>ML685789.1:22214200-22287793 GCA_007922175.1 Pelusios castaneus | reverse complement strand
GATACTAAACTACTCAAGATAGTCAAGACCAAAGCAGATTGTGAAGAACTTCAAAAAGATCTCACAAAACTAAGTGATTGGGCAACCAAATGGCAAATGAAATTTAATGTGGATAAGTGTAAAGTAATGCACATTGGAAAAAATAACCCCAACTATACCTATAATATGATGGGGGCTAATTTGGCTACAACGAGTCAAGAAAAAGATCTTGGAGTCATTGTGGATAGTTCTCTGAAGATGTCCATACAGTGTGCGGAGGCGGTCAAAAAAGCAAACAGGATGTTAGGAATCATTAAAAAGGGGATAGAAAATAAGACTGCAAATGTATTATTGCCCTTATATAAATCCATGGTACGCCCACATCTCGAATACTGTGTACAGATGTGGTCTCCTCATCTCAAAAAAGATATTCTAGCACTAGAAAAGGTTCAGAAAAGGGCAACTAAAATGATTAGGGGTTTGGAGAGTGTCTCGTATGAGGAACGATTAAAAAGGCTAGGCCTCTTCAGCTTGGAAAAGAGGAGACTGAGGGGGGACATGATAGAAGTATATAAAATTATGACTGATGTGGAAAAAGTGGACAAGAAAAAGTTGTTTACTTACTCCCATAATACAAGAACCAGGGGTCACCAAATGAAACTGATAGGTAGCAGGTTCAAAACAAATAAAAGGAAGTTCTTCTTCACACAACGCACAATCAACTTGTGGAACTCCTTACCTGAGGAGGTTGTGAAGGCTGGGACTACAACAATATTTAAAAGGGAACTGGATAAGTTCATGGTGGCTAAGTCCATAAATGGCTATTAGCCAGAAAGGGGTTAAGAATGGTGTCCCTAGCCTCTGTTTATCAGAGGATGGAGACGGATGGCAGGAGAGTGATCACTTGATCATTGCCTGTTAGGTTCACTCCCTCTGGGGCACCTGGCACTGGCCACTGTCGGTAGACAGATACTGGGCTGGATGGACCTCTGGTCTGACCCAGTACGGCCTTTCTTATGTTCTTATGTTAATAACACAAATATCAATGGGTAACAGATGGTGCACTTGCAAGCATTGTGTATCACTCGCTGTCAGCCATGAAGGGAGCCCTCCGCAGCCCTGCCTGCTCTCACAGGCCTACTCACCATGGAAGCATCCCCAGGAACTGTTCAGCAGCAGGGTGGCCTTCCCTGTGGCCTGGAACTCATCTGCCTCCTTTTAGCCCTGGCTCAGGATCTCTGCTCTGCTGGACCACGACTATAGCCCCTTCCACCCTGTGTTTTGAGCTTCTTCTCTAACCCTACCCCATGCCTGCAGTGTCAAAATCAAGAGGAAAAATATTTTTAAATGAAAAATGGATCCAATGTGTCAAAAATAGGAAAACCCAAACCTCAAGATTCTGCCAAGCCAAAGCATGACGCAGAATGCAGGGGGCAGCCCCCTGCATCCATCCACTGAGGAGCCATTGTGCAGAGCAGGGGCTTTTCATGGGAGTTTTGATCCTGGTTCCTGGAAAGCCAGCCACCGTTGCAACAGACAACCTGGGGGCAGCAGACCTGGTGTACTAGCTAGGAAAGGGAGCTATTCATAAGTGTGGGCCCTTGTTCTCATCCCATGATGCTGTTTTATATTGTAACCAGTTATTTCCCTCACTCTCTCATTTATCTCCATTCTCTCATAAACCTTCTCTTGTTTTATTGTAGCTGCTCACAAGTGCTGTGCGTTGTGCAGGGATGGTGGCTTAAGGTAACACTGGTGTATGGGGTATGCTGCACCTTTGGGGGCAGAGGATGTGCTATTTCTGTGGGTAGCCTGTGCCAGGGGCCAGCTATCCCAAGAGAATGATTCAATGGGATGCGGCTGCAACTATTGTTAACTAGAGGAGCATGCTTTTGTGGCTAAAAGGCTGGTGGTCTTGGGAGTGAACACCACAAGTCAGTCTATTAGAGGGAGGGAGTAACGCTGTGACTTAATGTCCAGGGTGCTCCATGAGCCACGGCAGGCTCCTATGGGGTAGAAGCTCTACATGCTTTCTAAGGGGCTCTAGGGGAATGAGGGTGTGACCAGGTTGAAGGTGATGGATGGAGTGCTGGAAAAGGCCTGGTTACCTGGCTGGGAAAGGGCAACTCTTTCCTGCTGCCCTTGGTGGGGCTGTTTCAGGGCAGTGGATGGGGTGGGAGTTGGGACTGCAGGGCTCTGGAGAGGTAGCCATGGGTGCAGACAGCAGGGTCGGGTCCAGTGAAGAGGAGAGGCGGGTGGTGGTAGCAGCAATGGGGGGCGGGAGGGTAGAGAGGAGGGACTGAGGAAGCCAATGGTCTGGTCAAATGCCAAGGGGGAAGATTTCCCTAGGGAGAGGCTGCTGGCTGGCAGGGGAGGGAGGGGCAGGCCAGCAGGATGCAATGGAGGTCAGGCTCTGAGCAGGTGGAGACCAGGGCTGGCTGGGGGTATCTCTGAGGCTGAGAATGGAGGGGCTGGATGCAGTGATGGTTTGGCTCAGTTGCTCCCCCATAGATGATGGGGGGTGAAGAGGGGGTCACATCGCATGGCTGGGTCTGCCGGTGGGACACTGTCTGTGGACAGGGTCACTAGCAGGCAGGGGTCGGCACTGTGTGTAGATGAGGTCGGGGTGTCGCGGGGGGGTGGTCGAGGCTGTCTGTATATGGAGATGGGAGTCGGCCGGGGGCGGGGTGTCCCTGCGGAGGGAGGACGCTGGTGCTGTCTGTCTATGGGGTGGGAAGGGGAAGGCGGGGGTGTTCCTTGCAGACGGGGGCGGGCGGCGCTACCTGTATATGGATAACGGAGGTGGGGTCCTGGGGGTCGGCTGTGAGCGACGGGCAAGGAGGGGGTGTGGCCGCTCCGCACGCTGGGGGCGGGGCGGGCCGGAGCCGGGCGGAGCGAGCAGCGCTGCTGAAGGTCGGGGCGGCGGGGCTCGGCTCGGCTCGGCTGG
The DNA here is from genome assembly GCA_007922175.1 of Pelusios castaneus. Classification (NCBI taxonomy): domain Eukaryota; kingdom Metazoa; phylum Chordata; order Testudines; family Pelomedusidae; genus Pelusios; species Pelusios castaneus. The sequence goes on along the minus strand of ML685789.1, from coordinate 22,284,867 downwards.
GCTGGACAGACACACACACAGACAGCTGGACGGAAGGAGCGGGCGGGATGGCGGCGGCGCTGGACCTGGAGAAGCTGCGGATGGCGGGGGCGGGCATGGCGCTCGCGGTGCTGACCAGCGGCGGGGACGCGCAAGGTGGGCCCGTCCCTCCACCAGCCCGGCCTTGACCCTCCCCGGGATTGCGCCCCGGCCCAGGCCCGTGGGTGGACTCCGCGCGCTGACCCCCAGGGGCAGGTTCCGGCTCGCACGTGCCCGAAGCGGAGTCACGTGCTCGGTGCTGCTACGTGTCTCCTGTCATGCGTGGCACAGGCCTGAGCAGCAGCGCCCCGAGGCGAGGGACCCGCCGGTGGGGGAGGGGGCGCTCTGTGGATTGACCCGCCCGCGCAGGAGCAGGCATCGCCAGTCGATCACTGAGCGCACGGGGTGCTGTTTGTGCTGGGCCTTGGGGGGAGGGCAGGGCACGGCACGTGCCGAGGCAGAGGCCTGGCCAGTGGCGTAGGGCGGTGGGGGCGGGGCAGCCCTCGCCCTCGCCCTGACATCCAGGGGTGCAGCGCCCCAGCCTCCCGCGTGCCAGGCTTGGCCCGTCGCCATGGTGCCCTGTGCAGGGTGCCCCACCCCAGGAGTGTGAGTGCCCAGCACCTCGGTGCCAGGCCTGGCCCCCTGCATGGGCTGTATCTGCCCCACAGCTGGCAAGAGGGAGCACACGACCCCAGTGGGGCAAAGCCCGTGGAGCGCGGTGCCCCACCAACCCCAGCGACTGGGCCTGCAGCTGGGTTGTCACTGGCCAGGAGCCACTGCGGGCTGATGCCACCCTTTTGGCTTCCCTAGTGTACCAGGCCAGATGGCAGCCCAGGAGTGACCCGCAGGGACTGGAATAAAGGGAGCGAGCTCCTTTCAGCCAGCCCTGCCAGGAGATCAGGCTATTGTCGCTTTCTGGTACAGACTGGCCCTCCAAACCTGTGATCAGGCCTTGGTGACCCTGTCTGTTTACACTGGTAGCAGAAATGAAAGTTAGACCTGGGCAGTTACACTCAGGGTGTAAAGAAACAGTCAGAACTTTCCCCAGAAGGGGTGTTGGAATTTACAGGGGGGCAATTTCCAATTGGAATAACACTGTGTTACTAGCTGACATCTGGAGGGGTGTTGGGGAAATTCAGGAGGGGTGTTAGGGAAATCCCTGAACAGAGTCACTGCCTTGTATTTTTTTGGTTTGGAAATGTAAGCTTTAAGATCATTTGGCATCTGAATCAATTATTTCTTTTTTTTTAAAAAAAATTAACTTTCATATGGGTTTAAAAAAAAATCAGGGCACTAACATGCTATTATCCATGCTGCTTGTATTAGCCTTCCCCACCTGTGTCTGTCTGTTATATTGTCAGCTCTTTGGGACAGGGACTGCCTAGTATTCTGTTTGTACAGTGCCTAGCACAGTGGGTCCCTGTTCTTGGTTAGTCCTTGGGCACCACACTAATAACTAGGATCAATAATAGTAATGACGAGCAACAAAACTATCCCTTATAAAAGTCTATAATGGTATGAATACAGGATGCAGGTCTTATTAAGGCATGGAGAGCTTGTATTGAACATCCTTTTGATTTAAACATTGCGTAACATAGCAGCAAGGGCATGGTGGAACCTGCCATCTGCAATTATCTGGTTGCTGCAGTCCAGCCCCCTACTTCCCAAATGCAGAAAGGGCTTTGGTGTCTGCATCTTCCCCTACACTTTCATGTAACACAGCAGCTGCTCCACATGCATGATATTTCTAAAGTAAGGGGAATACTATGGTGCCAATTTCACTTTCACAACCTCAGCCATGTGAGCGCTAAAGCGATTTAATAGAAGATCTAGAACAGATTTTATAATGATGGCAACAGGGATTTCATTATCACAGTTCAAAGTGGCTGAACCAGCTGTGCCCAGGCATTCCAGAAGTGCATTTCTGGAAAGTTTGCTCTTGGAAGATGAAAGTTTTGAAAAACTATCAGCAGCTGAAAACAAGGGGTTACTTTGCAAATGATTTTGTACCTTTCCCCCTTGTTTTCTGTTGAGTCCTCCCTTCATGGTCTGTGGTAATTTCTTATTGAGTAATCTGTCTAATTTAGATTGTAAAATCTTGTGATCGTCTTTGTCTTTTCACATGTCAAAATGCCATGCACACCAGTAGTGCTATTTAAATCATCATCATACACCTAGTTGTGTCCTTGGAAAAAACCCTTAATTCCTCTTTCCTTTTTGTTTACATCGTTCTAGTGTCTGCAGTTACCATGTTCCTCCATCTGGCAAAATTCTGTACGCTTAGATCGCCTAATCTGTCCTTAATTCCTAATTTTTTGACTTCTGTGGGCCTCAATTTCTGAACCCTGCTGTTACAGTAATACTTCTTTTTGCATGACAACAGAGTCCTGTGGCACTTTTAAAGACTAACAGATTTATTTATCGCATGAGCTTTTGTGGGATTTTCTCCCACGAAAGCTCATGCAATAAATAAATCTGTTAGTCTTTAAAAGTGCCACAGGACTCTGTTGTCTTTCTACAATAGTCTAACACGGCTACCCCTTTGGAATTCTTTTTGCATGTTATATAAATACGTTGAGCACCATGAGCCAGTCTTCAACCTTTGTGAATCAGCATAGATCCCTTCATTTCAATGGAGTTATGCATATATACATGAGCTGAGGATCTGACTCAGCATTAATTAATACAGCCCCTTTTTACATTCCTTTTCTTCCCTGGTAGCAATGGCAGAGATAGGCACCACCAAACCTGTTTCCCAACCTAAATTAACCTCACTAAACTTTTGTTTTTAGGGTGTTGGACTAATGAAACCAGGGAAAAGGAGCCTGTCTGCCTGATAGAAAATACCTCGTTTCCCCAAATATTGATTCAGGAAAGCACTTAAGCACATGCTAAAGTTAGAGCTATAGCACATGCTAAAATGCTTTCCTGAATCGGAGCCATAGTGGTCAACCGTTTTCTCTTGCAGATCTACACAGCTAAGATTACTGTATTTTGCTCTTAGCGGTTTACTAGTTTATCTGATGGCTGAGAATTAGACAGTTTATTTACCTTCATGTGGCTTCGTTTTCTGGGTTTTTTTACCTGCTATGGTCTGGATTAGCTGAAGCCAACATGAGATTTCACTGAATCTTGGGATTCTGGGAGCGGCTGTGCCCTGAAGGAGATGTTTCCAAGACTCCTTTGACCTGTGGACAACTGATTGCACAATCCGGTCTTGCAACTTCTCTCCTACTTTAATGTGTCTCTGGCAGGGCAAAGAGCACGTGTGTGGTGGCAGGCACTGCTTTGATTTCAGAATCAGAGACCGGCAGGAAGCTGAGGCATTTTTACATTTAGGCCAATTTAAGGATAAACTAGAGAAGTGATCTTATTTTATATAAAGGCTACATTGGTCTTTGGTAAATTTCTTAAGGAAAAATAAGTACAGATGGTGCATCCAGTCCTGCAAACACTATGCGGGTGAGTAAGTGGGAAAGATTATAGATTGCAGTAAAATCTACTGACTTGTGTAAGTGTTTGTGGGAACTGGCCCACCATAACTAAGATTTTCATTTTGACAAGACTGGATAATGGCTGGGCAGGAAGGGTTGTCAACCCTCAAGGATTGTCCTGGTCACGGAATCTCTAGGAATTAACTATTAATCTTGAATTAAAGATTATGGTGTGATGAAATCTCTAGGAATATGTCCAACCAAAATTGGCAACCCTGCAACCCTTGCTGCTCCTTATTGGTTGAGAACTGCTGGTTTGCTGTTGTTAATCTGTTTCCCCCACCCTAATCCATTAGGCTGTCTGTCTCATTCACCAAGATTGTAAACGCTTTGGAGGATGGCCTGTCATATGCTGTGTTTGTGCAGTGCCTAGGACAATGAGGCCCCAGTCTGGTTGGTCTATGGTAATGTTAACGTTCTTGTGACATCACTGTTCTTTGCTCTCAAAGTAGAGTGTGAGGGTCTTGATGCAGTTCCATAGAATGGTGTGGGATTTAAATCTTGTCCTTAGTGGGTTCTGCAGATCATCGTGCAATGGGATGCTCGTGTTTGCATTGACATGGTTAAGAAAGCGAAATATTTGGGCAGCTCTTCTAATCTGTGGAGGCTGCATATGCGATAGGACCAGGTGCTAGTTGACTGGACTTGATTTGAGTGTCCCTAACAATATATACATGGCGTTACTGAGTTGAGTATCAAGGAATTTAGTGTGACAGCTGTGAGACCACACTGAGACACAGTATTCAGCCACAGAATGTACAAGGAAAATTGTTGCAGTTCATAGGGCCGTGGACTGAAGCCCCGTGATGGCCCAGTCCGATTCCTAATAAGGACGACACAAAACCTGACCTTATCACGGGTGTTCTCGAGGTATTGTCAGAAAGTCAAACTCCGGTCCAGTGTAACGCCAAGACACTTTGGGTTAGCCTCATGGCTGACACTTTCACTGCAGAACTGCACATTGAGTTTCGTATTAGCCATTTTATTGTTCAGATGGAAAGCGGTCACATGGTTCTTTTCAGGTTAGGCCTAAGATTTCAGTGTTGGAAATAATCAGTCATTGTGCTAAGATCTTGGTGCAGTGGGGTGGTGGAGGTTTGTGTGCTGAGCAGTTTCTAGGGCTACATCATCTGCCTAAATGAATTTCCTGGACTCTGTCGCTGGTATACCCACAGTTTATATATTAAAAAGCATGGGGCTAGGACAAAACCCTGAGGGATGCCTGAGTTAAGAGTTCTTGGCCTGCTGATCCGGCCATTAAGGTGTATCTTAAAGCGGTGGTCCCCGGTCACCACCAGCCAGAGATTGATCATTTTTTGACAGTGAAGGATGCAGATTTTGAGGCAGAAGGAGGCCCTGTCTCCAAACAGTGTCATATGCCAAGGACAAATCAATAAGGGTGATGCCTGTTTTCAACTTACACTGGAACGTGCTTCAGTCTTGCGAGTGAGTAAACTACTTGGCCACAGCGGTTCCTCTTCAGATGAAATCCTGCCTGCTTTACTAGGAGGATGTCTTCGACAGTATCAGACAGATGACGGAGCAGTGCCCGTTCCATGAACTTGCTGCTGGCTGAGAGGAGAGAGATGGGGCAATAGCTGGCTGCGTCCTCTGGGAGTTTCCCAGGCTTCTGTAGGGCAATCACTATTGTGTGTCGCCAGCTTGTGAACACTTCTCTGGGTCTACGCATGGTGGTAAAAAGCACTGACCGTCATTCTCGTCCCCATCTCCCCAGGTTCTTAAGAAACTCTGGAGGAATGCCATCAACCCTGCAGCTTTCTGCTTTGGTTTCCAACAGGATGACATTGATCTCCTTGTCAAAGTATAGAGAAGGGAGTGGAGATTCCTCCAGGCATTGGTGAAGGTTTCTGGGGAATTCCTGCGGGCCCTCCTGGTGTGTAATCTTGTCTGTTGGCATCTTGCTGTTTAGAAGATGAGAAACGACAGCACTTGTGGTCACCTTTGCCAGGCATTGCGTTATTGGCCAGGATCATCCAAGTTGCCGCAAAAGAACACAAATCTTGTGGCTCAAATGGGTAAAATCAGGCTTTCATCACTCTTTCCACCTTTCCAGATGCGCTGAATTCAAGGACTTGAGCAGTGCAGTGGATTTATCTGGTCACTGCTCCTTTCATATTCCCTCAGGAGGGACTTGCTATCTTTTGTCCAACAGAGGGGTGGAAGCCGTGTGGCATGTGCTTGTTAGTGGTCGATTTTAGAATGTTTGTAAAATGGGCTAAATTTGTAGGTATTGATTCGAGTCATGGGTTCTGATGTCCCGTTTCCAAAACAGAGATGGGCCAATTAGCCTTGCAGAAATTCCAATGAGGCTTTGGTGCTAGCTGCAGAAGTGGCACTTCCAGCCCAATCTGGAGGATAATTGGACGATGTTGGCTATGCAGGAAGTGAGTCAGGAGGATTCTTGTAGTGGCCAGTGGGATACCTGTGCTTTTATGGATCACAAAACACAGGGTCAGGATTGTAATCTGGTGTCCACACTGCAGACTGAAAAGATCTGGATTGCTTCAGATCATAGATCAGGTGGAGGTCACCAAGGGAGGCCCATTCTGTGATCTGTTCCCGGTTGTGTCATTTGAGCAATATCCCGAGTCTTTGTGATGGCTGTTAAAGTTGCCTATGTGAATGGCCAGATGAGTAAGGGAAGGTAAAATGGGATTAGGCCACATGATGTTAGGTGATTTGTATGTGTTTATTATAATAATGCCCCTGGGTCTAACCATGCTGAGTCTTTGAAAGTTTCCACATCCTATAATCCATGTACACTGTTAATTTGCATTTTGGATGGTTGACAGCAGCAATTTTGATGTAGCCATAGATTTTATGTCTGGCAGCTTTGTTCTTCTTTCACGTGTGTTTCTTGGAAGGCTATGATGTCAATTGGATGGTATTTGAGGGTCTTCAAGAGGTAGCCTGCTTTTTCCTGGACATCCCTTCTACATTAAGTTGGTATATTTGGAGGACTGGCCCTCTTGTTCTTTTTTGGTCCTGAAAAGGGTGATTAGAGGAAATACAATCATCGTTACTTTCACTGGGAGATCAGTAATGTAACATCCAGTGGCCAATAAACAATGTTGGTGTGTTAGTGAATTTGCACAAAGCATAAAAAACACCAACACTTGACAGGAGCACTATATGCAGGTTGTTGTCGAGTCTCTTTCGACCACTCAAAACAAACAGCATGTCATTGATCTAGCTGAGGAACCACTGGATTTTGATGTATATTGGAAAGACAGGGATTAAATCATATCAGAACATCTGATCATCAGAACATCTGAGTATGGACACACACTCTTTAAATTGAAAATGAAGCAAACACCTGTGTGCAACTGTGGTCACCACTCCCAAACAATGGAGCACGTCATATCTGAGCATCCCCTTCATTCTTTGGCCGGAGGACCTGAAGGACATTCAGCTCACTGCTGCAGCAACATGCTGGCTATTAAACCTAGGTATAAATTTGTAATTGTTGCCACTTATCCAAGCCACAGTCAGTAACAGCATGAATAACTAAATAAGCGTAGACAAACTGTTCCATTACCCCTTCTTTCCATCTGTCCTTGCTGAGGGTAGCTGGCTTGTCACTCAGTGTGTCAGAGGAGCCCTAGGAGGGCTACAGCTCAGATTTCTCTTGAATGCAAGGCTTTGATAAATCTCTAAGCTTGTTTAACCAGACAGCCCTGGTCCTCTTCTTAAACCACCATCTATAGTTTTCTTTCTCTTAGGCTATGTACACACGATCAGATTAAAGCGCAACATGGCAAGCGCGCTATAAAGAACACGTGACCTTTATTGCGGGATAGCGCGTACACACGTCTCTCCTTGCAACGCAACAGAATTCTTTGCAATATCACGGTGTAGCGCAATGAATTCTGGGCACCTATCCCATAGTTCAGTTTTCCCTGAATCGGCGCTTGGAATCATGGGATGAAGGAAAGGAACGCAAAACGCCATGGGTAAACTCTCAGTTTCCCGTGGTGCACTGTGTTCCCCTTGCGTCTTCCTCATTGCCAATAGCAACTCGTGCCTATTTTCAACAGTGTAGTGACGCACCGCACCACTTGCAAGCAATCACAGCAGCGACAGCATGGATCCTGCTCTGATCTCCACTGTCGCCTTCAGCATTCTAAATACATCTCGGCTGGTTGCTCAGTACGCAATGAGCTCCAAGTCAGACGAGGACGCTGAGGAGCAGGGGCTGATCGATGCCGTGCAGAGCAACAGCACCGCGTTGCTCAGCTCCTTCACCGATCATCTGCACACGGTGCAACATCATTTCTGGTCGTGAGAGACGAGCACCAAGTGGTGGGATCGCATTGTTATGCAGCTGTGGGATAACGAGTGGGTTCAGAACTTTCGAATGCGGAAAGCAACCTTTTTTGAACTGTGCTCAGAGTTGGCCCCTGCCCTGCGACGCAAAGACACCAACATGAGGTCCGCCCTAACTGTGGAGAAGTGTGTTGCGATAGCTGTCTGGAAGATGGCGACTCCCGACTGCTACCGGTCGGTAGCAAACCAGTTTGGAGTCGGGAGGTCCACCGTCGGATTAGCCCTCTCACAAGTGTGCCAAGCCATCAATCGCGTTCTGCTACGGAGGACAGTGACGTTGGGCAATGTTCGTGACATTGTGGACGGCTTTGCAGCCATGGGATTCCCTAACTGCGGGGGAGCCACAGATGGCACACACATCCCTATTTTGGCTCCAGACCATCTCGCAACTGAGTACATCAACAGGAAGGGCTACTTCTCCATGGTGCTGCAAGCACTCGTGGATCACAAGGGGCGTTTTACGGACATCAGTGCTGGGTGGTTGGGAGAGGTGCATGATGCCCGCATTTTCAGGAATACTGGTCTTACCGGAAGCTGCAAGGGGGTACCTTCTTCCCTGATCAAAAAATTACAGTGGGGGATGTGGAGATGCCCATAGTCATCCTTGGAGACCCAGCATACCCACTGATGCCATGGCTTATGAAGCCATACGTCGGTAACCTAGATCGCAGCAAGGAGCGGTTCAATTACAGATTGAGCCGCTGCAGAATGACTGTGGAGTGTGCCTTCGGCCATTTAAAAGGGCGCTGGCTCTGTTTGTATGGGAGGCTGGACTTGGCGGAGGACAACATCCCTGCTGTGAGTGCGTCGTGCTGTGTCCTTCATAACATTTGTGAAAGTAGGGGAGAAAAGTTTTCCCCGGGGTGGGCTATGGAGGCACAGCGCCTCGAGGAAGCATACGAACAGCCAGCCACTAGGAGTATTAGGGGGGCCCAAGGAGAAACTGCTTGCATAAGGGAGGCACTCAGGGACCATTTCAATGATGCCCTCCCCTAGTTAACTTCAAGGACGCATCAGGTGCACCTTATGAGATTTTCAATGTGTACAAATAAAGCCACTCTTCAAATTATTTGTTACTGTTTTTATTAAAACCTAAAAGGGGGGAGGGGGGTTACAGGTGGGTGTAGCTGCGGGTCTCTAAAAAGTAGCTCTGGGCGGGACTGGATGTTGCAGTGTACCAGGGGGACGGGTGGCCTTCAAAGAAATTCTTTGAAGGACTACGGGGTGTGGGAGGCAGACACGGCTGAACTGTCTGGAGTGGAGCCCGTACATTAATTGCCTGGGTCTGCAAAGCAATCATGCTCTTGAGCAGTTCTGTTTGCTCCTTCATCACGCTTATCAGTTCGTCCCTGTGTTTTTGCCTCCTCTGTTGGGATTCCTCTCTCCAGGCTCGATTCTCCCTCGCGAATTCCTGTGCTGTTTTCAACAGCTCCTGAAACATATCCTCCCTGTTTCTTTGAGCACGCCGCCGAATGTTTCTCATGCGGTCAGCTGGGATAGACACCGGCCTTGTGAAGGTCGAATCTAATAAAAAAAATAATAATAAAGCTGTTGTTAACACAGAGCCTAGATAACCAATGTAACCTTCCAGTAGCACATTCCACTGGAAGGTACAGGGCAGTCAACATCCTATGCTTCGCTGAAGCGGACAAGGTACGTCCTAATAGAAAGCTTACTGGGGGCTAACATTCTGCACAGGGCACACAGATGGAACTCGATATCTCTCTCCTCAGAGTGACCCTGCCAGCTAGAATACATATCCTACATGCCACCGGTTGCAAGCCAGGACCGTATGCTGCTGCACTGGGTGCTGCCATGGTTCCCAGGGCTGTGCTTTGCAGCTGGCGAGGCAGAGTATCCGTCTTTGGGAGCGTAGACACAAACGCTCTCCCATCTAACCTGAGGAGTAGGCTCTGGAGGTACATCGAGGAAACCTTTACTGACTTAAATACAGATGATTTTTTGACAATCACTGCTTGTGTTGATGCACTTCTAATGAATGCAGAGTAAAGAGCGTGCACAGCGGGGACTGAGACAGTAAGCGCCCCCGCCCCAGACAATGATATTTTAGCAGGAGCCATAGCTGTATGGAAGAGAAACTTACCGGAACCCCCTCTGCCGCCTCAGAGGACACGCTGCAATTCATGTCTTGGGTGGACGTCTCAGCGGGGGTGCAGAAGAGCTCCTGGCTACACGCTGTTGCGCTTTCCTCCAGGTCATCCTCCATCTCCTCCTCATCGATCACGTCCTCATCCTGCTCGGGTCTGGCATTCACTGGATATGGGGGGGCCGATGTGTCCATGGGACTCTTTGCAGTGGTTGTGGGGTCCCCACTGAGGATGGCTTCGATCTCCTTATAATACCTGCATGTAGCAGGTGCTGATCCCGAACGGCGGTTTGCCTCCTTCGCTCGGTGATAAGTTATTCTTCGCTCCTTCACCTTTGATCTGCACTGCACAGTGTCTCTCTCATAACCTCTCTCTGACATGGCCCGAGAAATTATGCCAAATGTATCATAATTTCGCCTGCTGCCGCGTAGCTGAGCCTGCACAGCGGACTGTCCCCAGATGCTGATCAGGTCCAGCACCTCTGCCGTGCTCCAAAGGGGTGCGCGTCTTCCACGATGGGCCGCCATTGCTACTGAAGATCGGAGCTGCACTCCACTCCACGAGGAAGAGAACAGGAAGTGAAACAGACGAGAAATTCGAAAATCCCGGGAATCTGATCATTGTGGGGACTGTTTCGTCACGGCCACAGAGCGGGTGGGGGGAAGACCAGAGAGGATGACTTTGGAATGCTGGGACACTTCCGGAGGCCAATCACTGCGCGGTAAGCGTACACACGAGTGGAAAGGCGCAACAGCTGTTCCGCGTTAACTGCTACCACCCTCGTCGAGGTGGTTTTTGTATTGCGCTACAACAAGGCAGTTAACGCGCAACAGCCCTATTGCACGTGTGTACGCTGTTGTTGGTATCGCGCGGTAATGATTGTTAATGCGCGATAAACTGATCGTGTGTACAAGGCCTTAGAGTCTTAGGCAAGATTGTAACTTCTGGCACTTTACATCTAAACAAACAAAGGATAGAAGGATCCCGCTTGGCAGATGCTTGAGAAATCTTCTGGTTCTATGTCCTGCAGTGAACAGGAACCTTCCTCATTAAGTGGCATCAGGGTTCTGCAGAAACTGAGCTGTCACTGTGGGGGAAAAAAATGTTTTTAGTCCCTATTACTGCAAAGAAACATGAAGGGTGTGTGAACGGATAGAATGCCACCTTCTTGAGTTTGCAGAAGCACAAAAAAAAAAAAAAAAAGGAGGGAAATCAGTAGGGGAAAGAAAATAAAAGCAAGAGAGTTGCAGCAAATTACATTTAAAATAGGAAAAAGTAAGTTGATGACGTTACAGTTAAATACAGCAATCATCTTCCTGCAAATGAGCGGGGTCATGGCCTTGGGAGGCACAGAATCACGGGTATATTTTGCCATATGTGGTAACCTAAGCCCTCGGGCTAGTATTATGCCAGGTACATTTTCAAGGCCTGCCCCTTGATAAAGCGTGTTGGTATGTGTGGGGAGGAGAGTCACCTGATCAGCTATGTTTTTGCTTGACTGACTGGCTTAATTTTTTTAACAAAGTAAAGTGGTTTTTCATTCATTTTAGCACATACAAAGATCCTGGATCACTTTAATCTCTGGCGATGTCACTGGAGCTGGCCCATTATGAACACAAATGAAGGGAAAAACGATAGTCCTGGGGCACCTTAAAGACTAACTAATTTCTTCAGGCATAAACTTTCATGGGCCGCAACCCACTTCATCAGATCCCGCATCTGACAAAGTGGGTTGCAGCCCACAAACGCTTATACCTGAAGAAATGTGTTAGTCTTTAAGGTGCCCCAGGACTCTCGCTGTTTTTGCTGTATACAGACTAACACGGCTACTCTTCTGGAAGAAATGAAAGGCTATGTTGCTTTGCAGTGTGGTAGCCTGAATTGAGAGGTTTGTTCCACACAGTGATCAAATAACTGCTAGTTATCCTGTCCCCATTTGCCCAACTCTAACCCCATGGGGCAGACACTGACATTTACTCTTTATGAAGTGGCCAAAACTGAGGACAGCATGAACTGAGCAGTTGCAGTGGGATCTGAAACTGAAATTGCCCAATCGAGTGTTAAAACAGCCAAGACTTGCTACACTGTCTTCCCGAGGCCTGAAATAGATTGAAAGGAGCACGCATAGAGAAAGGGAGGAATGGTTCCAGCGCAGTGATAAATAACAGGAAAAGGAGACAGACCAGCATTGAGAACCTGGTCTGCTCTGTGTAATGTTTAATGTATCAAAACATGGTGATCAGCAGTTCTGGTCAGATGTGGTATTGTTTTGTCCTGTTGAACCAGCTGGGGAGAGGAGTGTCTCACAGTGAGTTAACTACCTTTCGTCTCCACCGAGTTGGACTCAGTCTGATTTAGGCCAAAAGTCAAATGACTCTGGAGAGCTCACCCTAGTCCAGTGGTTTTCAAACTTCTTGGGACCCAGTTGAAAAAACAAATTATGCTCACAATCCGACAATTACATCTTTGAGCAATGCATTTCAGTCTTTTGGTGGCGGCAGCCGGGGTGTTGGGGGTCTGTGACCCCATACTTGATCCTGACCCTAAGTTGGAAAACCACTGTCCTAGTCCATTGTGGATATATGTTTGGCTGTGTCTAATCAGAAGCTGTCTGAGCCTAGAATGGTGAGGGGGTTACAGATCCTTAGGGCTCGTAGCCCACTAGAGGTGTGGAGGGGAGCTTGCACTTGGTTCAAGGCAGGATGGATAGATTTAAATCAGATCAATTTAAATAGATAGATGTAAATCAAATGGAAAGCCTCGATTTAAATAATCTATTTTAATCTTTTTCATTTGTTCTTCAGTTATTTTCAAAAGAAAAGTGCATACTCATTGGTTGATTGATACAACCAGTTACACATCCTTATTTACAACTAAATAGAGCCTTGATGCTATATTTGGTATGTCTTTTTGCTACCTACGAGGGTACACGAAAACCATATACATTTATTTAAGCAATTATATAGCTTAATATTTTCATATCCTTATTAACTGTACATTTCTGTTATGTCAGAAAATGGTAAATGACATTGCTATTTACTAATTTATTATACTAGATAATTGACTTTTTGCTCATGATTTTTATCAAGCTGCATCAGGACTTTAATTTCTGGTTGTAACAAAAGAGTTTGACGGCTTCTGTTTGGTGCTCTCCCCACTCCCACATCTTTACAAATACGGAGAGAGATTGCAAAGCTGTAGACGTGAAGCTTTATAGTGTAATGTGCTGTGACTGCCAGTCTAATAGCAGTGGCTGGAAGAAACTCAAGAAACAAATTTCCTCCTCCTCAACACCCCCCCCACCTTCCCAACCCCCCTTATCCTTAAAATTACATTCTCATTTCCTTGCTCCTGCTCTCATCTCTCTCTATCCTCACCTTAGACTACACAAGTTACTTTCTCAACCCCCTTGTTTATTCTGTCTCTCATTTGTATATTTCTTCCCCCATCTTCATTTCGTTCTCTCCTTCTTCTCTTTTTCTCCCAGAAGCCATCTGGTTCCCCATTTAATCCCTGCAGGGCAGGTAAGAGGGTTAGTCACATGCTGGAGAATAGAGAGCCAACAGCCACTGACGTCCTAGAGACAAAGAATGTTCTGAGGACAAGATGTATAATTCTTCTCAAGACTGACGTGAGCCATAAGGTGACCACAGGGAAGGCCTGGACATCTGTATAATCACACTGCAAGGGGAATCTGGGGGGCCTGAGATACTGTGAGGCTCTTTAGTCTATTGAGTCAGGTTCAACTGCAGAGGAGGAAGTAGTTATTTATAATGTGTCATTTTCTTGTACATGGAAGCTGCTTACCTGTATGAAGGGTCGCTAGCTTTCTTACTCCTGCTCTGCATATCTGTGGTTGAATTGCCTTAGTCCATCATTTTGATGGTGAGAAATAGTAATAAACCTACATTCTTTGCCCCCTTCCCCCCTCCCCCAACTTTGTATTTGATTATTCATAGCTGTCAAGATCATGAGTTGGGAAGCTTTGATCTAATTAGTAACCTGAACCATCTTTAAATTCATGACTCTAAAGACCGATCCCTGTTTTGTGGCCCTTGGCCCCACATGCTCAGTGTTGACAGGAAGAATTGACTTGTACTATCTTTCCAGGAATGAATGCTGCTGTCCGTGCTGTGACTCGCATGGGAATATACGTTGGAGCGAAAGTTTTCCTGATCTATGAGGTGCGAGTCTATTTTATTTGGTCATTCTCAAGGGGTAGAGATTGTACAGCTTTGTCCTGGAAGTGGCTGAGTGCCGCCTATGAAACTTGGAGGGGGAAATAATCTGCAGCTTGATTATGGAGCAGCCTTTTGCCTCTACGGACCTCTGTTCAGATCCTGCCTGTGTCCTCATCACTGACTCCTGGCCCCGGCCTCTGACCCCTCTCCTCTTTGGAACAGGCCCAGAGAGATGTGTAGCCCAAATGGGACAAGTGAATTGGATCAGCCATGCAGGAGTTGCTGTGTTTTGGCTGGCTAAATGCGTCCTGCTTCAGTAAGGTCCTTTCATGTCTGCTCTTTGCTTTCCTGTTCGCAGGGTTATGAGGGGCTAGTGGAAGGAGGAGAGAACATTAAACGAGCCAACTGGCTGAGCGTCTCGAACATCATTCAGTTGGTAAGACATTAATGGCAGCTTTTCGCTGTCATCCTCTGTGAGTATAAAGGCCTCTCCGTTCCTCCCTTTTAACTGTGCAGCTCACACACATCTCTGCCTTGACATGGAAGCTGGTCTGTGGGAATCGGAGCCGAAGAAGGTTGTCTGAAATAATGCAGTAAGGAATATCCCGACTCCCCACCTGCACTGGGCTCAAACTGGGGTTTGCCGAGACCAGTTTTATAACTCAGTGTGGCTGGTCATGTGGGCAAAGCTAAACCCTGCTCTAGACTAGTTAGATGGAGTCTGGATGCCGGATCCATCCAGCGCATGTTGAGCTCCAGGGCCTGCCCTATGGCTGAGGCCTAGAGACTGTAGTTCCTGTTCTTGATCCAGTGATTGCAGCTGCTGGCCCAGGGCATGCTGGGAGGAGTGGGCTTGATTGTACTGTGCTGTGTGTTCTCTGCTAGCAGGGGGCAAGGAGAGAGCGTTTGTTTAGAAGAGATCCCTCCCCTGGAGGGGACGTCAGGGTAAGCCGTCTGGTACCACAGCTAGGCCAGAGAACAGCATAAGTCGTGCCCCTTTCCTCCTGCGAGCAGGAGCTGGGCACCTGGGAGATGACACTTCGTTAAACCTGCTGATGGGCAGTGTTTGGTGCCACCCATTTCTGGGCATGCCCCTTTCCCCAGGCCCCTTGGGAGTGGGTCACCTTTCTCTGCCTCCTTCGTGGTGACAGCGATTTGCACTCTACTTTGGTTTGATTTGACTCCATTGTATGATTTGGACACCTCTTCACCCCTCAGACACAAATCGTCTCTTCAGCCTTCCCGCTCAGTCCTTGCCTCTCTCATCCAGGCCCTGTGGCAGCTTTGGTCTTTGCTGCATAGCCAGACTACTCAAGGACTGGCGCACCAGGCTGTGGTCAGTTGAGGCGATAGCACAGTTTTGGTATCACCCGCGTAGAAAGCCCCAAGCTGGGTGAAAAACATGCTGCCCATTGACTCTACACTGTAAAGTCAGCTGTGTCAGAAATGCCATTGTCTCTGCTGCCCTTTGCTCTGTAGTGTAGATGGGACCTAACTGGCTCCCAGAACTTGGCTGCAGTCTCAGGCAGATCCGGGCCGCAGGGAGACTCTGATTCATGGTGAACACAAGAGAGGGGCCCTTGATTGTTGCAAAGTGGAAATGCTGTTGGGGACAGCTTTCCTGGAACCTGGCCCCCCTTGCAGTATATTTGTAGGGTAGATGGGCCTGAAGGGGACCTGATGATGGGAAACAAATTGGGCCCTCTTCTCCATGTTCCCTCCTGCTTCTCTATGACACATAAAGGATTTAGTTTTGAGGTGCCTGTTTGCTTGGCGTTTTTACCTTGAAGCATCTGGGCTATCAAGTCTGAGCTCTCCCTGGTTTTACTGGAGGTCTCACATGAAGCTTGAGGCCTTCTGAGTCCTTCAGTGAACAAGGGTTCATTGACACTCTAACAAAGGCACCTAAAGATGTATTGTCTCCCACGAGTTCCCAGCTCCTGAGGCACATCAGCACGGCTCTGTTGAAATCACACAGCTCATCTCCACTGCAGTTGATGGGGCGGGCTGCGTTACACTGGTTAGGGATCCGGCAGAAGGAGATTAAAACAGGTCGCTAACAGGGCGTCACCGCTCTGCTAGAAATGCAGGAGAGAGAAACTACAATGTCTTCTGTCAAAAACTAGCAAATAGCCAGTCTCCCGTAGAGATGCTTCCAAACCAAATAGCTTGATGTGGCCGTCCATTAGTTTCTATCCCTCCAGCCCAATTGCGTCTCCATCCTAGGTCCCCTTCTAGGCCCTGCCTGCCCTGCAAAACCAGCCCCATTTAAACACAGCGGTGCCGCGTGGTGTGGCTGAGCTGAGCTGCACGCCAGGCCTTCCTTCACCTGTGCCGAGACGAGCCTTGGGAAGCCATGCTGGGTGGAGCAGAGCTTCCTGGTGGCTTTATGCTGGCTCTTTCTGTCCACGTGGGCAAGAGGAAGCACATGACCCACCAGGCCCATAGAAAGACTTCCCAGCGACATGTCAGTGTGTTTCTTTGCCTAGCACGGAGCCCTGGGCTAAAGCATGGTTCGGCCCCATCCCCCCATGGGAATAACCTGGTTCTGCAGTGACTCGGGGTAACAGATGTGTGGGGGAGTGGCTCTTACAGAAATCCTGGCTGAGCCTGTGGTTAAGGGACAAGGGCTTCAGTGGGGCGGGGGGTGGCTCTGCCTTGCTTTCTCCACCCTGAGGCTTCCCCAGTGTGGGCTGCTGATGCAGTTGGGGTGCTAGCCCCATTGGGTCTCAGCTGGGATCTGTCGGGCACCCAAGAAGGCTGTAACTGTAGCTAGGACCAAGAGGAGCCAGCTATGTCAGCCACACGGTAGCATCTTGAGCTCTTTTCATTCCGTTCTCTTGTCTTTTCTCCCCTCTCCCTCTAGCGTCTTCCCTGACTTGAGCAGTGTCTCTCTGCTCACAGGTAATGCTCTGGTGCTGTCCCCCCCCCCCCCCCCGCGATCTCCTCTCCGTCCGTGTGCTGCTGCGCCACAGCATGCCATGCCTTGCTTCGCTTGGCATGGCCTCCGAAGCCTGGCTCTGGAGGAGTGGGACAGGGACGTCACACTCGTGTCCTAGCCATGTCTGCGTGGGGACATGGCCTCCTCCCCCCGCATTTACGCCTTTCCAAAGCAGTAAAACCAGCCATGATAGCAAGCTCCCGAGATCCATGGCATTCTGTCTCTTTCTGCCTCCTTTTCTTTCCTCCTTCGCTTCCTTCCTCTGAATCCCTCTGTGTTTTGCACGTGCCTGTGTTTTTGCCACCATGGCATAGAGCTCTCTGCTGGCCTGGGAGTCACTGTCCACACCATAGCGAGTGGGGATGATGGAGAGAACAGTGCTAGCTCTTGACTCTGCCCTACATGCAGTATCTGGGACTACGTAGCAGGGTCCATGGGGATAAAAGCAGAAGTCAGGGCTCACTATGCTAGGGAAGGAACCTGCTGAACTGTAGCAAACCCTAGTTGGAAATACAAGCCGGAGACAGGCAGGTATCCTGCTGAGACGTGCACTGGCTGTGATCCAGAACAAAGCCGGGCAGTCTCTGCAGGGACGTGGCAAGGTACCGGGTGTTCTAGCTGTGGATCTGAGGCTCTGGTGGTGAGCTTGTGGAGAGAGGCCCGTCCCAGCTAGCTCAGTCCAGCTCCCAGTCCAGCCCAGTCATCATCTCTCCACACTGTTCCGTTGGAAGGCAAAGAGTCAAAATATCAGTAAATGGCCGTAGGAGTCGCCATCAGGGAGGTGGCTGGGGGTGTGTTTTAAGTGGAACCGTTACATTGCTGGTTAAATCTCCCCTGGGATCAAAGAAGACTGAAGATTTGAAGCAGAAAAGCTGGGAAAAACCTGCCCGAGCTACGCTGCTATGGAGAGGGGGCAGCTTCCTGTCATGGCACAGGATGGCTTAGGGCAAATGGTCCTGGGCAAGGGCAGGTGGAAAGACAGATCAATCTCTTCCCCTGGCTAGTGTGTGCTGCAGCTTCCTCACCTTCTCGTTCTGTGTGCAGGGGGGCACCATCATCGGCAGCGCCCGCTGCAAAGCTTTCACCACGCGGGAGGGGCGCCTTCTGGCGGCTCACAACCTGGTGCAGCACGGCATCACCAACCTGTGCGTCATTGGGGGAGATGGCAGCCTGACGGGGGCGAACATCTTCCGCACGGAATGGGGCAGCCTGCTGGAGGAGCTGGTTAAAGATGGTACGCAGTCTGAATGGCAATGTAACACAAGCGCTGCGCTAATCCCCATAGCTAAGGCCAGAGAGGGGGACAAAGCCCCCATGCAGCAAAGCACTGAAGAATGGGGATAGTTTTAAGCTTGAGTCATCATCAGGCAATGCATAGATAGACTCTCAGGCCAGAAGGGCCCATTTAATCATCCAGGCTGATCTGCACATCACAGGCCACACTACATTTTGTCCAGTGTATCCAACCCAATAACCTGTGTTTGGCTAGTACCTCTTCCAGAAAGGCCTCTAGTCTGGATTGGAAAACATAAGTGCTAGAGAATCCCCCACTTCTCTTGGTTCTGTGTTCCAATGGTGAATCACCCTCATCAGTAAAAAATTGTGCCTAATTTCCAATTTGAATTTGTCTGGCTTCAGCTTCCAGCCATTGATTCTTGTTCCTCTCTTTGCAGCTTAAAGTTACTTAGGTGTAAGGCCTGAATCACTAACATGATCCCGAAGTCTCTTGAGTATATCAAAAGGAAGTGAAGAGTGGGTTAGGCTGTCCATCTGAGCTAGGAAGGAAGCAGAGTGTGATCGTGAAGTTGGTTTGATGGGTTTTTTTAAAGGCCTGGCTTTACAGAGGGAATCAGAGTTAAATTAAGCATGATTCCTAGTTAAAGGGCCCGTCTTGCAATTTGTCAAACCTCTGCTTTCTGATGCACCAGTTGGGAGCCGCCTGGCTGCTTCCTGCTGTCTGCATCAAACTGCATGGACGTTTCCATGGAGAGGCCATCCCCACTGTACAAGTAGAAGAGGGGTGCCTAGGTGGAAGCTAGATCATCAAACTATGGCTTGCTTTGCAGGACTATAAGCAGGGCGCGAACTGCCCCTCTGGCAGGGCAATATCTTGCTCTGCAGGGAAACACTTGATGGCTGCAGCTTTGCTGCTCCTGTAGAATGCCTCTCTGTGTGTTACCCAGGTAAGATCACGAAGGATGTGGCTAAGAAGTACTGTCACTTGAACATCGTCGGCCTGGTGGGCTCCATCGACAATGACTTCTGTGGTACAGACATGACAATCGGCACGGACTCGGCACTGCACCGTATCATGGAGGTGATTGATGCCATCACCACCACGGCCCAGAGGTGAGCAGGGTCTCCTGGCCTCCTTGCTCCGCTGACTCCCTCTCACAGAACATGTGTGGGACTGAGCACAGGAGGGTGGTGTGCAAAAACCAGCTCAGGAGGGTTGGCAGTAGAGTTTCCTACTACACAGTGACACAGCACACCTTTCAGTGCACAGCCCTAGCCTAGGATCCAGTTTCTCAATGGGGTTGGCCCAGGGGGACCTTCCGATGACTAACCGTGACTCTGGCCATGGTGCCTGGGTGTGCAGAGGCACCCGACCTAACTGTGCAATTTCTTGCCAAGTTCTAAGCCTCCCTCTCTTGTTGCAGCCACCAGCGGACCTTCGTGCTGGAAGTGATGGGCAGACATTGTGGGTAAGGAGAGGCCTCCGCTCTTTGGGGGGCAGGAGGAAACATGGGGGGCAAGGAGGGCTGTCCAGCAAAGCGGAAGAACTGGGGGCATGTTGGGGGGATGATTTCTGGACATGTCAGGAGGGGATGGGCGTGGGTTTTGTGTAGGAGGGGAGGAAGCGGTGCTGAGGGCAAGGAGAGATCTGGGCTGTGTAGACTGCACAGCACAACAGCCAGGAGAAGATCCTAGTCCAGGGATCGGCATCCTTTGCTGGCCCCCGTGCCTGCCCCGCCCACTGCACCATCAGCAGGTACCAGGGCAGGGACCTCTCCTTGCTGGCTCCACCCCCACACATGGGGCTCCTGTCCCCAGCTGGCCATGCTCCCCAGCTGGGGACAGGAGCACTGTGTGCAGGGGTGGGGCCAGCAGGGAGGAGTCTCTGCCCTCGGCACCTACTAGCCCTGCCCCTGGCACCTACTAGCCCTGCCCCTGGCACCTGTGCACAGCTCTTGTGGTGGGCAGGGCCAGCGGGGGGAGCCTGAGTGGCGCTGCGTGCCGAGGGTTGCTGACCCCTATCCTAGTCAGTTCACACACCTTGGGGGCTGGTGGAATGAAGGCTGTAGCAAATGGGAATGAGACAGTGGCTTACGGTGGTGGAAAGGAGACACTGCTGGTCTTCATGGTTACTAAAAACGTAATGCTGGCGTGTGCAAGCACCAGTCATGTTTCCAGCTAACTGGGCCACTAGTTCGGTCAGACACCATATGTGGACAGATGTCTCCTGGTTATCGAAAGTGTTGGTGCCACGAGAGGTTTGAAACGTGTTTACTTCCATCGTGTCGTCTTGTTTGCACACTGATGATCATGGCTGCTAATCTGAGTCTGCTTCTCTAGCTACCTGGCGCTGGTGTCTGCCTTGGCCTCTGGAGCTGACTGGCTTTTCATCCCAGAGTCTCCTCCTGAGGATGGCTGGGAAGATTTCATGTGCGAGAGACTTGGAGAGGTGAGTGCTCTGCTGGAGGGGGAAGTCATCTTCTGTCAGCTGAGGAAGAGAACTCGGATCTGGGGGAACCCAGAAGGGAATAGCACACCAAGCTTCTGGTGGAGCAATGTTCTTCCATTTGGCGAACGGGGAGCAGAAGAAAGATCGCCAGAGGGTTCAGATTATTACCTTGTACTACAATCCCTCCTTCCCTGATCTCCTACAGAAGAGATGTTCCATCTCCTGAAAGGCAGCTTCTGCTCTTCTTCCTCCACTTCTGCTTCCACCTTCCTTTCTGTCTTGTTCTCAGCTTCCCAGAAAGGGCAGAATTTTTATTTCCCTTCCCATAGTTAAGCCAATTGGGCAAAAGGATCTGAATGAAGTGACGCCCCTGTTTCCTAGCAGGAATCTTTTATGAACATCAGCAGTCAAGCATTCTGAAACAAACTGGTACTTTTTAATTCAGAAACACTTCGGGAGCAGAAGGAAAGAATGTGCTTGGTGTGTGTGTGGGCAAGATCCATAAGGGCCACTCAGATGCTCAATGTTTTGTCTGTTACCAAGCTGTGATGTCTGCTCATTTGTTGTTTTAACTCTACAATGGGCTTCCCTCTGTGTGGCTCAGGGTGTACGTCTGTATTCTGGCCCCCCATCCTGCACTCTGCTCCTTGCCAGGAGACCCTCCTGCCCACACGGGCCCGCTGACTCTCGCATGCAGTGACGGGCATGACCGTGTACAACCATTTATCTTTCCAGCCAGAGTTTCCAGTCTGCTCTTGTTTCCTTGAAACCAGCATCTGTAATAATTCAGACTCTTGAGGATTAGACATCATGAAGGCCACCGTGTCTTCAGACAAAGCCAGTTGATGGGGTGAACCTCCCCTCCTTTAGGGTTACCACAAGTGGACATGCCCTGGGGTCTGGCCCTGTACTTGTGCCCTCTTCTCTTCCGCACACCTGGGTCCAGGTCACCAATTGCTGTGAATTGCTCCGCTCAGATCGCTGGGCGACACCCATTCCCACCAGCTGAGGTGCTGACCCTTGTGAAGGTTAAACGGTGCACGAAGGTACGGTATGCAGGAGGGCTGTGCAAGTGTCCTTAGTGAAACAAAACATGCCGCTAACACCAATCCAGTGGAAACATGCGCGGGGAGGCCCCGGGAAGATTGGCGTGTAGCAAAGCCCTACTGAAGTTAATGGGGCGCTGTGCGCATGGCGGACTTGCTCGCTCCCCTTCCTTTGTGGGACTGGAGCCTCACTCTCTGTGCTCAGGCATTCTACGTTGCTAGGAGTGACCCCAGCATGCCGGCCGTGTGCTGGGCTCCCTCTGGACAGCTGTTCTTGTGGCGGTGCGGGCATCTCCCATTCAGGGCCAAGTTGCCAGCATTCTGCAGAGTGGGCACCGTCAGGGTGCAGCTGTGCATTGCTGGTCTTGAATGGCAGTGGCTGGAGAAGGTTTTGAGAAGTCTCCCCTGACACCCACCACCACGAGGCATCCTCCATCCCTTTCCGAAGGAGCCTGCGGTTCCCCACTCCAGGCAAAGGAGCAAATGACCAGAGTTGAGCGCAGCCAGGCTCCCAGACGCTGGCACAGCTAGTCTTCCTTGCTCCAGCCAGCTCCTGTTCAGTTTGGTTGTTGTCTTTCTCTCGTGACAGACACGCAGCAGAGGGTCCCGACTCAACATCATAATCATCGCTGAAGGCGCCATTGACAGGCATGGCAAACCCATCTCCTCCAACTACGTGAAGGATGTAGGTGACACACTCTGGCTCACGCTTGTTCGGTGGGCATGGCGGGCTCTGGAGGTGTCGTGGCCTACAGTGAGCCTCTTCCTTTTCTCTTCTGACTAGCTGGTTGTCCAACGTCTTGGCTTTGACACACGGGTGACTGTTCTTGGCCACGTGCAGCGTGGTGGGACCCCCTCGGCTTTTGATCGTGTGCTGGTAGGTACAGTTGTGGGGGGACTTGTGCCTGGGTGTGCCCTGTCTGTGATTGCAGTGAAGGGTCTGTAATTGGGGGGAGGGGGGGTTTCAAATCCTGCTCCTGTAGCCAGCATGGAGAGCAGCAAGTGGGTCTGGGAGGCGTGCGCTCCTGGGAGAGTCTGAACGCTTGTGCGCCTCTCGGGCAATTTATGGAATCACACGTGAAGTGCAGCATTCCTTGGTGCTCGATCCTGTTGTACAGAACAGAGATCGACGCATTCTCTCCCTCAGGTGTTTATTCCTCCTCGTTCCCTGGTAACTGGTAACCTCAAATAATCTAGTGACTCTCTGGGCTCATAATCATCTAAATTAGACAGACAAACCTGCCCAGTAGTCCATGGCTCTGCCACCTGTGTGGGGAAGTGAGCTCAGGAGAGAGAAGTGGGCAGAATTAAACCGCCCATCAGGAGTTACAGCAGCACCTGGAGTATTGTTGTGAAGTGGGAGATCCGGTTGTCTATGAGATCCTTCAGTGGCAGCTATCGGGTGTATTTGGGCCCACACCAGTTCTTAGCGTGTGTGTGGTGTGTTTTGTGTAATCAAGCCCTGGAGATGCTGTGAGTCGCCATTTGGATTCTCCCTAGTCTGTCCAAGGTTCCCAGCTAGCACGGCTGCCTCTTCTTGGTGGGCATGAGTGTTGGGCGCAGCGCCTGGCAGGAGCGTGCCAGCGCTGGAGAATCCATGCTCTCGCCAAAGTAACCTGTGTCCGTCACAGAGCAGTAAAATGGGGATGGAAGCTGTGATGGCGCTGCTGGAGGCCACGCCTGACACGCCCGCCTGCGTGGTGAGCCTTTCTGGGAACCAGTCTGTCCGGCTGCCCCTGATGGAGTGCGTCCAGGTGGTGAGTACATGGGGAGGCTCTGGGTGGACAAGTTCCACTTCTCAGTTTTGGTCTCATTTATACTGTATTCTGCTGTGACGCACGATAGCGATTAGCGAGAGAAAAGCAGGGCCCTCGAGAGTCCAGAACAAACAGAGGATGGCCCCAGAGATCTGTGTGTTTGGGGAGGCGATTTTCTGAGCTGTGTTCAGGCAGAGTTTTTAACAAAGGAGTTTTACATATGCAGCCCCCCTGTTTCTTTAGATTTTAAGTCTCAGTAAATCCCTTCTGCTGTCATCAAAAGTCAGGAGCTGGTTGGTGTTGGTGTGTGTGTCAGAGAGAATCCGTTTCTGGCCTTTTATAGGCTTGACAGGTTCTGCCCTGCTTGCCCCCAGCAGGGAATCAGCCAAGTGTAATTTCATTTTCAACCGTGTCTTGTTTTTAACTGACTTCAGCTGAATAGCTGAATTGTGTGGGTTTTTCTCTCTCACTGGGGCTTCACCCTCACTCTTTATTTTGTTTATTAAAGACCAAGGACGTGCAGAAAGCAATGGATGAGAAGAGGTTTGATGAGGCAATCCAGCTCCGGGGGAGGTGAGGCACCTGGGTTATGGCAGAACAGCAGCTCTGTAGTACCTGAGGTTGAGAATCACCCACCTTTTAAAAGATGACTCTAAGTGCTGTAAAATCCACAGGCTCACTCAGATTGTCTTGAAACTTGCTGTGATGTGGGGTAGGGTTAGTGGTGCAAATTTGGGGTCTTTTGAGCAAGGGGTTCCCAACCTACCCTCATTTCCTCAGGAAATCATGCCTTTACAAAATCACCTTGTTCTTCTAACGGTTTCTATGCACATCTGGGGCTCAAATGATGGCTTTGATCCTCCCCAAACTGATCTCACTCCTTGACGTTGCTCTCCATTTGTGCACCGCACCCTTGGCTCTTTGAGGAGGAACACTGACGGAGTAACTGGGAGTGAAGTTCGGACCCGCAGGTCGATGCGAGTGAAACCGATGCGCCCAAGGGAGTGGTTTGTGCAGGGATGTGGCGGGGCAGGGACTCTGCGTCCCTGCTCTCCTGCCCCTCCCTGCTTCCAGCTGGTCCTGGCCCTTCTTCCAGTTCCCCAAGGAGAAATGAGGGAGGAGGTGAAGCTGAGCAGGCAGAGGGAATGTGGGGGATGGAGCTGTGCAGGGAGGAGTGGTGTGGTGGGAGAGATCGGGTAGGTTAATCTCTGCTCCCTGAGACCTCCCACATCCATGCCCCCCCATTCATAATATAACCCCCTGCCCCACTCCATGTTTTCATTATGCTGTCCCCATGTCCTCTGCCCAGTCTCTCACCCGCGGAGGGAGGTCCGGTTTGTGCTGCACAGGCAGAGAGGACGAAAAGGATGTGGGGCTGGGCAGTGAAGCCGCTACGTGCAGCCACGTCATTTTGGGACTGGGTAATCACTGTCAAGGAGCCAGGGGCCGGGCAAGACAGCTGGGACATGGGGTGGGGCAGAGACATTGTTTTGAAAAGCCAAGGAAATTGACTGCTAATGACACACCCTGCAGCATCTGCTATTGAATTGGGGCAGCCTTGACCCTCCTGATACATATGTACCATTTCCAGGGACTACTTCCAGCTCCAGGGACAGAGTTAAGGTTGTGCTTGGGGGGTATGTTCCTTAACCCTGTAGTTCCTGGTTTTCAGAGGTGTGAGCATAGCTGAGCTCATCGTTCAGGAAGGGTGTGAGCACCATGGGGCAACCTTTGCTCGTTAGCAGTTGTTCTGGGACACTCACAAGCAGCACAGCCCATGCAATCAAACCTTCCCACCCTGCTTAAAATGAGTCCAATGCTCGTGCAGAAGCGACTAAAAACACTAGTTTACATTCTGGAAGTAGACTAGCGTAATGCCATTGACTGTCCACCCTCTCCCCCCGCTGGAGAATGCAGACACCCAACTGTGGGAGATACATGGCTCGCACTTTGTTAGCTACATTCTCAGCGAGAGCAAATCACTATTTCCCTACCAGAGTCAGCAGGGTTCCCTTGTCGGACGTCAGCTGGGGATCTGTCCCTGGCTGTCCATGTTGTTTTCTGTGGGGGCGGAGGCGTGGGGCTGGGCCTTGGGGAGCAAAATAGTCCTCACGTCACCCAAAGCTGCAGAGAAGCTACACGGCATCAGGAGCTGATCTCACTGCGGAGAATCCGCACCTACAAACAGCTTCCCATGCGGGACGCTCTGGCACAGGGTGGAGAAGGTCGCATTTCCCTCGTGCTGGAAATGGCCACTCATGTCTTCTCTTTTATATGTCCCTCAAACAGTCCCAGACCAAGGCCTCCTGCCCTGAACATCCAGTTCCTGACGTGTGACCCCTTGGAGCAGGTCTCCTAGGTACATGGCCCTGGCACAATCTGATCTGGCTCAGTGCTGATCGCCAGCTCTTGGAGTGGATCTTGCCGGAGGGGTGCGAGGCAATTGTGGTGTGACTGGCTCATTGAGCATGGTTTTCTTTCCAGGAGCTTTGAAAATAACTGGAACATTTACAAGCTGCTGGCGCACCAGAAGGCAGCCCATGAAAAGGTAATGGGGGAAGAAGGTGCAGAAAGGGCTTGGGCTGAATCTAGCCTAGAGTCGTGTCCACTTGCTCGTGTGTGCAGACACAGCTGTGTGCATGCACTAGCGTGCCCAGACGCACCGCTTACATGCACTGAACACATCCTGACCTCCTGCATGCACAGCCACATGCCTGCCTCGATGTACGTGCCTGTGTGCTCGCACCAGCCTATATGGATGTGCACAGACCGAGTGGGGGGTCTTTCACACCCAGATCCCCAAAAAACCCATGGGAGGCAGAACCCAGTTCCACTCTTAGCTCAGGGAGGGAACCCCCCTGCTAAGAGTGATGGAGATCTCTGTATGGGGATGGCATGGGGCCTGTCGGGGAACAGGGTGGCTGAATGCTGGCTGTCCCTAGCAGCATGTGGAGGGACGAGGAAGTGGGGAGCCAAGCATGCGAGGGCTCTCTAGGCACCGGTAGAGCCTGTTGGTAAACGATCGTGCTCCTCTGGGGCTCCCGCAGCCAGAGGTACCCTCCCCTCTTTCCCACCATGCATGCGGGCAGTGGGGAGCTGGGAAGCAGCTGCAGCAGGGAAGGCTCAGACCTGAGCAATTCCTGGGGCTGCTGGGGGACCCCCATTGCTGGGGCTGCTCCAGAAAGCTCATGGTCACAACGATCCCTAGAACCTGAACTCGCTGAGCAGTGTGACCCCGGTGCCACTTGGCTGACGTAGCCACGGCTGACGTGTGGTGGGGTCCCTTGGTGCTCCAGGACTCTCCCTGCTGTGGCTGTTCGCGCTGACTGCCTTCTCTCTTCCCACAGACTCAGTTCAGCCTGGCAATTCTGAATGTGGGCGCCCCAGCGGCTGGCATGAACGCAGCGGTCAGGTCAGCGGTGCGCATCGGGATCTCCCGGGGGCACACGGTCTACGTGGTGAACGACGGCTTCGAAGGCTTGTCGAAGGGGCAGGTACACATCTCCAATTTGACTGGGGGTGGGGGACAGTTGGCACGATGGGTTCACACATCAGCACGTGCCTCTAGGATGCCTGCCTCGCATCCTGGCTTCGGTCCCAAGTGGTGGCTTTACGGGAACACTGCTGGTGAGTATTTGCCACGTCACCGAGCCATCAGGAATGGAGCCCCGTGAGATCGGCAGGCTGAGCTTTGCCAGTGCTGAGGGCATACGCAGCCAATTCCATCCTCTCACCCCTCCAAAATGGCCCGTCACCTTAAAGCCCAGAGCCGGGGGGTTTAACTGACGGTGTCTCAGGCTTCCTGGGCGGGACTGAATGGGAAAAGGCCGGCTTGTCATCAGTATGAACCGAGATCTTGCTCCTTGCAGATCCACGAGGTGGGCTGGCACGATGTAGCAGGCTGGCTGGGACGTGGCGGGTCCATGCTAGGCACCAAGCGGTAAGTGCTGTGGACAGACAGGGTTAATCGGAGCAGCTGCTTGCTGCTAAACTGCGTGGAGAGGACATGGAGGGGACGTCCTGTACCCCTTCCCGCACAGCATGAAGTGACAGGGCAGGATCAGAGCCGGCCTGAGCCAGGGCAGGGCCCAGTGCAAGTGCACGAACTCTGAAGCGTTCAGAGGCAAAGCTGGCCTTGCACGTCCTCAGTGCAGGGAGTCGCTCGGGCACCAGGGAGGCTTTGGGCTTCTGTGCCAGCTTTTCACATCTTGCCCTGGCCCATCCGGCAGCAGGGCTGGTGCAGGAGATAGTCGCTCCCCATCCAAAGCCCGTCCCTGGTAGCAGAGCTGGAGGGGAAGGCAAATCCAGATGGCCTCATTTCTCCCTGCTACCAGCTTGGGACCCCGAATCCTGGGGCGCACCCAGCACATCTGGCAAACACCTGTAAATCAACTTGAAGAAAAACCCTCGTCAGCCTGCTGCAAAATGCTGCGTGTCCCCATAACAGGGGCCATTGCCCACGCCTGGGGTCAGCCCATGGCAGCCTAAGGGTCTCCAGGGGTTAATGGAGCCAGCATCTCCTGTTGCAGTTGAGAGGAGGAAAGGTCGTGTGTGAAAAGGAGGGGAATAATTTCCCCAAAGCAGCTGGCCCCTGGGATCCTGCTACCAGGTGCACTTTGTTGGGGGCAGAGACCTAGTCTTGCATAAGCCAGCAACCCAACAGAATCTCTGCATTGACTGGGCCCGAGGTGCTCCGGGGTCATGTGGCCCTTCTAAACCTGGCCAACTCGCTCCACTGGTGGGACTGGCAGAACAGCCTTTGGTCAGTAGGTTTCGCCTCCATCTCGGCTAGTGGGGGTGTCCTCCATGGCCCAGAAAGGCAGAGCTGTGCGTTCGGCTGTTAGCAACCATGGCAGACCAGGAGCGGGTGGGGTTAGCCACAGGCTCACCACGGGTGGTGCGAGGAGTGTTCTTGAGAGAGACGTTCTCGCCTAGGACATCCCAGCCAATTGCCACTGTCCTCTGCAGCCGTCTCAGAGATGTGCCAGCCAGACGGGACCGTTGTGATCGTGTAGTGTGGGGAGGGCAAAATACCAGCCCGCCACCCCTGGCCTGCTCTGCTCTCCCCACCCGGCGGCTGCGTTGCCCTGCCCCCTTCCACCTTCCCAGCCAGCGCTTCATTGCTCTGGGGCCGGGGCCGGGGCCGGCACTGCACCACCCCCTTCTGCCCCCCCAGCTGGCCCCGCCATGGACGGTGCCGGCGCTCCAGGGCTGTGGCCAGTGCTGCCGCTGCGCTACCCCCTTGGTCGTCCCTCCCACCCCCCGCTGGCGCTGCATTGCTCTGGGACGGGGCTAGTGCTGTGGTGTTCTGCCCCCTTCCATCCCCTGCCGGTTCTACATTGTTTCGGGGCCAAGGCCAGGGCTGGCGCTGCACCACTCCGGGGCCGGGGCCAGCGCTGCGGGACTGCAGGGCCGGGTCCAGCACTACGCTGCCCCTTCCACACACCCCCGCCCCCCCAACTGGCTTTCCCTCACTCCGACCCTTCCGCGCCCCCCCTCCCCCGGCCGGCTTTCCCCCCCCACTGCCAGCTCCCCCACCACAATCTCTGCCCTCCCCCCATCAGTTCTCCCCACTCTCCACCCCGGCCCCAGGCCAGCTCTCCACCGCCATCATTGGCCCCCCTCTGAAGATTATTGCTCGCCCCTGATGTTGTGTGACCTCTCGTGTAACGTCACCCAGTGGTACCTGCCTCTAGCCCGTATCTTATGGCTGAGCTAGAGCGTAGTTCAAGACAAGGTCCTCGCTAGCCTTGCCCTGTTCGTCCTGAAAAGCACCGATGCCTGGGTGGCAGGGAGTGAGTTCTCTTGCCATCCAATCCGGGGTGTCTTTTCAGCTCCCTCGACGAAACGGGGTCCTTCTCACTAGTGTGAGTTCTTCCCAGAGACAGAAGAGAAGATGGTGTTGCAGGCTGGTGAGCGGGGTACATCCTGCACTCAACCATCTCTGTGTTTCACTTGCAGAACTCTTCCGAAGACCTGCATGGAAAAGATTGTGGAAAACGTGCGGAAATTCAACATTCACGGCCTCCTGGTCGTTGGAGGCTTTGAGGTGGGTTGAGGCTGCTCTTCCCTTGGATGGTCTGTGGTGCTAAAGGGGATATTTTGTATCTGTGTATTATTTGTGCCCCAGCTAAGATCAGGGTCCCAGTGCTACTCACTGGACACGCTGACGGCAGGAGACATCCCTGTCCCAAAGAGCTTACCGATCTGAACAAACAAGGCAGAGGGGGTTGGCCTAGCCCCACCTTCCGGAGGGAGAACTGAGGCTCAGGCGGATGAAGTGCGTAGGCCAAGTTGCACAGGCCCTCTAGAGCTGGGATCTCCTGGGTTCCAGCCTAGTGCGCTACCCACAGGCCTGTTTTTCCATAACATTGTCTGTGTCCCAGGTTGCAAAATGTGTGTGCCCAGTCTGGCCCTTGACATGCCGAGTAACGCACACGCAGGGGCTGCCTGGTAAACCGGGATGTAGTCACGGTTATACCCTGTGAGGTAGAGACCACGTCTATCCAGCTCGGGGCAGAGGATCACAAAAGGCCGAACCCATTCAAACTGAACATAGTGCGTGTTTGGCAAAGCGCACTATGCGTGGGGCAAGACGCAAGCGCTGGGGCCTGCAGGGGGCGCTGGTAGTACCATGGCTGCGGGCTCCCCCTTTGCCTGGCTCCACCGCTCCAGTCCACTGCATGGAGGGTCGTCCTCTGCCCCTCTGGGACCACGCACCTTCTTTCAGAGAAAGGCCTGAGCCTGCGTTCTGGCCCTGGAGTCTGGGTGTGAATAAGGGCAGCGATTGCTGCTCCTGACGTTCATGTCACATACTGCTGACGTGCTCTTCAGCACCGCAGCTGCTGGAGCCCCACTGCTCTGTTATTAGCCTGTCCCAGCCCTTCGTCACACTGCTGGCAAAGCACAAGAGCCACACAGATCTAGGCAAAACAAAATAATACCCTGTACGCCACTCTCTCGCTCAGTCTGCCCAACTCTGGATTTTGGTCTGTGCCTTCTGAGGTCCCAAGTCCCCCCCTCGAACCCACTGCATCAGTTTAGTCTTTTTTTCATGGTCACAGAGTCTCCTCAGACTCCTGATCCTCGCTTCCATTTCCTGCCCCTTAGCTCAGTGAGCACATCCCTTTTTAAAACAAACAAGGAGTCCTCTGGCACCTTTAAAAACTAACAAATGTATTTATTTACTGTGTGTGTTAGTCTTTACACGTGCCACCAGACTCCTTCTTTGTTTTGCTGAACTAGACTAACCCGGCTACCCCTTGGGATGGTTTCTCTTTGTCACTTCCTTTCTGCTGGGGATTTTTGATTACTTCAACTGGCTGCAGCTATCCTGGGGAACTACTGTTCCCCTGCTGCAGCCAGCTTTTTGTTCTAGGGTGCTTCCACCTGAATGGAAGGTTAATGAAGGTTAATGACTTAATTGTTTCTATCCCAGTCAGGCCTGGGTGGAATGTGACAGACCCGTTAGCAAATGGCTGATTAAATAGACACTAAGGAACAGTGAAACAAACAGAGTCTTGTGGCACTTTTAAAGACTAACAAATTTATTTAATGGTTAGTTATTTGTGGACTTCATAAAGTCAGTTCTACACTGACAGATTCCCCAAACCGTCACGGCCCCCGTTTCACGGAATGGGTGTTGTGTGAGCTTCCCCGAGACGTACAGAGCCGGTGCCAGTGCTGGGATTAGTTGTTAGTTCTTTGACCCTGGTCCTGAGTTCAGACCACACCCTCTCTAGTAAAGACTAGTTTTCTGAGTGAAAGAACGCCAGCCCAGACAGCCATGCGCAAGCTGCAGCCCACCCTGAATAAGCAGGACGGCTGAGCGCACAACAGAACCTCAGTTGCATTATAGCCTCGCACAGAGGAGCCAACAGCTTTCTCCCAGTTCGAGAGTCTATGCCTGTTTCTAGTGGAAAACAAATGCTTCCAGCTAACTTACAACCTCTGGCACATGCTACAGTCTGACACTGACGCAGGTCATTAAAATCCCACCCCTGGATGCCAGGCCATCCCTGGGGGTAACAGGGCCATCGCCCCAGGCCCCGCAGTTACATGGGCCCTGCGCTGTCCCTCTCCCAGCGGGGCAGTGTGGGGCCCGCGCACGCTGCAGCCCCTCCTCCCACAGCTACTCAGCTGTCTTCGGCAGCGAGCCGAAGGCAGCAGGGCAGGCAGGGCCGGGAGGCCTATGCCTGGCCCTTGAGCCGGCCCAGGGGCGGAGTACATGGGGACTGGCCTGCCCCACACTGCTGGCTTCCCCCAGCAGGCGGCCTCAGCCTCCCGGCCTGGGCCCGGCTCCCCCTGCAGACGGCCTCAGCCTCGGGCTGGAGCCGGCTCTCCCCACCCCCTCCGCAACAGGTGGCCTCAGCCTCCCGGCCCAGAGCCGGCTCCCTGGGGGGCAGAGGGGGCCGGTCAGCCCGCCATGCTCCCCTCCAGCATGGGGGGCAGGGCCCCGCTTTGGTCAATTGGCCCTGGGCCCCGCTCCTCACACAGGATGGCCCTGCCTGGACGGCATTTGTTGTTGAATTACATGGTCGCTGGTAGCTATGTCAGAACAAAGGGCTTGAATACAAATCCTAACAGTTCGCTCAGCTCTGTCTGTGATGGCACGTGGCCACATGAAAAATATACCCCCAGGATTGACTCATGACTGACAGACTCGGCCAGGAAAGCTAGTGACTCCACTCAGTAGCAGAATTATTTATTACTGATATTGTGGTAGTGCCTAGGGCCCCCAGCTGTGTCCAGGACCTCCCCGCTGCGCTAGGTGCTGTACAAACAACAAAAAGACAGCCTGTGTTCCAGACCTTACCCTGTGGCATGCTGTTGTGGGGCTGCCATGTGCGCATGGCTGTTTGGGGAGCAGACACGAGAGCTGAGTCTCTGCTAACCCCCTGCACCTTTTGTCATCGTCTCAATTCACTGAGCCTAAACCCAACCTTGTCCTGGGAGTGCCGCTCTCGGGGCAGGCCTGTGTTGAAGGTGGGGGTGGGGTCTCGTCTCCGCCATCTTGTGACGCTTGCGCTGCCCCTCAGGCGTACGAGGGGGTGCTGCAGCTTGTTGAGGCGCGAGGGCAGTACGAAGAACTCTGCATCATAATGTGTGTGATCCCAGCCACCATCAGCAACAACGTACCTGGGACCGACTTCAGCCTGGGCTCCGACACGGCTGTCAACGCTGCCATGGAGGTGAGGCCAGTAACAAGCCATATGAAATGGGGTGTCAGCAAAACCACCTAATGGTTTCCATCAGGGCCACTGCCCACCCACTGGGACCCTTCCTGCCTGGCAGTTTTCCACACCGAGGCCCAACAGGGAGCATTAGGCAAATATTGTGCTTAACCCAGCCAGGAAAGAGAGACAATCCCCCCCGCCCTCTCCCACTGACTCAGCTGTTCTTTGGTGGAATATTTTACTGCAAATCTGCTCCCAGGGTTGTCATGCTGAGTGTCACAAGCCCCTTTGTGGATCTGGGCCTTAATCACAGATGATAGGACAAGAAGCAACGGGCTTAAATTACAGCAAGGAAGGTTCAGCCTAGACATCAGGAAAAAATTCCTAATGGTCAGGGTGATTAACCACTGGAATGAGTTGCCTCGGCTGGTTGTAGAATCTCTTACATGGGAGGTTTTTAAGAGCAGGTTGGACAAACACCTGTCAGGGATGGTTTAACAGGGTTACTTGGTCCTGCCAGGAGTGCAGGGGACTGGACTCAAAGACCTGTCATGGTCCCTTCCAGTTTCTTTGATTCTGTGATGGCTGGACCCAGAACCTCTGTTTCCTGGTTCAGACTTCTATTTAGGATCTGGCTTCAGAATCTACATTTTCAGGGCACCAAGAAATCAAGAGCTGACTTTTCAACCCTGAGGATGTAAAACCCTGCTTTAGGCATCCGAATCAAGGGTCTGATCTCCAAAAGTGCCCCACATTGAGCAGCTCCCATTCCTTTCAGCTGGAACTATGGAGAACGACCTTTTTCACTGCCGAGGTGTTAACTCTGGAACCTAATGACAGCCATTTAAATAGCAACATTGGGAACCATTAAACTGCATTCATATAACCTGCTCATCCCTCAGTCCTCAGCTGCCTCCCCAGTGCCCAATTACTATTACTTTACTTGTATTGCCTCAGCTATGCACTAGGACACCCTTGTGATAGGTGCTGTACAAAGAGGGAAAAAAGATGGTCCTACCCAGCTGCCAAGGCCTCCAGCCTCCTTCTCCTCGACCCCCTGACAAATTACACAGGGCGGCACCAAAATCTGCAGCCCGTTGAGCAGAGAAATGTGGGAAAGGAGGAGGCACCTTTCAGCTGTCCACTCACCCTGCATTTCTAGCATGCGTCACCCAGACGGCCCCATCCTCCCGCGCTCGGCACTGTCTGGGTAGCTGCTCGCTTGCCACCACGCAAAGCATAGGGACACAGCCCCATGCAGCCTACTTCCTGCTGGGGCAGCATCGGCAGCCTCTTGCTCCTAGAAGCAGCCGCTTTCTCCCCACCATCGTTCTGTGGGGCAGTGTTAGATGCTGTGTGCTCTTCCAGCCCGAGGCCTGTCCTGGCCCAGGGCACTCTGCCCGCTTTTAGCCCCAGAAAGGCAGGAAGGCCCAGACCTGTCCCCAGGTCACGCTCTGTAAGGTGAGGGGACCAGGGGGCACTTCCATTCCTCTGCCCACTCAGTCTGAGCCTCACAGTGTCCCTGCCCCTGTCCCCAATCGGCCATGCCCCACCAGTGCAGGGCTGCCCTGACTCCAAGCAGATGCCTGCCGGTCGGTAGCAGAGGGCTCCCTGGAAGCGTCCCTCGAGCACGTGTGCAGGCTGGGGCTGGGTTCTGTCTGGGGCAACGTGAGGGCTGTGAAGGGGCGAGCCAGGAGAGCCGTCTGCTGAGGGTGACGGCAGATGTGGCCCCGAAGCAAGGCTGGCTCCTTGCCACCTGCCAGGTAGTGCTGCTCCGTGGCCCGGGGTGGGGATGCCCATAGTTTCTCTAATTCCCACGCCGGTTTTGACGAGCCCTCCCTCTCCCCGGTGCAGAGCTGTGACCGCATTAAGCAGTCCGCCTCCGGCACCAAGCGCCGCGTGTTCATCGTGGAGACCATGGGTGGCTACTGCGGCTATCTGTCGACAGTGACCGGCATTGCCGTGGGCGCGGACGCTGCCTATGTCTACGAGGATCCTTTCACCATTCATGACCTGAAGGTGAGCATGTGTCCGGCTCCTCTGGGGTTGCGCTGAGCTGCCTCTGGCTGGATCTATATACAAGCACATGCAGCGGAGAGTTTTGCCCTGGCATTTCCTGAGTGCCACTGGGGCTGATGTAGCTGTGCCATTATTTCACAGCACCCTTAAATAAAGAGATGAGAGGGAGACAGGCTGGGGAGGGAGCCGGGCCAGGAGGGAATTTGGTGAGGGAGCCAACAGTAGATGTGAGTGGGAAGAAAGAGCCTGGTGCTGGAGGTAGGAATGGGAGGCCTGATAGGCATTGTGGGCCCAAGGACCATGGGGTGGCAGAGAAAAGCTACTGGCTGCCTCCTTGGATCTGACCCAGTGGCAGAGTTGTCATGGTAACCTCCCACCATGATGATCATATGTCACCTGCTGCTGCAAGCATAGGCTCCCTGGGTCCCTCTTATGCAGCGGGTGGTGGGTCTCAAGGGTGCTGGAGGAGGAGACCGAGGGAATGGTTCCCCAAAGCCCTAGTAATGAAGTTTGCCGGGGCGGGGGATGGCGAAGGAAGGGACACCAGCGTTCCCCTGGGTGATACTCAGATATGTCACACGGCTGCATTACTGCAGGCCTGTGGAGATGCTCATCTGATCAGCTATATCTCCATGACGTTGCAGCCGCCCTCTGGGCCCTGCTGGAAGGAGACGATGGCGACTGGATTTTTGTGGTGTCTTTGGAGGGGGGTTGGTGTGTACCGAGCAGGTGGAGTGGAGCTGGTTTGGATGGAGGGGAGGCAGAATGGGGCTAAGGGGAAGCCCGTGCTTGGGACAGTGCAGAGTGCGGAACTAGCTCGCCCTATGTCTGTCTCGTAGGCCAACGTTGAGCACTTGACTGAGAAAATGAAGACCGACATTCAGAGAGGCTTGGTGCTCCGGTGAGTCAGCCAGGAGCTCTTCTCTACGTGGCAGGACAGCTCTCCAAGCTAAGCCCCCACACCTTACTCTAGCCTACAGCCAGACTGCATGGGGCGCCAGCCAGCCCCCTCAGCACCCTCTTATTGCCAGGCTGGAGAGCCAAGGCAGAGCTGGGCAGGCCTTCCCCACCTCTCTGGCGGCCGGCTCCTGTGCGGGGGAGAGTTAGTAGTATTAACCCATTTCCTGCTGAGGACAGCACCTCTAGGGATGCGTTTATAGTGTCGAGGGTTCCTGAGTGATGCTCCCCAGGGAAGCCATCGCACTGAGTGATGGGGAAACATTCTTGAGGTGGCAGAAGCTGAACTGCATCAGTAGGAGTATTGCCAGCAGATCGAGGGATGTGATAATTCCCCTCTATTCGACACTGGTCAGGCCGCATCTGGAATACTGTGTCCAGTTTTGGGCTCCCCATTACAGAAAGGATGTGGACAAATTAGAAAGAGTCCAGCGGAGGGCAACAAAAATAATTAGGGGGCTGGGGCACATGACTTATGAGGAGAGACTGAAGGAAGTAGGGTTATTTAGTCTACAGAAGAGAAGACTGAGGGGAGATTTGATAGCAACCTTCAACTACTTGAAGGGGTGCTCCAAAGAGGAGGGAGCTAGGCTGTTCTCGGTGGCAACAGAGGACAGAACAAGGAGCAATGGTTTCAAATTACAGCTGGGGAGGTCAAGGTTGGATATTAGGAAAAACTTTCTCACTAGGAGGGTGGTGAAGCATTGGAATGGGCTACCTAGGGAGGTGGTAGAATCTCCATCTTTGGAGATATTTAAGGCTCGGTTAGACAAAACCCTGGCTGGGGTGATTTAGTGGGAGTGGTCCTGCTTTTTAGCAGGGGGTTGGACTAGATGACCTCGTGAGGTCCCTTCCATCCCTATTCTGTGATTCTGTGAATTGAAGCGACCTAGTTTGAAGACCCCAGTTTGGGGCTAGAACTTGGCCTGTCCCAGAGCAGCATCCTGAGCACCTGTTGTTGGGCATGGGCTGCTCTAGGAGGTTGGGATGTCATTAGCTGTTTGAAGGCTAACAAGGAGCTGTGACCTCAGGCCTTTAGACTGGTGACTGCCAAACCTTGCTCTGTTCAGCAACCAGAATGAGACCCTGGAATCTCCCGGTGGTTAGAAACATGGGCAGGAAATACCATGACAAACGGGGTGGGCTTAGGAAAGCACAAGTTGAGGAGGGAGCATGTTGAAAAAGGGAGTGAGGGGTGAGATCTGACCATGACAGGGATCAGAGTGCGACGCTTGGCGGTCAGTGCAGAGACTCTCTCCCGGCCTGGGTGAGACCACTCTGGAGAGCTGCCATGACAGCGACAGTGCCTGGTGGGTGGAAGGCCAAGGAGAAGTTCCTCAGAGTGGTACCCAGGAGGCTGTCTGAGGAGAACAGGATGAATTAGATGTAGGCTCCGTGAAGGGAAGCTCCCTGGCAGGATGATTTCTTCTGCTAGGATGTGGTCCTGCAAGGGGAGAGTTGGCGGGCCCAGCCTAGAGACATTTGAAGCAAGGCTCCACAAGGAGCTGGCTACCACACTGCCAGGGCAATCCTCCCTTGGTAGGACAAGGGAGGGAGATCTAACCAGCCTCCTCCATCTATAATGATAGGGCTCTGGCCCCACGCAAGGCAGAAGGAGTCCCCTGCAGTGTCAGGGCTCGGTACCTCTGTGGAAGGTCTCAGGGCCAGGCCAGAGGTGGCAGTGGATGAGTGGTGCCGAGATTTGGGATCACAGATTATTGTTACTACTTGTGGGCATTTCAGATGCCCCCCACCACAACCTGCTGAACCGTGGGAGGGAGCCCGGCTGATGCGCTCTCCTTTCTTGCCCCCAAGCAACGAGAAGTGCCATGAGCACTACACCACGGAGTTCCTCTACAATCTGTACTCGTCTGAGGGCCGGGGCGTCTTCGACTGCAGGATCAATGTCCTGGGGCACCTCCAGCAGGTAGGGGCAGCTGCACCGGCCGGGCTGGTTACCCTCCAGGCAGATGAATCCAGGGCAGGTGGCTAGGGCCAGAGATGGCCTGCTCTCTAGAGCAGGGGGCTGGTGGCTAGTTGCCTTGGCTAGCCATGCATGGCTGGTCTCAGCATTGCTCTGCAGGTCACACCCTGGGGAAGGCTAGCATATGTCCTACTGCACCTGCATGGGCTATGTGCTGTGTGTGTGGTCCGGTGGCAGCTGGTGGCCATTTCCAGAGCACCTGCTGCCTGTGTTTCCCTGTGATGAGTGGAGATCGCCCCCGCCGCACACCTCTGCTCCCTTTGTTCCTGGCTTAATTCTGTGTCCCGTGGGCCACCTGGCTCTGTTTCCAGGGAGGAGCTCCGACCCCCTTTGATCGTAACTACGGCACCAAGCTGGGGGTGAAGGCCGTGCTGTGGATGTCGGAGAAGCTGCAGCAGGCTTATCGCAAGGGTATGTCGAGTGTTCTGGGGCGAGGCCGGAGCGCTTGCCCTGGGCTCAGAGAACAGAGGCATTGACCCCGAGCCCCTGGTGTCCGTTGGGCAGGCTTTCTCCCCCCGGTGAGCGTCGTGGCTGGCAGTCTGGCTCTGCTGGCCTGCTACACTTGGGGATCTGCAGAACCCTCCCATAGAGGGGAGCGGAGGCCCCACAGCTCAGTCAGTCCCGAGGTAGCCGGCCGGGGGCAGATTGTGGAGGCGGCCGCCTTCCAGCCAGGGCTGGGCCCATGAGCCGGCAACCAGACTGGTGCGCTGCAGCTGGCGAGTAACGATTGCTACACGAGGGCCAGCCAGCAGCCTCTGGCGTGGGGCTCCATTCCAGCCACCCACCCCAGCTGGGACACTATGGCTGGCAGTGCGGGGAAGGGGAGGGCGCCCCGTGGAAGGTTCTGACTGGAAATCTGTTGAGAGCTACAGCCGGCACTGTGCTACATGAGGGCGCTTTGCTCCAGCCCCGAAGACTGGCCGGTGCGTTTGCCTGCGTTGTTAGTTAGAAGCATTCTCTCTGCGTCCAGGGCATAGCCAGTGATGCCTCCACTGGGAAGGGCATAGGTCTGGGACTCCGCTTCCTGCCCACATCCAGGCAAGGGAGCCTGAGTGCGCTGACTGCCTGCTCTTCAGCATAGCCTCGAGTGGCTCCTTAGCACCCACTAACGGGCCAGGCCTGGACTCCAGAAGCCCCTTGCTGAGGCTGGGTCTGTTGCTGGTTAAGCAGTGCTTCCCAGGGAGGTGGGGAACCCCCCGAGGCTGGATCTGTGCCACTGGTAACCCCCCGCCTGTGGTCCTGCAGGGCGCATCTTCGCCAACTCGGCAGACTCAGCCTGTGTGATTGGGCTGAGGAAGAAGACAGTGGCCTTCAGCCCCGTGATGGAGCTCAAGAAAGTCACTGACTTCGAGTAAGTACTGGACTGGGGGTAAGGGGACCTCCCATATCCCAGTGCACTCCACCAGCCATGCTGTCAGCAATGCACATCTCGTGCTGGAGGCAGGGAGCTGGGCTGTGATGTGTGGTGCTGGTCTCCTGATGGAGGTATGGGCCAGGGTGTCGGTGCCCAGCACTCCTGGCCTCCTCGGCAGAGACAGCATGACACTGCCATAGCTGAAGAGCAGAACTTGCTTTCTCCCTTCCTCCTGGTTTGATCTCGACCCTCTGACAGTCCCAGAAACCTGCTTTCCACCCGCTGGGCTCCACATCCATTTCAAAGCCAAGCCCTGACTTTTCAAGAAGTGGCCCATTTCCCTTCTTTGCAAAGCTGCGGAAAATGCATCTCACTGGCAGGAGACTGCCGGGGTGGGGGAGCTCATTCATAGGCTGGGAGCACGAGGCTGGGCTAGATCCTTCGCTGCCAGCCTCGGCATGGGGCTGATCTCCGTCTCTCTCCCCGCAGGCACAGGCTGCCGCAAGAGCAGTGGTGGCTGAACCTGCGGCTGATGCTGAAGATGCTGGCCAACTACCAAATCAGCCTGACGGAGTACATCTCCGGCAAGATGGAGCACGTCACCCGGCGCACCCTCAGTATCGAGAAGGGGTTCTAGGGCCCCAGCCCGGCCTCAAAGACACTGTAGTGCCCCCACCCCGTGTCTCTCTGCTGCTTCATTACAGTGTTAGATGAAGACCAACCCCAGGGTGCTAGGAGTGAAGGGGTCCCAGGTGCTCATGCTGAGTATGGTGCGCGAGAGCCGTGCCAGGGCAGGACCGCCAGGAGTTCCTGCCTTTGAGGAATTCCAGCCCTCTTCCGAGATCCGCTAACACTCCTTTCCCCTCCTGGCCTGCCGAGTGGGTCTGTGACCCGCCTCTCCCCCAGGAGCTGCCCAGTCAGGACTACCGGGCCGGCTCTGGCTGCTGCACTCGGGTGTGGGGGCCTCTGTTCTGGGGCTTGGCTAGAACCACTTTATGGGGGCCAGATCCTCCAAGGTACCGAAGTGCCATTGATTTCAGTGAGCCATTGCTGTCTATCTCCCCATCAGGATCTGGGCCCAGACCAGGCCCCTGTAAGGATCTCCTGGTGGCCTTGTCCCGTTTGAAGAGCTCGGCCCCAGGGGCTGGTCTTGGGGAGAGAAGGGGTCTCACACCCACTCTACGCTGGGCAAAGCCTTTATCTCGCACTCTGGTTTTGTTTAA
The DNA here is from genome assembly GCA_007922175.1 of Pelusios castaneus. NCBI lineage: Eukaryota > Metazoa > Chordata > Testudines > Pelomedusidae > Pelusios > Pelusios castaneus. Next base: position 22,244,577 of record ML685789.1, on the reverse strand, counting down.
CGCATCGATCATCCCAGGAATTGTTCTGTGGGCCACTCGTGCAGCCAGAGGTGCAGCTGGCTGTGTCACCTCTCAGTGAACTGAAAGGCAGCTCTGGAAGGAAGCAAGGATGAGGGCCGGATCCCCACCGGTGCTTCCAGGGGCGTGCTCGCCATCATGGAGGCATCTGGTAAAATCTCTTCCCAAGCTGGCAGCTGTCATGTTGCCCGTGGGGGACGCTTGCCGAACTGCATTTCTTCCTGGCAGCTGAAGTTTTCAACGGGCGCTGAGTGCCAGCCCAGGCAGCTCTGTGATGTGGGGCGAGCACCGAGGAGAGAGTGTTTTGCATGAGTGCTTGGCTCCTGTTACTCTCCCGTTTTGGAGGTGGCTTCATATCTTAGCCCCCTGCCACGCTCTTGCTGTTGTTTCTTACGAGCCCCTGTGCCCAACGCACGCTGAGCGGTTGCCGCCGGCAAACCTCATGTCTGGAGCCAAACCTTTGCTGGCCGCGCTGTGTCCCAGTGTTCTCTGTGCACCCCCGTCCCACGCTGCTCCTGGCGCTGCTTGTCTCGTAGAGATAAATCCCGCTGAACTCAAACCTGCGTCTGCCACGTGCTGTGCTGTGCTGCCCAAGGAGGGCTGAGGGAGGTTTGGACGAGGGGGGGCGTGGGTGGAGTCATATGGGGCTGAAAGGGGCAGAGGAACAGCTGGAGTGCAGCGGATGAGGAAGTAGGTCAGAGAACAGCCTTGGAACTCAGGCTTGCAGCAGAGCTGGCTGGGGTCACGGTCAGAGTGGAGCCCGGACCTGGCCACGCCCCTCTGAACATTCCTCTGTCCCCCCTCGGAGAACACACCCCACCGTTCTGTATTATAGATTGCATGATAAATGGTACCAAAAACCACAGATAGTTCCTTGTTACTCCCATTCTCAAAAGACTCGGCACAGGCCCGGGCTGAGGTGCACCCTAGCCTTCATGCCAGACAACACTGGTGCCAATCCTGCAGTTAACTAACGAAGTTTATTATCTAAGGAAAAGAAATGAAAGTTACTGAGATGTGAAAGCAGGTAACGCGTGTACAGGCGAGGCACAGTTTGTAATTCCAACTGGGGGCAGAGATGTAACAACTGGTTTCCCAAAAGACTTCAGGGGACCCAGATTGTTTCTAGGGAGCTGCACTGGGCCTCTGGTTCCCCTGTCTTGTAAAGGCCCAAACAGGCCAGAGACGAAGGACTTTCCATAAGTCCATACATACAATTGCTTGTCACAGAAAGCAAGCTGGCACGTCATCGCCCACAGGGCTCTGGGGGGCAGGAAGAGAGAAGCGCATTTAGAGATAATCTCTGATCATCACACATAATGAGCACTTGCCTTCAGATGCGTGTTTGCACTTCCTGCTCATGTTCTTGGTTAGTAATCTGAAGGCTTTCTCCAGGGATGGGTTGGTTAGTTATTGGAGTACACGCGAGGGGAAGGTTGGTTATTACATCACAACAGGATACAGAGGTGAAAATAGTGCATGGCGCATCCCAGTGTTTTCATGAAGCTTAAACAGCAGGAATGTGCTTCCACAGTTTGCCCAGGTTATTGGCCTGGGGCTTTGGCAAGGAGCTGGCATGTAATCTGCCAGCCGCATAGTGATCATCCCTGGTCCGCACACTGAGAAACAGGCCAAGCGAAGTGACTCGTCCCAGGTCCTAAAGCAGGTCGGGGAGGATCCCCAGGGCCATACCCTGGCACTGAGACTACGCAGCCTTGGAGGCTAATGATCCTGCATCATCTTCGGACTGTGTTTTGAGCTCTAAGGTGTTACCGTTACAGCTGTGTTTCCGTGGCAGTCAGCCAATACCGGCTTTCACTGAAGCGGTGAACAGGCCTACAGCCTGAAACGCTAAGGAGCCTGGGAACCATTCAGGGCCCCGTACCAAGGAATCCATCACTCACCCTCATCATCCTCGCTCACTGCTGTCCAGCCTTAGTGACAGTCAGAGAGGTCTGTCAGTTCCAAGTCTTTGCAGGCAGCCACCAGGGATCATGGGCTTCAGTTTAAACTCTGGCCCTTCAGAGTTTGAACAGCCAACGAGCTGTTCCTCTCAGGGATTTTTATTTCCTTCCTGCAGAATTCAAGATGATGAGCTGAGTTCATGTGCACAGCGGCTCTTCCTGGGCACTGGGGTGGGGCGGGGAGAGAACACTCAACCAAGTCTTGCCCTCTATTCCATGACGGTTTGCCTGGTGTCTATGACCCTTGTTCACTGGGCGGGAGAGAACAGCTCTGTGGCGACTAATATTTCACCTGCGGGAATGCTCTCCTGTCCCATGTGGGAGGAGGAAGTACAGGTTCAAAGCAAACACTTCAATATTACCTTACAACATGGGCTATAGAGATCATAAGATTAACATATGGCGCAACATACACGCATTTCATAGACTAAACACTACCTGCTTCTAAAGCTAATACTTGTTTTGAATAAAGCTAATGTACAGCTGCTGGACCCCAGCTACAAGGTTGTTAGTTCTCAACCAATGCCTGCAGCGTGGGCAAGAGCTGGCACCTGGCCTGCGAGCACTGCAGAGCCAAAGTCCCTTTGTAGCTCGTGGCCCCAGGGACCAGGCCCGTAAGTAGTGCTGCCTTGCAGGATGCTCATATTAGTGCTTATCTAGGGTGGTGTTAATTACGACTCCAGATTGTCGACTGACAGGCTCAGTTGGAATGATTCAATCCATGATCAGTCACAGATTAATACAGTGTTATAAAGAAAGCCGAGATACATTATTACCCACTGATGTGGTGATAAAGAGGTGGCTACGTATCTCTCCTTCACTGTATCTGGAGGGATGTGGCAGATTTCATTCCCCACCTGTTTCCATACCAGTCTCTGTACAGAGTTTCCAAACAAAGACAGCCTCTTTGCCAAAAGAAACATGTTTTGATGCCATTTCTATATGTTCTCAGTTTACCTGATTTGTGTGTGACACAATTATTACCAGCTGAGAGTACCAACAGGCTAATCTCTTCAGTGCATCTTTCTTCCCCGGTCATTTTTCTTTCCTAGCTGCGGTATCAATTCTCCCTCGTCAGCGTTCCAGGTTTCTATATGCTGATACAACTGATACCTCTGTTAAGGACATGGTTTCCCAGACTATCTGGAGCTCTGAGGACACCAACGCATCCAAGGTTGTTCAATACAGTTTAACACCTAGAATTCCTGAGTAGAGCTCCGGCGAGGACCAGTGCTTCGGGCCTTAGAATCCAGCATACTCTTTGTTAATATCCTAAAGAATAGGCTATATATAGATGAATCGAATATGCAGAAAGAAAAGAACTAAAAGGGTTAATATTTACTACCATACACCCACTTGATGCTATTGTTGAATAGCAACACCTGCCTGTCACCCAGCCTCATGTCTGGCTCGCCCTTCTAGGTCCTCCCATCCGAGCTATGGCGGAGCCTCTGTGTAATGTCGCTAACATACGGCCTTTGCTGGCCATCCACACAGCTAAAACTCACCCACGCTCTCCATCGTGATTCCTAGCCTGGGTGAAGGCAACCTTGCCTTGTTTGTGCCCATCCAGAACACTGGCAAGGTCTTTTCCCTTGCCCATCGCTTTGACCACATCACCCCTCTTTCTGCATCCCTCCGGTGGCCCCTCCTCTGTGACATCAGACACAAACAACTGGTCTTTGCCTTCACAGCCAAACCTACTGTCCCAGGCTCAGGGGGATCCAGATCTGCGGTGGGGGGTGTCACCCCTGCCCTGAAGCCCTGGCTGCCTTACAATGCTCCCACCCAGCCTGCGTGCACGCGTCACACCCTGAGCATGGGCAGGCTGCTGTCTACAGCCCCCCGCTGACTTCCACCAGCCGTGGTTACAACCAGTGAGGTGACCCCACCACACTCTGGCCTGAATATCTCCCTAACAGAGGCAGATCATGGGGTCCCAGGCCCCTGGGGCCCCCCCGGGGGTGCCCTCCCACCCGCCAGCCTAGGGCCCTAGCTCTGTGCGGGTGGGCCAGCTCTGGGGGCAGGGCTGGGGCCAGAAGCCGGCTGTGGCCTGGCTGGTTGGCCCCTGGGGGTGGCAGGGCCGACTGGCGTGCGTGGTCCAGCTTCTGGTGTGGCCCAAAGGCCAAGCCAGAGGCCACATTACACGCTCCAGTCAACCCCACCACCACCAGCAGCCCCCTAGCCAGGCCGCAGCTGGCCCACCCAATCCCTGGGGACGGGGCAGCCAGCCCGGGGGGGGGGGGGGGGGTGGGGGGCGGGGCAGAGCCTGGCCCCTGGGCTGGCCCACCCCCCCCCGGGGGGGGGGGTGGACCAGCCGACCCAGGGCGGGGTGGGAGGCAGCCCAGACCCATCCTGTAGGACAGCCTGCCCTGCTCCCCCGAGTCCCCCCAGTGCTGGCAGGACAGAGGTCTGTGGTGGACCCCTGGATACAGGCCCCACCCCTGCCCCCAAACCAAGTCCCGATGTGCACCCCTCTTCCAGACAGCTCAGAGGAATAATGTTCATTGCTCCTGCAAAGAGACAGGAGTCCAGCACAGCTTATTACCGGGGATGAACGCCCTGAGTGGGACTAGCTGGGTACATTCCAGTTTCCCTCCCAGCCATGGCTGACTTTCCCTCCATCAGGTCCTTTCCTACAAACAGAAGGAACTGGTTCCCCGTGTCTCCTTAGGTGAAAGACCTTCGCCTGTGCAGGTTTCTCCTATGTGGATTCCTGAGACTTCAACCTCCCCCCTCTGTTGAAGGACCCATCTTTCTCAGAACGCAAGAGCTCTGTTCCCTCGTGTCTGTGAGCGATGGGTGCCTGCCTTTGCTTATATGGTCTAAACTCCAATGACTTGTTTCAAGAGGCAGGAGAACCTCATGCTGTTTTCCTCCTTTCTCTGGGCTTCCCGTCCCTTTGTTCGTAAATTGTTCCTGAGCACACCTTGCTCAGTTTCATAGAGCTGCCTTCCCTCCTGGCGGGGGGAGACCAGTTTCTCCCTTTGTTTGGACACAGCTTGTAAAGCCTAATATTGCTGGGTATCCATAATTCCTTGGCCAGTGTTAATACAGAGATTTCACAGTGGTATTAATCCCATGTGGCAGAGGCTTTCATAAAAGCCCTCACTCTGTTCACTTTTATAACACAACAGTATTGGACACAGTGGGTTCAGTTGCTTTTCCCTTGAGCCCCACCCTCGTTCCAGCCCAGCAACCTTTGCAATGGATTCTCTGAAAAGTACAAGGGTCTCTCTTGCTCGGTGTAGGCACCATTCTCTCCCCTTCCCAACCTGTTAGCGGGAGAGTGTTGTTTGCCTGAGGGTAATGGCCCTTCCTCCACGCTGCCTGATACTGGCCGGACAGCGAGGCTTGTTCCTTTGTCCAGATCAGATCTGTTTACCAATGCCCCCGACATGCATGGTTTAAACACATTTCACTCATTAACCCAACATGTACCCATACCTCAACATGCGCCATGGACATGCATCGCACAAGATGATCAGTGAAGAGCATGGGGGCCTTTACATACTGCTAATGCAACCCCCCAACTGCATCCCTCCTTGCCACACCTCCTGCCCCCCAGGCGCCTCCTTCCTTCCTGGACTAGATCCCTTCCAACCCTCATCTTCTATGATTTCCCCAGTGCAAAGCACACTGTCCCATTGTCCCCTCTTGCTGCACAGGCATATGCCACTCAGACACAGCAGAGCCTGTCTGCCCTGCATTCTTTGTTCTAGATAGATACACTGACATTTAGCCATATTAAAATTCATATTGTTTGCTTGCATCCACTTTATCAAGCTTTTCAGATTGCTCTGCTCATTATTGCTCACCACTCCCCCAAGCTTTGTATCACTTGCAAACGCTAGCAGTGATGGGTTGGTTTTCTTTCAGGCCAATGACAGAAAAGCTATAATAGGACAGAGTCAAGAACGGAGCTCTACGAGACCGCACAAGAAACACGGCCACTTGGTGATTCCCTGTTTACATTTTACAGTGGTATTAATCCCGGGTGGCAGAGGCTTTCCTACACAAATCTCGCAGGCCAGGTGCCAGCTCTTGCCCACGCTGCAGGCATTGGTTGAGAACTGACAACCTTGTAGCTGGGGGCCAGAGCAGCTGTACGTTAGCTTTTCACACACAAATCAGGTAAACTGAGAACATATAGAAATGGCATCAAAACATGTTTCTTTTGGCAAAGAGGTTTTCTTTGTTTGAAAATTAAAGCCAAGACCATCCATTTAATGTGTGCCATGTCAATTTTCTGTGTTAGTTTTTTAATGAAAAGGCCATATGGTCCACGTCAAATGCCTTACAGAGGTCTACGGATGTCACATCAATACTATTATCTTTATCCAGCCAACTTGAAAGCTCATCAGAAAGCTAGTTTGACAGCATCTATTTCTCTTAAGGCCATGTTGACTGGCACTGTATAAACCTCCTTAATTCTTTATGTAGTGAGTGACTTACCGGCTGCTCCATTACCTTGCCCGGAATCATGTCAGACGGACAGGCCTACAATTACATCATCCCATTTACTATATTTAAATATTTGCCCAATGTTAGCTTGCCTCCAGTATTCTGGAACTTCCCTAGTGTTCCAAAACTTATTGAAAATGATCCATGATGCAGCAAGTTCCTTGGCCAGCTCTTTTAAAACTCCCATGCAAATGTTCGGGACTTTGACAAGACAAACTCCAGGTGGTGAAAAACAGAGGCAGAGAAATAAAGCAACTTGCCCAAGGTCACAGAGCAGCAGGACTAGAGCCCACATCTCCAGACTTGCCTTGTACATTACTTCTCAGGGTTGACCAATTGCTGCCAGAGTTCAGTGAGGCGGAAAGCAGATGGAGATAAGCAAAATTAGAGCGTTGATTCTGCTCACTCAAGTCACCTGATTAATAATCCAGGTAGAAGATGAGAAATGCCAGCACATTAATACCCCCGTAGACCATTCAGCACCATGCCACACACTGGAAAGGATTCATCTTTGAGACAATTTTCCTATACCAAATGAAAAATGCCATTGCTCTTTTTCTTCTTAACAGTGCATGCACTAGCAAGTGCTCTGTCAAATTCTGCAGTGTGCTGGGCAATTTGACAACAGCATTCCCCATGGGAACATCCCTCGGAGCTTGCAGTATGTAGCTGCAGCCCCACGTCCCTCTTCTGTAGTCTCCTCGGCTGAAGCGGTGCAGAACAAGTCACTGGAAACCTTTCGCTGGAAACTTTTAAATTAACCCTAGGTTCAACAGACCAGACAATTACGTATTTATGAACAGCAGTAATTAGAAGAGAGACCTTAAATGTTTTTGGATACTCAGAGAATTAGAAAGCTGATAGCATCCTTTTATGGCCCTCGAGTCCCGGCCCTTCGTCATTTCAGACTCTCCTAGTGCTGGGAGAGAACAGGGGACAAAAATAACAGAGCTGATGTTTTAGTGGACAGTTGTGAAGGCGATTGAGAAAGGCTGTTCAGGACTGCAGGAAAAAGGCATGGAGGGGAAAGCAAGCAGGGGGATTGGACTCTTTGGAACAAAACCTGAGAACACAGAGGGCAAAACCTACATGGGACTTAGCTCCGACTGAAATCAATGGGAATTAGGCCCTTAAATATCTTTGAGGATCCGGACCTAAATTAGCAAGGCCATGCTGTTCTCTTATACCAAGTAAATGGATCGTGTACAAGGGATCTCCCCAATGCTGGCAGCCAGAATCCTCCCCCTCAATCTGGCAAGGATGCCCATGCTACATCTCCTGTGCTGAGGCAGGGCCAATGAAACAATGCAATACGCAGACCCTGACCCAACCCGCTCTCCTGCTGCTGTGGAGAAAAGCACTGAGAAGCAAAGTGAAAGGCAACTCTGTCCTGAGTGGGTTAGCTATTTACATGGCCAGGTTACATAGGACACAGTTGAGGCTGCCTGGGTCCACCTCCCCTCCACAGGTGAAGTGGGGTTAGTATGTGCGATGCTTAATGGACTCACTTGGACGATCACCAGACGGACAGACTACCTCTTACAGGGACAGCATTTTATTTAGCATTTAACAGCTCTGTACACCTTTAAGAAGTTCAGCCTCTTCTACAAAGAAAAATTCCACCCTCCTGTCTAAGCAGATACCCAGTGATCATCCCCAGCTTGTTTCTCGTCTCCATTGCTACAACGCTCAGAGCACCTGGGTTATTTTTCTCTGCATTAGTTGTTCTTAGCTGCTCTGAAGATAGAAGATGCAAGTGGTGCTGGAAAGCAGAGAACTTTCAGCATGCAGGAGAAAGCCAGTTACCACCCACAATCTTGGATTTAGGCTCAGGTGCAAGAAGATAATCTTTAGGGTTACCTCTTTGGACTGGACAAGAGGCTGTAACTCTGCAGGCCAGAGCACTTGCTGGGACTAGGAAGTGGTAGGAGTTGAAAATAAACTAACAGTTTGATGCTGAGCTTCAAAAATTGCACCAAAAATTTAAGAATGAGTGATTATGTTTAGGACATGTCCGGTCACAAGTTTGTTTTTGTGAAATCTCGTCTTTATTGGTAGAAGCTGCTTTCCATCTACTCCCACTCCTGAAGGCATGGAGTAGGCCCTCACTGCGGTACTATATTCTTGAAACCAGCCAGCTAGCAATGGCATTTACAATGGATGGGCATGTATCAGCAGAAGGCAGTGGGCACAGCTCTCTTTCTCCCTTCTTCGCCATTCACTTCAACCAGCTCACCTTTGTTTTCCGACTCCCCTGTGAGTCCTAGGGGAGCACAGAGTTGGACTGCATGGATTCAGCCACGAGTCATGAACATAATGGAACCTGTTATACAGGATGAAAGCATGTTGCCAGATGGGCTTGGAAACCCCCCGCACAGTCAAGGGGGATGCCATGTGTTACAGAGGTGGTTTCTATCCAGTCAGTACCACCCCGCCCAGGTAAAGTGCAGCAGGCTACAGAGAGGTTTTACTGAACCTGAAGTGCGTGTGGGCAGAACCCTGCTGCTAATCTGGTTCCGATTCTGTGGGCCCAAAACATGGCTGCTCTAGAGAATTTGGCAACGGGCAGGATCACACTTCCTGAAGCTCCTTCTTCTGTAAGGCTTGGAGTCTCTTCCCCACTGTCTGATGGATGATTTCCAGGCCCTCTGTGTCCAGCTCGTTCATGAGGAGCAGGACAGCATTGAGGATGTTGTTCTGTCAAAAACAGGACAGACGTTGCTCATACTACAGATATACAGACTCTTACCCAGCAAGCTGGGTCTCTAAGGTTAGTAGATTGCCTTGCGCTCCCTTCTAAATTCGTTGCTACCTTGCCTGGTTGTAGAAGACAGGGCCCTTCTATTTCAAAGATTATGCCCTACAGAAGCCAAATCCAAGGCTTGGGGAACAGACATCTGCAGCTCCATGGACAAGTGCTACAGCTGGTTTCAGTTCTCTATGCCTACTCCACCCTGCAAGCCACTGGCTGGCCCTCTATGTCTCACCAACAGCAACTGGAAGAATGGGAAGGGCCTGATGGTTCACACTTGTTCTCTCGCTGCTCCCCACCACTGGCAGAGCAGGAGATGCACATTTCCTAGAGCACACGTGCCCACGGCCTGCAGCAGCTCTCAAAGCACTTCAGAAAAACAGCACAGTCCAATAATCGCCTTAAACCTGATCCCACAAAAGAACTGGGGGGATGCTACAGAAACAGGAGATCAAGCCTGGTCTAGGGCTCATTCTGACCCTCCCTTCTTCACTAAGGAGAGGGCAGTGAGTCCAAGCCAGACGAGTCCCATCCAGGCCTGATACACACACTAATTCCATGGAGCTTTGTTGCCACCCCCAGGCCATGGCTGCTGAGGAGCATCAAGACCATATTTTCTACCTGAAAAGTGTAAAAGCAGATGGCTATTAACTTCATAGAGGAGATTAACCTGTGATTATCCAGTGGGCTCTAACCTGGCCCCTTTTCTTATAAAAGGCATCACAGTATCACAGATTCACAGGCTAGTAACTGCAATAAAATACAACATGGCTTTACAAAAGGTAGATCGTGCCAGACCAACCTGATCTCCTTTTCTGAGAAAATAACAGATATTTTGGATAAGGGGAATGCGGTGGACCTAATTTACTTTGATTTTAGCAAGGCATTTAATAAAGTTCCACATAGGGAATTATTAGTTCAGTTACAAAAGATGGGGATTAATACAAATATAGTAAGGTGGATAAGGAACTGGTTAAAGGGGAGCTACAGCGGGTCATGCTGAAGGGTGAACTGTCAAGCTGGAGGGAGGTTACTAGTGGAGCTCCTCAGGGATCGGTCTTGGGACCGATCTTGTTCAACCTTTTTGTTACTGACCTTGGCACAAAAAGTGGGAATGTACTAAGGAGGTGTTGCCAATACAGAGGAGGATCGGGATATCATACAGAAAGATCTGGATGACCTTGTAAACTGGAGTATTAGGAATAGGATGAAATTTAACAATGGAAAGTGCAAGATCATGCATTTAGGGACAAATTACAAAACTTTTTCCTATAAGTTGGGGACGCAGCAGTTAGAAGGGACAGAGGAGGAGAAGGACCTGGGAGTACTGATTGATCACAGGATGACTATGAGCCGCCAATGCATTGTGGCCGTGAAAAAAGCTAATGTGGTCCTGGGATGCATCAGAAGAGGTATATCGAGTAGAGATAGGGAGGTGTTAGTGCTGTTATACAAGGCGCTAGTGAGATCTCATCTGGAATACTGTGTGCAGTTCTGGTCCTCCATGTTTAAAAAAAAATTCAAAACTGGAACAGGAGCAGAAAAGGGCAACAAGGATGATCCACGGAATGGAAAATCTGCCTTATGCGAGGAGACTTACGGACCTTGGCTTGTTTAGCTTAACCAAAAGAAGGCTGAGGGGGGATATGATTGCTCTCTATAAACACATCAGAGGGATAAATATCAGGGAGGGAGAAGAATTATTTGAATACAGCACCACTGTGGACACAAGAACAAATGGTTACAAACTGTCCATCAGGAAATTTAGGCCTGAAATTAGACACAGGTTTCTAACCATCAGAGGAGTAAAGTTCTGAAATAGCCTTCCAAGGGGAGCTGTGGGGGCAAAAAACATAACAGCCTTCAAAACTGAGCTTGATAAATTTATGGAGGTGATGGTATGATGGGACGGCTTAGTTTGGTAATTGACTGATCTTTGACGACTGGTGATGGATATGGCAGTGACCTAAGAAGGGAGGGTAGATGAGGTGGGTTCTGAGTTATTAGAGAATTCTTTCTCGGGTGACTGGCTGGTGAGACTTGCCCACATGCTCAGGGTTTAACTGATCACCGTATTTGGGGTCGGGAAGGAATTTTCCCCCAGGGCAGATTGGCTAGGGCTCTGGGGGTATTTCACCTTCCTCTGTAGCATTGGGAATGGCTCACTTGCTGGTGGATTCTCTGTCTCTTCAAGTCTTTAAATCGTAATTTGAGGACTTTAATAACTCAGTCATTGGTTAGAGGCTTATTGCAGGAGTGGGTGGGTGGGGTTCTGTGGCCTGCATCATGCAGGAGGTCAGATTAGATGGTCATACTGGTCCCTTCTGACCTTTGAGTCTATGAGTATGCTCCCCAGTGCCTATGGACCATTAGCCATTTAGCTCTACAAGCCACTTATCCCCAAGGACCTGAGCAGCACCCACTTCCTCAGTGCAGAGTTCTACGCAGGGGCAAAGGCAGTTTTGGGCACACCCAAATCTGGCAGTCCAAAGTCATGTAATTACTGGAGTCAGAGACTTATTCTTTAAGCTCGCCTGACACATGAAAAGCAGCAACTTAGCCTTTAAATCCACTCACCCTCTTCTTTCTGCTGCCATCCGTCTCCCTTGGTGAAAAGGAGGAAAATTTATCTCTGGGAACAGGCTTCATGCCAAGTTGCTCTCGAATCTTGCTGTGGGCAAAAAAGACAATACACTAGACAGCACTCCCAGAAGGAGTGCTGTCTGGAATGACAGAATCCGATTTGAGGACTTTAATAACTCAGTCATTGGTTAGAGGGTTATCGCAGGAGCGGGTGGGTGAGGTTTTGTGGCTTGCATTGTGCGGGAGGTCAGACTAGATGATCATACTGGTCCCTTCTGACCTTCGAGTCTATGAGTAGAACGGGGCCACAGAATGGGCCAAGACCTCTAAGATGGCACATCTGGATAACAGGTGGCACATTTAAGGACAGAGGAGATAGACCATAACTTACTATTCTACTTGAAGACACCTCAGCTTTCACACCCACACAGCTGTCCTACTGCAAGATAGGAAGCAGCCCATGGAAGGACCTATTCTGGACGCACATGGCCAGTTCCTCAGCAACTGCAGAAGCAGCACACTGTCGTTGTTTAAGAGGCGCTACGTGGATTTGACCAGCTGCAGCCCATGGTATTTTGGTATTGGTTGGCAGGGTAGGATCCCCTCATGTGCTAGACAAGTTGAGTAAAGGAATCCAACAAGTTAATAACAGCCCTCACTTTGTCTCCTCCAGAGTGAAAGTCAGATGTTCGCTCTCCGTCTCCGTTGTGGATTCAGTGGTGTTCGAGTCACTGGACTTTAGGCAGCTGTTCTCCAAATTTTGTTTAGTAGGAGGTGCGGTGATCTCCTCGCCATCTACCAGGGCCTGTGACAATTCTTCTTCTGTTACAGCTTCCAGAAACAAGCAAGCACATGTCAGAAGCGTAGTCTGAGCCGCCAGGAAATTCTATCAACATGGATAATACATTCCCAGTTACTGTGGTGGTGTATTACTGCACGAGAAAGCTTGGATGAGAGTAGGGATGGAAGGGGGGGCTAGCTGCAACTATCAGCCTGTCTTCATAGCCCCCCTTTATTCTGCAGCAAAATGTAAGAGGAAAGCCTCTGGCAGCCCTACACCCTCCAAATAAAGATGGACACTGAAGGAGACATGTCAGAGGCCCCTTGGAGCGCTCCCCATGTTTGCCAGCAGTAGGTTACACCGACAGAGGCTGTTGGATGCATAAACCCTTGTTCTGACAGCAGAGAATCTCTCTACCAAACAGAATGACATCTCCTACTTTTCTCTGACGGCGGGAGCAGATCCAACGACAGCATCTGCGTTTTGCAAGTGCAAATGAGTACTGTAACAAACTAACTAATGGTACAATATCCAAGATGTTCTAATTTGGCTGAACATTCCCTGTGTGGTAGTGTTAACTATTTCTAGGCCGTGAAGGGAAGGGAAAGGACAGTTTGGAAATGCTGGCTGACAAAGGCAGAGCTATCTGCATCATTCTGTACAGAGCACTGCTGAGTGGTTTCCCGCTGCGTAGTCCGATCCCACATGAAAGCCAAGAGAATGTTTTATTGTGTAAAGTACTGAGCTGTTCCAGAAAGCGTACATCGAATTTCCAGCAAACCCAACCAAGACTCTCCCTAGGGGCTGGCGCAGCTCAGAACACTGGGTTTTTGTTATTTTTTAAACTTTTTGCCCCCGAGTCTATTCTGATACCCACCTTGGTTGTCTAGCTTCTGGAGATTGGGGAGGTTGCGCAGCACAGTCATTCTGTAGCGGTGAGGGTCCGGACCACAACAGGGATTCTCCGACAACCACAGGACCCTCAACCGGGGCAAGTGTTTCAGGTGGAAGAGCTCATTGAGGCTCAGGATCCTGTTTTTCCTCAGATACAGCTCACTCAGGTTGTGGCAATGACTCACTGGCTCCAGGCTGGAGATACCATTGACACTGGACAGAGATTAGACAGGGACATCAGAAGAGAGTTTCTGATTTGCCGACTTCAAAAGTACCAGCTCCACCCTGAATATAGCTTTCCTGCAACACTGCAGCAATTCACTCCCAGCATTCCTATAGAGGAGCTGCAACCTCCTCCAATGTAGTGCAGTGCATTCTGGGTACCCAGCTACCAAACAAATAGTGTTAGGTAACAAAAAATAGTTTACTGACCCAGCAGAGGCCAGCTGGGCTACTTTGGGGACTCTGAAAACGCTATCCAAGAGTCAGTGAGCAGAGAGAGATTCACACAACATAGCCAGCCTGCTTTGCCCTTCTGAACGCTCCACTCCATCTCCCTGCCTGTGAAACTGCTTCCCTCCAGCATGTTCTTATTTTCTAGTCTTAGCATTGTCACTCAGCTCTCTCTGGCTTAAGAAGATGGATTCCTGACAATGGAGGCTCACAGGGGCTCTGATGGCTCCCGCTGCCAAGGGTCAGGTCAGTGGGAAAGAGAAAAGCAATTTCCAAGAAGGAACTACGTTCATCCCGCTCTCATTTCTTGAGCCATGGCAGCAGGTGTCTTCAGTGCACGGAATGCTTTGGGACCCTGCTTCATGTGGCTTTGAAGCTGTGCAAACACTCCAAGGTATGGCAAGGACCCAACGCAGGGGCTAATTTGGCAGGAGCTAGAAACCTGTTTTGAAGGAGAAGGCTAGTATGTCAATGTGTGTGTGTGTGGGGGCGGGGGGGGAAGAACAATAAGCAACTAATGTTAATGAGACACTTTGAATTAAAGTGCCAAGAGATTTTTTGGTTTTACACAGAGAGGGGGCACCAAGTCACAGAGACTAGCCGATTCCTAGCTTTTTGCTTAATTCTGTAAATAGCTCTTGCTCACCACAACCATTTAGTGGATGTTTTATCCCCTTTTTGTAGAAGCTCCTCAGACAAACCCAGAAGCAGTTCTTGCACGCTCCATAAACCAAATGGCTTTAAAGTTAAGATTTTGAAGGCTTTACAGATTTTCCAGTATAGTTTGCAAGATCCATATGCCAAGCTGGCATTAGAAGCTCTGAGAGACCAATACTGGAGATCAGGCAGAAGAGCCAAGGCAGAGCCATGGTCAGAAGGTCAGTAAGGAGTAAAAAGTACCAAGGGCACAGTGCGAGACTGTAATTTTCCGCAGGACACAGGATTCCCCACGTTCTACCAACTGCTGATACGAGGCTGGTTGTTTGACACCCACCTGAATGTGATCACTTCAATGTTTGGTAGTTCACGGCATATTGAAATCTAGACAGAGAGAGATGCCATAAACAATTGTACTCTTCTTCAAAAGACGTCTGTCCTGAATCAGGACCTTATTCATATACCACCAGTAATGGGCAAAGTGATTTGATACTTTAAGGGGTTTAAGTTTGATCCAAGCTTACACATGGAAAGCTTCCTGGAGCCAATCACGCTTCTTTTTCAGCCACCAAGTCCAGTGGAGCCAGTATCTAGTCCGCCTTCTCCCACCAAGCCCAGAAACACAGATAGTCAGACCTTCATATTGTGCACGGAAAATAAGACACAGCTCTGTTCCTTTCCTCCAACCATTCAGAACACGTGACAAGCACTCAATGTACTGGTACACGTCTAGTGCTGTAAGATCTCCTCACCACCATGCACACAAAGGGCTCAGCTCTCCTCTCCCATGACCTTCCCAACTTCGTACTCTGAGGGTGGGTCTATACAGCAAGTGGGAGAGTGCGTCCCGGTATGGATGGACAGATGCGCCAGCTCTGCTCGAGCCAGCATGCTAAAAAAAAGCAATGTGGCTATGATGGCCTGGGCCAGCCACCTAAGGGCAGGCACACCAACATGTTGGATGGGTTTCAACTCAAGCAGCTAGCCCAGGGGTTCTTAAGGGTTTTTTGAAGCGGCCCACACGGCCACGCCCCATTGGTTGGGAGTTGGGCCGCAGCTGCCAGCTCGCGGCTTGGAGTTGGACTGCGACCGCCCGCCTCTCTCCCCTGGTGCTGGGCTCTCCCCGGCCGGTCTCCAGAGGCAGGGGCCCCTAGCAAGGAAGGAAGGAGGAGCCGGGAGAGAGCCAGCTGGGCTGGGGCCAGCAAGGGGACCCTGGTGGCCCTTCAGGGTTGTAAAAATGATATTTGTGGCCCTCGAGCCAAAAGGGTTGGGAACCAGTGAGCTAGCTGGACTCCCAGTGGCCATACTGCTATTTTAGGTGAGCTATTATGAGCAGAGCTAGCATGCGCGAGCGAGTCTGTACTTGTGAGTCCCCATGCTCTCACAGCCATGGAGAAGTGTAAGACAAGTGAGCTTTGGAAATCACACCCAGGCACTTCAACCTTGCTCCAAAGCCCTCAGAATGAGCCAAAAATCCGAGATTCTGGATTAGTGCTGCTTTGTGGCTGGAGAACCAACCAGGTTAAAGGGTCCCGGATTTCTCCTGCCTCTGAAGCTCAGAAAGGTGAGGAACCAGAGACATTGCTCTGAACGAGTAAGAGCATGGGGCAAGTGTGTGAGTTCTACGTATCAGGCGGATGAGTTCATATTGGACCAAGACTGTGGACAAGGGTGACTGCAGATGACCAGTAACATTTCATACCCTCCCATTTTAGAAAAGCCTCACCAAACAAGAAGCTCTTGGTTCCCAGTGCCACCATCTTACTAACAGCACCCCAAAGGGCCATTCCCAAGAGAGGTGGCAGAGCTCCCTCTGACAGCAATCTGCTATAGACTCTATACCAACCAGCCACCTCCTTTCTTCCTCAGCTTCTCTCTCTCTTCTTTCCAGCTGTTGCATGGGAGAAATGCCTCCTGGAGCCAGTCCTGGCTCCTCGCTCTTCCCCTCTAGCTCATCTTTCCTAGGAGAAACTGGGACCATGTGAGCCCCAGGCACTGGGGGATTATGTGGCGTGGAAAAGGAGAAATTATCTAGGCAAGATTCATTCCCGTGTTTCCTTCGGAGGTAGAGAGCCGAGCTCAGCAGGACTGGGCTCTAGCCAAGATGGCACAAAAAAAGCTAATGGAAACCTCTCACCTTCCCAAAGATCTAGGCACCCTCTGCCAGTGCCCACCCCATCCCCAGACCTGACGCTTCCTCGACGGCGGGCAGAACCGGCTGCGACTGTTCAGGGTCCCGTCCCTGCGCACCTCTCCCTAAACTGTTCATTTCGGTCACAGTGGAAATCAGGCTGCCACATTGGACGCCAGAATCTGAAATACCCCTTCCTGAAGAGTTAATTTCCTGTGTTTACTTCCTCCGCACAGAGAATTGGACCCCCGAATCCAGAAAGAACCGAACCAGGGGTCAGATTAGCTACAAAATAAAAGCTGGACACACACGCCTGGGCTCCGCTTTACTTTATTTCGTGTGATCCTCGCTTCTTTATTGCCACACATTCTCTTTCCTCCTCCCCACAGCGTGGAGTTATTCAGATAAATGAAATCCTTTAATTGGGACGGGAGCAAAGTTTCCAAAGAATTTTAACCAAATCCCCCATCCCACATTCCTGAGGATAGGCTGGGAAAATGGGTAACAGAACCGACCGGCCAATTTGTGTCTACCCCCTCGAATCGATTTATACCAGTAAACCCCCGATTCTCTAAAGAATCACAAATTGGCGGGAGGGCAGCCGTGCGCGCGAGCTATCTAATCCACAGGCTTATGCACGGCATGGACGTGGATTCAGCTGCTGCACGCGCACAGCTGTGTCAGTTATATGCGCGCGCAGGAGCTGCGTCCACGTCCCGCCGTGCAGATATACAACTGTGGTTTAGTTATATAGATGCCCAGTGGGCTAACCGCCAACAAAGGGGCCTAGATCTCAAGGTACGAGCCTTAACTTTAACTGGCTTTAGGGGAATTTTAGAAGAGATCTGTTTGGGGAAGGGGTCCTGGAAAAGGCTGATTTTAAGAACTGCAAGAATAGTACTTACATCTGTGAGGCAGCTTCCCCTGAAAGAGAAAAAGAAACCACTTTGAATAGTGACAACAAAGCAGAGAATTAATTTAGAAATATTTTTAAAAGAGGCTTTACACAAGTGAACAGATGCACTATATGGAAAATCCGTGTTATCTTATAAAACTGAGTTCTCTGAGGTTGGTTTTTTTGTTTGGGTTTTTTGGGGGTGGGGTGGGTTTTTTTGGACCAATAGGAGATGCCAGTATTGGCATCCCTCCTCCCAACTAAGAAACCGTTGCTACCCCCAACTGTTCTTCAACCCACAAGATTTAAGCCCAAATGGTGCTTTCTTCCATAAGGCACTAACTAAAGATCCTGCACAAGTCCAAATGGGCACGACAGTTTATTGTTCCCACTCTCCCCTTAGTCTCAGCTGCTCTCTGTTGCATAAAACCTGTGTTTCCACACACTCAGTAGCTACTCCATCTCCTTATGAGCATACCATGTGGCTGGGAAGGTAAATACACTCCTTCCAAACTGGTAAGACAATTCAGAGCCATCTGCCATGCCAGCAAGTGTGAATGCAGCCTGCTCTGGCCATATTGCCATGTTTAAACTGTTTCCCATAAATCATTTTATAGTATAGTTTGATCAGATGATGTGGACAGGACCAAGCTGTGTTAGAACTCACTCTAGAATTCATCATGATTTGGTCCTGTCCTCAGCAGCTGGCCAAGGAGGTCAGTGGGGATTGTGTTTAGTTACTCTTCGGAGACCCACGTAGGAGGTATTTTTCCCTTCCTCCCGCACATACAATAATAGCTGGGCACTACGCATTGAACTGAGTTTGAGTTTCATTTCACATGTTGGACAGTTTCATGATACCTACTAAGGCCATGCTAAACACAGCTATAAAAACCTTGAATTTTAAATGCGAAATGCCATGTTTAACTCTTAATCTTTACACTGCATTAAATGCACAAAGTCAGGAAAATTTAAAGTCTCTCAGCAACACTGACTCAGCCACATCATCACCCAAATGTAGTATTTCTTGATTATTCGTTGTGTTAGAAATTTAATACATTTAAAAACACCTCAACAGTAATTTGTCCAAGGAAAATCTGGATCTCCGATTTGAGTATCTGAGATACTACGATTGCCCCAAATAAGACTGCCCTCTGAACTGAAGCTCTACCCCACACTGCACGTTCAGGAGAGCACATCTACGGATGAACCACATGCACTCTCCCCACAGTACAGAATAGGAAACAATTGACCTAGTAGAGCCAGCCAAGAATTTTCAATGCAGAAATTGTATTTTGCTAAAGATCCATTTTTCTGTCATGTGCTGAATTTAAACAAAAATAAGCAAGACACGCCTCAGTCTGTTTTAATCTGTCAATTGCACCTAAGATTTTTAATTACAGAGCAGCAATTCGTTTATCTGACAGTAAATCCTTAAATGTCACATATCTGATTTGGGCCTTTGGTGGTCCTGCAATGGTAAGCAAGTTTCCTTAAACTGATTTGTGTGTGTGTGCATGTCTTTAGACAGCATGGGAAAATGGCTGACATTGCCATAGATTTTTTTTTTTTTTTAATTCATTACTTCCCAACTCCAAGGCCAGACGCAACCACTGTGATTATCTAGTCTGACCTTCTGTATAACACAGAACTTTCCCAAAATAATTCTCAGAGCATACTATCTTTACTTTATAATTCTCAGAGCATACTAACTTTACTTTTAAGCAGTGCATTTTTGTGGTTTTTTTTTTTTAAAAAGGTGCCAATACTCGGCCAAGGACCTGGGGACCCAGGAGACAGGACTGCATCACGATGAAAAAAGGGGCAGGTATTCAGTACCCCTGAGAACCACCACAAAAAGAGATGCCAGTACTCAGTACCCCTGAGTAACATAAAAAAAAAAAAGTGCTCCTTTTAAGCAATTACATGCTCAAGTTTAACACTGAATATATATATAATTTATGGTGACAAGTGTACGATGCATTTATTGAACTATTCTATTGGAGATCAATAAGAATGTTGGAGTGTGAAGAAAATATGTACATCCTCCTGGGTCTGCAAGCAGTAGGCGTAGTGAGGAAATAATTGCCAGTTTGTGATCAATAACCACAGGGGGACAATCCAACCAGATCTATTACAGATGTTTATCTTCAACATCTTTTGCAAACATTGCTAGATAAATGTATCCTTCTGGATGCAATGTAGCTCCGGGAAGAGGCAGGAAGGGCCTGCCACGGGCCAAATTGGCCAGCTGTAAAATGAAGGCAGACTCAGACCCCCCCCATTTGATCAGGACCCTGAATCAGCCCCACCATGACAGAGAAGGGCATGGCTGGCTGGGACTGACTCCCCTGAACAACCAGCTGCAGCCAACACACCAGTAGGGGAAACAAACGGCCCCTCTGCCCATGGCCCTGCGCCCTCCCGCACGCTGGGTGCCCCTGCTCGGCCCGTTCCCCCTCCTCGGCCCGCGGCCCGTTCCCCCAAATCACCCTCCTGCCTGCGTTATCCCCGCCCACCCCAGCGCTACCCCCAGCCCGTTGCCCGTTGCCCGGGCGGCCCCTCACCAGCAGTTCAGCTTGCGGACCCCGTCCAGCTCGGCGGCCTTGGCGCGGGCCAGCACCGCTTTGCGCGTCAGCTTCATGGCCCCGCTCCGAGCCCGGCCGCGCGGCGTCTCCAGGGGCGGGGGCAACGCGGAGGACGCGTCTCCAGGGGCGGGGCCAGGCGCCGCCGCCGCCATCTCCGCGCCTCGCCCGCTTCCATCCGGCTTCGCCGCGCGCAGTTTACAGCCCCGCCCCCACCCCTTGACGGTGGCTGCGGAGGGCCGGGCGGGGGCGGGCCAAAACCGGCGTCTCCGGGGGCGGGGCTAAACTGGTTATCTCTAGGGGCGGGGCTCCAGCTGGGGCCTGGTAGGCGGTGTTGCCCGGTGTGGGGGATGGGAGACAGTGGTGTTACCCAGTGGGGGGAGCGCTACAGTGTGGCACTGTGGGGGATGGGAGTGGGGGGTCCAGGTGTAGGGTGGGGGGGGGGCTGTACACGGGGTGGGAGTGGTATAGTGCAGAGGGGCAGGCTGCCCATGTGGGGGATGGGATGGGAGTGGGAAGGGCCCAGTACCTGCCCCTGTGTATGGGGTGCTCCCCAGGGGCCTCAGGAGTGGCTAAGCACAGGGCATCACTCAGTCCTTATACGGTTTTGCCAAGGGAGGTGTGAAAGGTGAGTGCAATCCCAACTGCTGTGGCTGGTGTAAACTGTGCTGGCTGCAAGTAGGGTTTGTACCCCAGCCTCCCCACACATGCCCCTAGACACTGAGCTACCTTCTCTTTGCTTCCTTTAACAGGGTGCAAGTGGTGACGATAACAGACAAGCTGTAACAATGGTAGTACGTGAACTGAATGGTCTGGGATCTTATCTGGCCAGCCAAGGAGGCTGTCGGAAGGAGGTCGGAAGAAGAAGACTAGGGCTGGCTGACTCAGCTGTGACATTCCTTAAGGAAGTGTGGGAAAATTGTGACCTTCTGTAATGCATAAAGGTGTGACTGATGCAAAGCCTAACTTTTCCTCTAGTTATTTATAGATGTGAATTAGTGTTGCTGACACACACACACACACACACACACACACACACACACACACACACACACACAGAGAGAGAGAGGAAGCTTTTGAAATCTGGTGGTGGCAGATTCTGGCATATCTCCTGGACAGGAAAAGAAGATGAACATCTATGTTGGAAACATCATTGGAGAGAAGCAGACCTTGATGTCAGAAATCAACATGCAAACTTACATACTTTGGTCACTTTAGGCATATAGTTGAAAATAATCTTAAAATTCAGAGGGGTAGCTGTGTTAGTCTAATTCCACAAAAGGAATAAGTAGTCCTGTGGCACCTTAAAAGACTAAAATATATTTATCGCATGAGCTTTCGGGGGTGTAAACCCACTTCTTTAGATGCATGAAATGGAAGCTGTGGTATGTCAGGTGAAGAAATAAATGCAAGAAGGGTAAGTCACAAAGTCAATTCAGTCTTTTTCAGCAAACCAAAAATGTTGTTTTGATTCAGTGTGGAATAACAGATAAGAAGGTGAGAATGTCAAAACCATCTTTGGTAATGAGTAAGTCAGCACAAATCTCTATTCAGACCTAATGTAATGGTTTCAAATTTGCTTATGAATTTCACTAACCTTAAGATAGTTATTATAAAGGGAATGGTCGAAGGGATTGACCAGCAAGAGAAGGATGGGTGGGTGGTGCACAGCAGATCATTGGATAGTCAGCTGTTGAGCGCTTGAAGTTAGTGATAATTCATGAAGGCTTCAGAAAATTGTGTAATAATGGCCCCAATGCTCAACCATGAATAAATGGATTTCACTTGGCTTACACCTGCTTGCCTAGTATATAATGTGTAAACTGTAAAATGACTATATCTCCTGTGTCTTGATTGCATCTGACGAAGTAGGTTGGAGCCCACAAAAGCTTAGCCTGAAGAAATTTGTTAGTCTTTAAGGTGCCACAGGATTCTCGTTGGTTTTGCTGTACACAGACTAACACAGCTACCTACCCCTCTGGAATGTGTCTCAATTGCAATTCTTATTTGAGTGCCACACCCACACATACACACACATTTAGTAAGTTGGACGTATTACATTTGCTCTCTAAAGTGTTGATCAAAATAGTTTAAAATACCACTCCCATTTGAGAGCCGCACAACACTCCACTCACTAGCTGCTATGAATAACATCTCTTCTAACTCCAACTCTGTTCTTTCTGCCTGCAAACCTTTTATTTGCCCACCTGAATAATTTACTACCTAAAACATGGACAAGGACAAGTCCGAGTCATGCTCTTAAGACAGAAGAATCCCATGCACTGCTACAGATTGGGGTCCGACTGGCTAGGCAGCAATTCTGCAGAAAAGAACCTGGGAATTACAGTGGACGAGAAGCTGGATACGAGTCACAGTGTGCCCTTGTTGCCAAGAAGGCTAATAGCATATTGGGCAGCATTAGTAGGAGCATTGCCAGCCAGTTGAGGGCAGTGATTATTCCCAATTACTTGGCACTGGTGAGACCACATCCAGAGTATTATGCCCAATTTTTGTCGTCCCCCCCCCCCCCCAGCTAGAGGAAGGATGTGGACAAACTGGAGTGAGTCCTATGGAGGGCAATGAAAATGATTAGAAAATAACATGACTTATGAGGCTAGGCTGAGGTAACTGGGCTTGTTTAATCTGCAGAAGAGAAGTATGTGTGTTTGGAGGCGGAGGGGGGTCAGGAGCGATTTGATAGCAGCCTTTAGCTACCTGAAGGGCAGTTCCCGAGACCATGGAGCTCAGCTGTTCTTAGTGGTGGCAGATGACAGAAAAAGGAGCAATGGTCTCAAGTTGCAGTGGGGGAGGTCTAGGTTGGATATTAGGAAAAAATTGTTCACTAGGAGGCTGGTGAAGCACTGGAATGGGTCACCTATGGAGGGGATGGAATCTCCATCCTTAGAGATTTTAAATGCTTGACTTGCAAAGCCCTGGCTGGGATGATTTAGCTGAGGTTGGCCATGCTTTGAGCAGGGTGTTGGACTAGATACCTCCTGAGGTCCCTTCCATCTCTAATCCTCTATGATTCTCTGGGAGAGTTTGTTACAACTGCCACCATGCTGTCAGCTTCACAGTCTTGGAGGGGTGGGTTCGGGGATCAGGGTGGTCTTGACAGGCCTGTAGGTGAAGTCTTCTGTTAATTTATAGAACAATGACAACACAAGAAATAGTAGGAGTGCAAGCTTCACAGAGAATAGGATGGGGAAGCTGATCAGAAGGAAGTCCTGGTAGGAGCCATCTAAAGAGCATTCTCAGATCCATGGAGAAGCACCTGTCCCATTATGCACCACCCTCCAGGGTACTTGATTCTAGGCCTTGCAGATCCTCACCAGCAATAATTCTACAACTAGAATTCAGCTGGCAGTTGTGTGGCAGGCATATTTTGCCTCACACAACTCAGTCTTCTGGTTGCATTGGACTACATGTACACTAATCTAAGTGGCTGTGGATTAGAAGGCATAAATGTGCTATATTAATGGACCACTTTAATTGCTTTTCTAAGCATCGCTGACAGTTTGAGAAGATTAAGTTAATAAACCAGCACTAATCTATGCAGTTAGGATGGGAGGCAATCCATTTTGCTCCAGGTCAGCATGAATTTACAGTCTGCGCTGCAAAAAGTGGGCTTTCCTAAATTCTGATGCCTGTTTTTTTTACAAATGAAATGCCTGAGAAGCTTTTTGAGGGTCTATGCCATTATCTCAGCAAAATGTTGAAATGTGTTCTTATTAAAATGCAAAAAGAACCACATTGGCTTCTCCTGTACTATGAGGAGAAGAGAAGAAAAGGGGTGGATGAGATTCATTGACTCTGAAAAATGCTAACTATTGGAACAGGGGGACTCTTCAGTTTTCTGTGCTTAGGAACAGTTTTTAAACAAAGGAATCAATAAAAATGGATGACCAGTTCTAATGTAGGGGAGAGGATTTCATGGGGAATTTGAAACATTCTTGGGGAGCATAGGAAAATTTGGCAAATGCAATCCTGCTTTTCCCTTCAAAAAATGCAAGACCCTTTTGGAATCTGCTCATTGACATGGTGCAATCATATAATCTCCCATCTCAGCCAAGAGGAGTTGCCTAGCCCAGACACAGGAGCTTGCGAACAGGGACTGCAAACAGGGGAGCTTGCGAGGGAGTTAGGGGGAAGTTTGTGTTTTGTGTAGCTACTATGGTGAAGAGGACCCGCGCTGCTTGTGCCAGCACTGCTTCTGTCTCCTCCTCCTGCGCCTGTATCCAGACAGACATACTGACCATGGATATCTTTACGCAGATCCTGGCGTGGACTTGCAAGGACTGTGGCCTGCATTTCCCACTCTCAGACGGTCAGGCTGGGGAGATCATTCAATGTGACAGGTGTCTCCTGGTGGAATCTCTCAGGAAACAGGTGGGGGAGTTACAGGAGGAGGTGGCCAGGCTCAGGAGTATCCATGCCCTGGAGAAGTTCCTGGATAGCATCCATGAGGAAACATGCAAGGATGAAGAAACTATCCAGAGGCAAAGGACTGCTGCCACACCCTCGGAGAAGGCTGAGATGGCTCAGGCACAGGGTGGACACTGGCAGCTGGTTACTTCTGGCAGCAGACAGTGCTCCACCCCTGCTCCCATCCCACCCTCCGTTGTGGTAAAGAACTGCTACGCAGCACTACAGATGGGAGATGAGGTGGAAGAGGAGAAGCCATGCACCCCCGATGTTGGGAGGATCACAACCAACACACCCAGGAGAAAACGTTGGGTTGTGGTGGTTGGGGACTCTCTTCTGAGGGGGACGGAGGCACCCATCTGTCGCCCAGATAAGGCCTCTCGGGAGGTATGATGCCTGCCAGGGGCCTGTATCCGAGACGTTACGGAGGGATGGTCGAGAATCATCCGTCCCTCTGACTACTACCCCATGCTACTCATCCATGTGGGAACCCATGATACTGCGAGAGGTGACCCTCTGCAGATCAAAGGGGACTACAGGGCTCTGGGAGCACGGGTGAAGGAGTTCGGTGCACAGGTGGTGTTCTCCTCGATCCTTCCGGTCAAGGATAGGGGCCCGAGCAGAGACAGATGCATCCTGGAGGTGAATGCCTGGCTGCGGAGATGGTGTTACCAGGAGGGCTTTGGCTTCCTCGACCATGGGGTGCTGTTTCAAGAAGATTGACTGCTAGGCAGAGATGGACTCCACCTATCCAGGAAGGGGAAGAGCGTATTTGGAAGCAGACTGGCTAACCTGGTGAGGAGGGCTTTAAACTAGGTTCGAAGGGGGAAGGTGACCAAGGCCCACAGGTACGTGAAACTGAGGGAAACCTGGGGGACGGGATGGAACTTGAGGGGTGCTGGGGCTGTAACAGCAGGAATAAAAGAGAGGGTAGTTGGAACTGGGGGAGGGGGGATCAAATAATTGTTTTTTATTTCCTGATGAAGTCGTAATACCTCAGGTGAGTGGGGAAGGAGGACACTGGGAGAAATTGCATGGAGGAAGATGCGACAGGAGGGAGAATTGACAGGGCAAAGTAGGGCAATGGGCCCGGTATCTTAGGTGCCTGTACACAAATGCGAGGAGCCTGGGAAACAAGCAGGAAAAATTGGTAGTACTGGCACGAACAAGGAACTATGATATAATTGGAATAACAGAAACGTGGTGGGATAACTTGCATGACTGGAGCACTGCCATGGATGGATATAAATTGTTCAGGAAGGACAGGCAGGGAAGAAGGGGGGGAGGAGTAGCGTTATATGTAAAAGAGCTGTATGACTGCTCGGAGCTCCACTATGAAAGTGGAAACAAGACGGTTGAAAGTCTATGGGTTAAGTTTAGGGGAGAATGCAACAAGGGGGATGTTGTAGTGGGTCTCTGCTATAGACCACCAGACCAGAAAGAGGAGGTGGATGAAGCGTTCTATGGACAACTAACAGAAGTTTCCAGATCATCGCAGGCCCTGGTTCTTATGGGGGACTTCAATTATCCTGACGTCTGCTGGAAAGATAATACAGCAGTGCACAGGCAATCCAGGAAGTTTTTGGAGAATATTGAGGACAACTTCCTAGTACAAATGCTGGAGGAACCAACTAGGGGCCTTGCACCTCTAGACCTATTGCTCACAAACAGAGAAGAATTGATCGGGGAAGTAGAAGTAAATGGCAACCTGGGCAGCAGCGACCATGAGATGGTAGAGTTCAGGATTCTGATCAATGGAAGGAAGGAAAGAAGCAGAACACACACCCTGGACTTCAGAAAAGCATATTTTGGCTCCCTTAGGGAGCTGATGGGCAGGGTCCCATGGGAGGCTGATCTGAAGGGGAAAAGTGTCCAAGACAGCTGGCTGTATTTTAAAGAAACCCTGTTAAAGGCACAGGAAGATAACATTCCGATGTGCAGAAAGAACAGCAAATGTGGACGGCGACCAGCGTGGCTTAGCAGGGAACTCTGCGGGGAGCTGAAACATAAAAGGGAAGCTTACAAGAAGTGGAAGCTTGGACAGATGACAAGGGAGGCGTATAAAGATATTGCTCGGGACTGCAGGGATAAAATCAGAAAGGCCAAAGGACAATTGGAGTTGCAGCTAGCAAGAGATGTGAAGGATAACAGAAAGGGGTTCTATAAGTATATCAGCAACAAGAAAAGGATCAGAGGTGGTCTAGGTCCCTTACTGAATGGGGCAGGCATCCTCGTGGAGGATGATGCGGAAAAGGCTGAAGTACTCAATGCTTTTTTTACTTCAGTCTTCACAGGGAGGGCCAGCTCCCAGGCTACTACACGGGGTAACACAGAATGGAGAGAAGAGTGGCCCTCGGTGATGGAAAGTCAGGTTAGGGAACACTTAATGAAATTGGATGTGCGCAAGTCCATGGGGCCGGATGAACTGCATCCGAGGGTGCTGAGGGAGTTGGGGGAAGTGATTGCAGAGCCGCTGGCCATTATCTTTGAGAACTCGTGGCGAACGGGGGTGGTCCTGGAGAATTGGAAAAAGGCAAATATAGTACCTATCTTTAAGAAAGGGAAAAAGGAGGATCTGGGGAACTACAGACCGGTCAGCCTCACCTCAATCCCTGGGAAAATCATGGAGCAGGTCCTCAAGGAATCCATCCTGAAACACTTGGAGGAAAATAGAGTGATCAGGAACAGTCAACATGGATTCACCAAGGGCAAATCATGCCTGACCAACCTGATTTCCTTTTATGATGAGATGACTGGATTTGTGGATGCGGGAAGAGCCGTTGACGTGGTATACCTTGACTTTAGCAAGGCTTTTGATACGGTTTCCCACAGCATTCTCGTCAGCAAGTTAAGGAAGTATGGGTTGGACGAGTGGACCGTAAGGTGGATCGAAAACTAGTTAGATCAACGGGCTCAGCGGGTAGGAATCAATGGCTCGATGTCTGGTTGGCAGCCGGTAATGAGTGGAGTGCCCCAGGGGTCGGTCCTGGGGCCAGTTCTATTCAACATCTTCATTAATGATCTTGATGATGGAATAGACTGCGTGCTTAGTAAGTTCGTGGATGACACCAAGTTGGGGGAATGGTAGATACTCTGGAGGGCAGGGACAGGATCCAGGGAGACTTGGACAAATTGGAACACTGGGCCGAAAGAAACCTCATGAGGTTCAACAAAGACAAGTGCAAAGTCCTGCACTTAGGACGGAAAAATCCCATGCACTGCTACAAGCTGGGGACCGATCGGCTAAGTAGCAGCGCTGTAGAAAAGGACCTGGGGGTTATGGTGGACGGGAAGATGAATATGAGCCAGCAGTGTGCCCTTGTTGCGAAAAAGGCCAATGGCATATTAGGCTGCATCAGTAGGAGTATTGCCAGCAGATCGAGGGATGTGATAATTCCCCTCTATTCGACATTGGTCAGGCCGCATCTGGAATACTGTGTCCAGTTTTGGGCTCCCCACTACAGAAAGGATGTGGACAAATTAGAAAGAGTCCAGCGGAGGGCAACAAAAATGATTAGGGGACTGGGGCACATGACTTATGAGGAGAGACTGAAGGAACTCGGCTTATATACGGTAGTCTACAGAAGAGAAAACTGAGGGGAGATTTGATAGCAACCTTCAACTACTTTGAAGGGTTGCTCCAAAGAGGAGGGAGCTAGGCTGTTCTCGAGGGTAACAGAGAACAGAACAAGGAGCAATGGTTTCAAATTACAGCTGGGGAGGTCAAGGTTGGACATTAGGAAAAACTTTCTCACTAGGAGGGTGGTGAAGCATTGGAATGGGCTATCTAGGGAGGTGGTAGATTCTCCATCTTTGGAGATCTTTAAGGCTTGGTTAGACAAAACCCTGGCTGGGGTGATTTAGGGGGAGTGGTCCTGCTTTTTAGCAGGGGGTTGGACTAGATGACCTCGTGAGGTCCCTTCCAACCCTATGATTCTATGATTCTATGACACTGACTACTAGCCCTGATAAAAGAAGATAATGAATAGAAGACTCAGGCAGAAATGAGATTTGCCAGAATAATAGTTTTCCAAATACTCTACAGATTCTGTCTGTGCTAAGGACTTCCCCCCCCAGCTTTGCACCTGATACTCAACTCTTCATGTTGCTTCCTTTCGTTTGAACCACAGATAACACCCTCTTCAATTCTGGTATCTCTCAAAGAGCCAACAGATGCAGACGGCTGGTCGCTTGCTTGAGTGACCCAAGCGTCTAGGACCAATTTACTTTCCATTTTTTCTAAAGTATGTTAAAAAATAATGGCACTTAGATTTTCCTTTCACTGAGCTGTAACGACTTCTCGAAACAATCTTATTGATGTTCCCTTAGGGCCTGATCCAAAGTCCATTAAAGTCAGTGGGAAAACTCCCACCGATACCAGTGAGGTTTGAATCCAGACTCTGCTGTTTTCTGCTGTAGCTGTTCTCTATGTGTTGATAACATGAGCAGACTAGCTTCTAGTTTTTCCCATTATTTGCTAGTTTTTTCTCAAGGAACACAAAAGGACTTCACTTCATGGGATAAGACCTGTAGGGCTGGGCTGCCTCTTGTCAGAGAGTGAAACTATCAAGATTTTGAGGGGTAGGATATCTGGGTTGAGCACTCTCAAACTCAGTTGTTTCCTTTAGATTAGGTTTGATGGTTTTAATGAGAACCCTTGTGAGCCTGCAGGTCTTGTCCACGGCTGTTAATTGCACCGTTCTTACTGTTAATCTTATAAAATATTTACATGATGTAATATACCAGAACTTCATTCAGAGATGACTCCCATGCCATCGGTGACCACACAGACTGGTGTGGTGCCAGGGAAAGGGTCTTTAAATGAAAGAGGCAAGCCATTCTCAGCATATTGAAACCTTTCAAGAAATTAAATCCTAGCCTATAGCTCTTGGCTACTGAGAAGAACGACAAACACAAAAAAGAATGAAAAGGTTTCTGTCCTGCAGAAAAGTATGACCATCTGTAAGTGGCCAGGATATGTTCTCTGATGCGGATTCCTACTGCTACAAACCAGGTGTGGGTAGTCATGCCTTGTGGTTGGGGCACTAGGAATTCAGCAGCAGAGACAGGAATTGATAGTCACACCAAGTACCAGTGCTGGGGTCAGGAACCAGGCCAGGAACAAGATAAGTACAGGAGCAATTACGGGTGGAGGCATAAGCAGTGAAGAGCTACTGGTCCAGTATTGTGACTGGGTTTAAAAGGAGACCAGGTGATGTCTCTAAGCCAATCAGAGAGTATAGTTGATCAGGGTGTTCACCTGCAGGTCACCTGGCTAGTCCCAGGTTCAGCTGCAGGCCTTGATGTTCCAGACACGCCCCTGGTGTGCAGTTCTCAGAAGCTATGCGAAACGTGCAGGACCATGTGATTAAAACTGTGATTTCTCTCTTTAAATTCTCAGGGGGTTTCCTGGTCCTGCACAGTGGACTTAGCAAGGAACCATGCAATCAGCATCAGTTTGCAGTCAGAAAGGCTTGCATAAGCTGGGGAGAGTTATGCCTTTGTTTTAGGGAATAGCCTGTTTTGTCTCTCTTTTGTGTTATCACTCTGTATTCGGAGTAATAAAACAATGTCACGCCGGATCCTTCCAGCAAGAGCAGTGCTTTTTTTCTGGCGGAACGCACCGGAACGGCGTTCCGGCACCTTTTTTTCCTTCTCCCACCCACCGGCTGCCTCGACTTCCTGGCCCAGAGCCGACCCCGCCCCGCTCTCCCGACAGCGTCGGCCTCCTGGCACGGGGCCAGGATCAGGCTCCGTTGCCGGGGTCTGTCTGCC
>ML685789.1:22171228-22213800 GCA_007922175.1 Pelusios castaneus | reverse complement strand
TCACTTTATCTTCAATTAATGCCTATAATTTCTGTCTTGTGAGTTTTCCCCAAAAATTTATTCTGAAAAAGTTTTTCACACGGCTTGAAAATTTTGCACACAAGCCACCAAACCTAGAGGGAACATTGGCTACTAGTTGCGTACACAACAGCAGGCCAGCAGGCTAACATCGGTCAGTCCCACACTCTGGGCCTGGCCGGAGCCCACAGCACCAACAAAAAGTGTGTGGATGCATTACTGCCTGCCACCCAGTACCCAGAAACACAGGCCAGCAGCAGACGTGATAGCTACGCATTCACATTTTTTTCTAATTATAATACGGCCCCTCAACAGTCTGAGGGACCATGAACTGGCCCCCTATTTAAAAAGTTTGAGGACCTCTGCTGTAAGACCTCACAGGTTGTCTTTCAGTATATTAGCGGCCTGCATAGTTAATAAAACTTAACAGTTTTTACCTTGTATTTTTATTTCTTTGATATATTCAAAAATTTACTGTTTACTGCACTATTTTCAGTGTTATTTCTTTATGACACGACGGACATCAATAGGAGTTCCGGTACCTTTTTTTTTTAGAAAAAAAGCACTGAGCAAGAGTATTTAGGTTTCTGTCTAATTTCTCTGTATGTATGCTGTGAACATAGCACAAAGCTCTCCTCTTACACTATTCTGAACTTGCACGTGTCCTCACACCTGTCCTCAGGTTCCTTAGAATCAGTTTAAGGACACAGGAATAAGAACAGCCACACTGGGTCAGACCAATGGTCCATCTAGCTCACTGTCTTGTCTTCTGACAGTGATCAATGCTAGGTGCTTCAGAGGGAGTGAACAGAACAGGGCAATTTATCAAGGGATCCAGTTGAAGGTTCACGGACACCCAGAGCCTAGGGCTGATAGCTGTTGATGGACCTGTCCTCCATGACCTTCTTTAATTCATTTTTTAACCCAATTGTACTTTTGGCCCTTACAACTTTTGGCCTTTATCCATGGCAATGAGTTCCACAGGTTACTTGTGCACTGAAAGAAAAAAAATAGGTGATCCCTGGTTTTTGTATTGTGGAAAAAGGTAAATAACACTTTTCTTTTCACTTTTCCCACACCATTCATTCATGATTTTATAGACCTTGATCATAGCCCTCCTTATTTGTCTCATTTCTATGCTGAATGGCCCTAATCTTTTCAATTCCTTGTCATATGGAAGCTGTTCCTTACCCCTTATCATGTTTGCTGCCCTTCTCTGAACCCTTCCCAGTTTCACTGTATCCTTTTTTGAGATGGGGCAGCTAGAACTGTACACAGTATTCCAGGTGTGAGCATACCATAGATTTATATAGAGGCATTATGATATTTTCTGTCTTATTTTCTATCCCTTTCCTAATGGTTCTTAATGTTCTGTTAGCCTTTCTGACCACAGCTGCACAGCTGAAATGTTCAGAAAACTATCCCTGGTGACCCCCAGATCTTTTTCTTGAGTGGTAACAGCTAATTTAGACCCCATAATTTTGTATGTATTGTTTTTCCACTGTGCATTACTTTGTACTTAGCAATGTGGAATTTCATCTGCCATTTTATCATCCAGTTTTGTGAGATCTCTTTGTAATTCTTCACGGTCAGCTTTGGACTTAACTATTACTGTTTAATTTCTCCGTTTGTTCTAAATCCTCTTCTACTGACAAATCAATGTGGAAGAATACTTCAGATTTATCACTGGAAGAGAATAGTTGTGTTGTAGGGATCTCCACCACGTCTCTGCACTGAAGACCAATGCAAATAATTAATTTAGCTTATCTGCAATGTCCTTATCTTCCTGGGTGATCCTTTAGCACCTCTGCTGTCTGGTGTCCACATCCCCTATTTGGCAGGCTTCCTGTAGCTGATGTACTTAAAAAAATTCTTAGTTAGCGTTTGCATCTTCAGTAAGGTGCTTCTTAAATTCTTTCTTGGTCTGCCTTATTGTACGTTATCCTGCCAGAGTTTGTGCTCCTTCTTTAATAGGAAACCTCACTAGATTCTTGTTTTATTATTAAGTCAGGGCCTCATTTTTCATCGCTTGTGTAGCTGAGCTAATTTCATTCACCAGAGGCTCCTTGCATTCCT
The DNA here is from genome assembly GCA_007922175.1 of Pelusios castaneus. Classification (NCBI taxonomy): domain Eukaryota; kingdom Metazoa; phylum Chordata; order Testudines; family Pelomedusidae; genus Pelusios; species Pelusios castaneus. The sequence continues at coordinate 22,211,706 of ML685789.1, read as the reverse complement.
TCATCCACCCCCACAACCTTCCTTCTTCCAATGGGTCTGAGTGCCCCCACCCCCACCAGGCTCTCCCATTTCCCCTCCCAACACAGACCAGGTGCTGTGTGCACAGCTCCACTGGCCCCTTCTTCTCCCAACATCTTCTTCCTGCCTGGGTGACAAGCCATTCAGGGCATTAACATAGTGAATGGTATTTGGAGGATGCTCTATTGGGAATATTAGACAACAGAGTCCTGTGGCACTTTTAAAGACTAACAGATTTATTTATCGCATGATAATATGATGATTTATCATGTGATAAATAAATCTGTTAGTCTTTAAAAGTGCCACAGGACTCTGTTGTCTTTCTACAATAGACTAACACGGCTACCCCTTTGGAATTTGACTATTGGGAATATTGTTATGCTGGAATGTCTCAGTTAGTGCCATTAGTCGTTTATCTCTAGAGAGGTGCTTGCAGCTGGGGCTATGCTAATCAGGTGGCAGGGGCTCCATTCCTCTTTTTCCAATTTTCCCCCAAATCTGTTGGGTTCTGCCCATTGATGCGTAGAACATTCCCTAACATTTTGGAATTGATCAGATGCGAAATTCCAAAACTATCACAGTACAGACAGACAGACAGAGACCCAGCTAGAGAAATGCCATCAAGTTGCGAATAAGGCCTTCAAGATCGGCCAATGGCCAGGGAGCTGTGTAGAACCATGTTAATAATAAAACTCTCCTTTCTTACGATTTATGAGAGCTAAGAACTGGACAGGATATTCCAAGCGCAATTGCACCAGAACCATTTACAACAATTCAATGGAAAGAGTCCACATAGAAGAACTCTTACTTCCCTGCTCTGTGAGGCATCTTCCGTGCAGCCCCTAATTACTGGCTGTACATCGTGCATTGCAAACTCCGGGCTGTTTTGTTGTGTACTTCCCCCATAGTTCTCCTTAGGTATTACTGCTCTCAGCTTTTTCCGTTGCAGTGTGTACTTGTGTTTTGGAGCTTCCAGGTGTCCACAATGAATGGCTCTTGTCATTTTCTGCACTGCGTTAAGTCTCTGTTCTCAATGCGGAGAGAGCCATGATGCCAGAGTGCGGCGCTAATGTAAGGGCAAACATGGCTCTGACTTCCAAAGGAACCTCTTGCCGACTAGGATCCTGTGAAGAACAAAGCAGGCCTGGATTGAGCTGTGCCAAGTGTTAAAGTTTGCAGAACCGTTTGCATTAAGTTGAAGCCAGGCAAAAAGTGCCTTGTAAGGGTGCAGTTTAGAAAGGGTGTGTGTGACTCCAGCAAACTGTGTGTTTGTCCTTAGCCCAAAGCTCCCCGGCCTGCAGGACTAGGCACAGCTTCTGCAGTCTGATTTGCTGGAAGGCTGCCAGCAGCAGCCGTCTCCTCCTCCCAACTGCAGTCACTCAGTTCAGAGCAGCCTGGCTGATTCTTCTCCCATCCCCTGGATCTCAGCTGGTCAAAGGACCCACCTGGAGGGTGAGACGCAGGAACAGTCCCCATGTTTGGCACGGAGCATCTGAGCAGGAGCTGCAGCAGGAGGATCCAGGCCAGGTACATTGTTTGGCATGTAGTTTCTTGTCCATGAGGGAAGGGGGTTGTAGTAGATTTTCAGGAACATCATCCAGGGCCTGGCAGCTGCAAAGCCGGGGAATTGTGATCTCAGGAGATGTCAGTAGCACCCAATGTCCTGTGGAAGGACAGATCCGACAGAAACACCCCGGGTGTGTGTGTGTATGTGCAGAATCCCTCAGCAATCAGGCTCCCCATAACTATTTATTTCGTAGTGCAAGCCTGTGAGTGACCTTTATTTAGTCCTTTCAGAACAGCTGCAGAGGCGTTTGTGGTCCTCATGGAGCCAAGTGCACACCTCTATATGCAGGTGATGGGTGCACCGCCCTGTGCTCCCTGTAAGATGCTCTGTGTGCTGTCCACCTGAGAAGACGTGTGTGCGAGTCCCTGCAGGAGTCCTTTGTGCCTGTGTACGGTGAGAGTGCCCATGGCAAGCGCTATGAGCACTAAGTGCCTCTGGCTAGTCCAGGGTGATTGCCGGGGCCTGATTTTTGTCCTGGGCAGTCTTTACAGACCCGTAGTTTTGTAGACGCAACCAAGGACGGGCACCTTTTAGTTCATCATTTCGCCCTCCGAGTAACACGTAACTAGGGTTATAAAGGGGAGCACTGATACTCACAAGTAATAGCAAGCACAAAAGGAAGGCTGGGCTGTCAAAATCTTGCCCTGGACATCAGGACTGGTGCACCCCAGTTCCCTAGGGGCTTTTGTAACCCTTCCCCGCATGGCGATCTGACTAGCTGGGCAAGTCCATCCTGGATGTACTGTTAGTGTTACCATGGACTTTCCAGCCTGTTCCTAGGACGCCATTGCGCCTCGTTTTACAAGGCCGTTGGTTTGATGTCATGCCCATGACCCCTGATCTTGGAAGACTGGACAAAGGGAGCCGATGGCAGTGGTGCTAGATCTGGAGGTGCAGCAAACCCCTGGTTTGAAGTAGTAATAATGAACACCAATTCCATGATTTCCATCACCCCTGCCCAGTGGTGAACCCCAGCGGTGGGAGTGGTCCCTGGTGAGACACAGCTCCAGGGGCAGACCCTCTTCTGACCCCAGGAAGGAGGGAGAGCAGGTTGATGGGGGGAAATCACGGTGAGCAGGTGGGAGTCATTACTGTTGCTATAGCGCCCGACCAGGCTGGGCTCGTGGGAGACTTGGCGGTGTGCTGAAGGCACAGAGGGCTGGGGGGGTGGTGGTGCAGGAGGGGCTGAATGGCTGGGGGCGATTGAAAACAGAGCAGTGGGGTGAGTGGGATCAGGCCACTTCTGGAGTCTGTCGTGGAGATCTTGGTGTTATAAGTTTGCAGGGCAGCAGGGCTCCCTGGCTGACTAGAGGCTTTCCTGGCACGGTCCTGACTCCTTCCCCATTGTACTGTCCCCTCCATATCCCCACAGCTTGGCCCTCCGGCCCAGTGCATCAGCCTGACACATAACCAGGCATTACAGCCATAACAAATAGGCATCCAGCACACCAGGCAATGGGAAACTTGGATCTTTTCCTGGGCCAGGGAATACAAGTCTGTAGAACTAGATGGCAAGTCCTGAGGCGGTCGGAGATGGGGGGTAGACACAAAATGACTTTTCATATAATACAGAGCCTTCTGTGAGGAATTGGCACGGCTCTTGTGAATAAATCTGCCTGGACAGAGAGCAAACAGGTCTCTCTCTCCTCGTGCTGATAAACTATGCCAGTGGGTCCCCTAAAGCAGTAACCCACTTCTCCATCCCATCCAGCTAGAGAGTGGATTACTCACAGGCAATTTTCAGCAGACTGGGGTTTCCTGCGGGAGTCTGATCTGGCCAGGAGGACAAATTAAGGTGAGCTGGCTCTTCCAGGTAGTGGGAAATTAATTGTGAAACTGGTGTGACTGGGGTACTGTGTGTGAGGTGCAGGGCTGGGCAAAGACGTATCTGTGCTGGGCCTGATGAAGCAGAGGACATTAAACAGTGCTCCATTTCCAAGACGGAGGGACAAACCTTTTGGGACTGACTTACCAAAGTGATCCATACTCCCTCAGTGCCAAGCCACCCGTAGTTCCGACACATATACAAGCAGCTGCCAGAGATGGGGTGCCTTCGGTCGTTTGTCGGCGGCATTGAGCAAAATACAGTATTAAGGCTCTGGGATTTTGTTCAGACATCTGTAGTTCAAGTTGCTGAGAACTTTGCTCAGGCCAAGGCCCTCTTTAGCCACGATACTGGTCTTTCTACAAAGTTCCTGCCTCAGTCTGTGCACAGGATGGCCAGCACGCCGGGAATGAGACAGCTGTTCAGTATCTCCCCCCTGCCCCATTCATACAGTGTGTGGCACTCTCCAGCCCTAGCCTTCTTCACTGCGAACCATCCCAAACAGCTACTAGATACAGAATTATCTGACTCTGGGTTTGCTCACCTCCACCAGGGTGGATCAACAAAGGGGCTTTACAGGCTGCAGCCCCAGCCTAAAGGGGGGACCCGGCTGCAGTTCCTATGGCCCCTGCATTGATCCAGCCCCCACTGCCCTGCTCAGGCTGGCCCAGTGCTGGCAGAGCCTGAAGGGGTGCTGAGAGGGGCCAAAGGCTGTGGTGTGTGACACTCCCGCTCTGCCCCCGGTCCGGCTGTTGTGTTGGGATTCAAACACTGGGGAACAGCACATAGAGGAAGGGGAGGTCAAATCACCTGTTGTAATGAGAAAAAAAATCCATAGTCCCTGTTTAACCCTGAGGCAACGGAGTCGAATTTACACATAAGTTCCAATTCTGCAGTTTTTCTTTGAAGCTGCGATTTGTTATTCTTTTGAGCAGCGCTGTTAACAAGTCAAGTCATCAAGGGAGTGAGCAGGGAGATTGAAGTGTTCCCCTATTAGGTTTTGAATGTTGTGATTTCTGATGTCACATTTGTGTCCATTTATTCTTTTTTTCTTTTGCATTTTAACACAGCCAAATAGAAAGCTGTTCATTGCAGTCCAAAGAATGGAGGGCAGGCTGGAGGAGGGGCTATCCTGGGAAGCAGCGATTCCGAAAAAGATGAGGGAGTCATGGCATCTAGCCAGCTGAACTAGAGCGCCCAGTGCAGCTCTGTGACCGAAAGGGCTACAGCAATCCTGGGGTACACAAACAGGGGAATCCTGAGTAGGAGTAGAGATGCTATTTTAATTTGGTCTTTGGCACTGGTGCATCAGTTACTGGAAAATGTCCAGGTCTGCAGCCCACAATTCCCAAAGGATGTGGATAAGTTGGAGAGGGTTCAGAGAAGAACCAGGAGACTGATTAAAGGAGCAGAAACATGCCTCATGGGCTGTGAGGAGCCTAACCAGGGGAGTCAGAACCCAAGGTCAGAGCTGGGTCAGACCTGGGGCTCAACGTAGTAGGGGAGTGGGTAGCTAGGTTCCAGGCCAGGGTTACTACTAAGGATCCAAGTCAGATCTCAAGGTCTGGATCAGGCAGTAAGTTCCACATCAAGTCAAAGTCAGGAGATCAGGAACAGGAATAGTACTGGAAGCTACAAGAGATCCCCACTGTTGCCTGGAAATTTTCTGGAAGATCTCTTGGGTTTATATAGGGCTGGGAGCCAATCAGGAGCCACGAGGCTGCTGCCTGTCAGTCCCACATGGGCTGTGTCCACAGCTGGTTGTGGGCAGTGGAGCTAGAGCTGGTTCCTGCCACTGCTGAGTGGTAGCATGGAGCTGTTTGCTGCCTTGAAGCTCTGCAGGGTGAAGTTTAAGACTCATTGGCTATGTCTACACTACAAAAAGTTAGGTCGACTTTGTTAAGTTGACTGAATAAGGTTGACTTTAGGTTGAGTTAAAATCGACCTTATTAAGTCGACTTAACAAAGTGCTGTCCGTGGACATGGACTAAGTCCATTTTGTTAAGTCAACCTAACTTCAACTTCCACACTGGGCTTAGGTCGACCTAAAGAAGGGTTAGGTCGACCTAAGTAGGCTTAAGTCGACCTACCCCACAGTTCTTAGTAAGTCAACTTAAGCGTTCATTAAGCCATTGAGTTTTACTCAGACACGAGGAACTTAGTGTGTTTAGTTTAACCAAGAGAAAGTTGTGGAGCCAGTCCTATGGTCTGTGACGGGACGGTGCTAAATTACTATAAATTAGTGTGGGTGATGTAAGTCTGGTAAAGCTTGGTAAGTTACACAGGAGCTCAGACTAGATGATCATTGTGGTCCCTTCTGGCCTGGAAAATGCCACAGGATCATGAATGACCACAAGAGGCAGGAAGTTTTTTTACAAAAATATTTCATTTGAAACATGGAGTTTGCAGCATGGTTCCCCCAGCTAATGCCATACCAGGACATGAGTCCCAGCTGGTGCTGCCTACTGAATTTACACTGTTAGTTTTGGTAGCACCTCAAGGACCTTAATAGGAGAGACACAGAGGCTATGTCTACACTAGAAACGTTAAGTTGACTTTGTTAAGTTGACTTAATAAGGTCGACGACCTTATTAAGTCGACTTAACAAAGTCAACTTAACTTTTCTAGTGTAGACATAGCTCCTTGTCAAACTTATTAAGTCGACAATGCTTTACGTCAACTTAATAAGGTCGATTTAGGCGCTAATCCCCATCCACACTGGCTTTAAATTGACTTAAGGAGTCGAATTAAGTCGACTTAAAACCAGGTGTTATTAAGTCGACTTAAGCTTTCCTTAAGTTGACTTAAGGAAGTGCTTAAGTCGACTTATTAAAAGCCCAGTGAGGACGTAGCTTTGTTTAGGGCGACTTAAGCCTCCTTAAGTAGACCTAACTTGCCAGTGTAGACACACCCAAAATGAGCAGTTCTGTGAAGACCATGGTACATCAAGATGACGACACTTTGCTGGAAAACTGGCTTATTCGCTGCTGACCCCAACAGACTATGATGTGGTGAAGGCTGACTCATTCTGCTGGGTGTATGAATAAATAATAATCATAACACTTTACTCTTTTATAGCACGTTCCAGCTGAAGATCTTAAAGTGCTTTACAGACATGAATGAAATTATCCTCATGGCACTGAGGGCTCAGTTGTGGCTTTAAACCACAGCTACAGAGGGTGGAGCAGAGACCCCTGGGTCTAGCAGGCTTGCATCGGCAGTGCCTACACCTTGCCCAGGGGATCTTTGAAAGGGGGAAGTGTGTACCAATTGGATGAAGGTGGATAACTAGTGTGTAGCTGAAAGGTCCTTGATCCAACCCTGCAAGATGGTTAGGGAAGACACATGGTATTTCTAATCTATATACAATGGGTGGATTGGATAGATTGGGTCTTTTCTTATTGGGTGGAATAATAGGTTGGGGGTGGGCAAGGTATGATTTCTGGGCTGTGTATGGGAAATCTGATGTGTTGGTCACCTGGGTGGAATGAGAAGTTGAATCTGCTCTGTGTATGGAGGGTAACAAGAAACATGGCAGTGTCTGTGACTAATAATGTGGCTGACTTGGAGAATGGGCTGTGGTTGCGTCTCTGCGTCATATGTCATGGGTGAGCGATAAAAAAATAGCAAATCATCTGTCAATGAAAGAGCTGTGAGCACACAACGAGGCGTGCATATTGATATGAACACAGTCTTATAGATGCAGTATCTCTCACTGTTTTGTTTTTTAATTAAAATCTTTCCTGTCTCCTCATCTAATTGGCTCACTTTGCAGATTTAGGTTAGATACTAGGAAGAACTTTCTAATGATGGGGATAGTTAAACACTGCAACAGGGTTACAGAGGGAGGTTGTAGAATCCCCATCTTTGGAGGTTTTAAAGAACAGGGTTGGCCAAACACCTTTTAGGGATGGTCTAGGTTTACTTGGTCCTGCCTTAACACAGGGGGATGGGCTCAATTCCTATGTCTACACTTGTTAATTTAGGTCGACTTATCATGTCCACACTTAAATTTTAAGTCGACTTTCAGGGGACCCTACAAAGTCGACCTAGAGCGTCCACGCTAGATGCCTAGGTCGACTTGTAGGGGCTAGGTGGACCTGGGACTGGCCCACAGTGGCAGGGGGGCACCCCTTGCCCAGTGCCAGGGGGCTCAGCCTTTGACCCATTGTACCTGGGTACAATGGGGCAAAGGGGGACAGGGACTCTGGCAGGGCATAGGGGCAGGGTGGGCAGGGCTCTGCCAGGCTCTCCCTGTGCCACCCCCCTGGCAGGGAGGGCAGTGGGGAAGTCCTGGAGAGCCCTAAGTCAACTTAGGGTCGACTTAGGGCTACTCCACGTCTACACTGTCTTAAGTCGACTTAAGCAGAAAGTCGACTTAAAAGTAGGTTTAACAAAGTCGACTTAATTTTTCCTTAAGTCGACTTAAGGAAAGTGTAGTGTAGACGCAGAGTAAATTAAGTCGACTTAAGCAAGCTTAAGTCGACTTAATTTACAAGTGAAGATGCACCCAATGACTGCTCAAGACCCTGTCCAGCCTGATATGTCTATGATCACTCATTTGGGGCCTGTTGTAGGGAAACAATAGGTAAATGTAGAAGTCTCTGCTATGTGAAATGCATAGATAACTAGCCCACAACTGAAACAATTCCCAAAGCATGCTGGGATTGAAGGAAGAGGAGTCATGAGGACGGGTGTCACATGGTGTTCTCCTAACAGCAAGCACCGGTTCGAGCTTTCAGATGTTTCTGGTACATGTTTCGTGATTTCTGTTTCATTTCAGGACTTCGCGGCATAACAAACCCCAGAGGCCACACTGAGGGTAACAAGAGACCTGCCTATAGCTGGGAGTGGCAGGTACACCAGAATGCTGCCCCCAGAGCTGAACGGAGTCTGCACTGAAGAGGGAGATAGCTACGTGGTGCATCCCAAGATCTGCGACCTCGAAATGGTTCCCAACCTCAGACGCAGCAACAGTGGCTTCTGTAAGAGCAAGAGGAAGGCTCACTTTGCCCCTGGCAATAATGAAAAGGCAAGTTTAGACTGTGCCAAGAATAAGGGGAGATGTTTCGAGCCCAGGGGTGGGTTGCCTGACCTGGAGGACGTGCAGGTAGGCTGAAGGGTCCAGGAACAGACAATCATCTGGAGGAGGCAGTGGCTAGGGTCATTACCTGCTCTACTCCAATAGCTAGAGAGATGGACAAAATGCCTTGGGGGACATGGTCACATGGAGAAGAAATGTTCTGCCGATCTCATGCACACAAGGTTAAAAGAAACCCACTAACGGTCTTGCCCCAAATCTCAGAGCTGTTTCGATGCTTCTGGAGTGAGACAGGGCAGAGCGTATCCATAACTTAACCTTGGTCTGCAGGGGCTGGGGCTTACCTGAGCCTCTCTGGCCAACCCCAGCCCTTCCCTCTGCCCCCCTCTAGCTCTACAGAGACACAACCCCTTTCTTCCTGCTTTGCCTCCACCATTTTACCATAAAATAGCTCAAGTTAACTTGCAACAAATGCCAAGTGTAGATAAGCTGCTAGACTCTCAGCCCCTGCTGCTCCTCCGTGTCTCGCCATGCCTAGCTTGGGGCACCCACCTTTCTGTCTGGTACAGGGCACGCTGACAGAATCCTCGCTTTGCTACCTGTCCAACTGCCAGTGTCAAATTCCTCTTGGGCTACTTGCTGCTGTGAGCTTTGTTTCTCTGTGTACTGGCTGGTAGCCCTTGCATGCTGAATCTATGATGTGCTCCTTTTTTGGTGGATCACTTGTAGGAATCTCTGTCACCTGCTCCTTGACTGGAAGCATTTAAACCTGATGTTCTCCTTATTCTCTCCACCCCACAGGAGAATCTCAGCTCGTGGATTCCAGAAAACATTAGGAAGAAGCAGTGTGTGTACTTTGTTGAAAGTTCCCAAATGTCAGATTCTGGGTAAGTCAAATGCTCTGATGTTTTTCCACTTCCGTCTCCTTCCTGCTTTCCACCCGCATGGCAGGAAAGAAGAGTCAACATTCAAACCCGTTTCTGCTATGAAGAGAGGGAGTGCAGCGGTGGTCTGGGAATTGCACAAAGAGAATATGCAGAAATTTCCTGGAAAAGAAATGTTGCATCTCTTTTGCTGATTTCACAATGCTAAGCACAGCTGGTTGAGTATTGTTCTTATTCAAGTAGAAAATTGTGGTGGAAAGAAACAAACAAATCAGCCATCTAAATTTTCCCCAGAAATTTTAGATTTTTATGGTGGAAGCTCAAAAACAAATGTATTTTGATGTGCAAATACAGCCATAGTACCTCATGGGCCTCACTGGAGTTGTAACTCTAGGTTTCAGCCTGACTGATCCGTTTTTGGGTGGTTTGTTCCCTGTCCATTACTGAGAGAAAACCAGATGTGGGTTTGTCTGGTAGGGATGGGAGAAGCCATTCTCAAGACACTGGTGTGCTTCTAATTAGTCAGCTTCTAAAGTACGTAACAGGTTAGTTGTGCAAAGCACAGCTGGTCAGAAATTTTAAATCAAAACAAGATTTTGATGGAAAATGCAGTTTCCACAAAATGGAAATTTCTATGGGAAAATTTCAATTTTGCCTAAATTTGTCAATACCGCAATGGAAAACTATTTCATGAACTATTTCATTTGGGGTCTGTTCACTGTTAAACTGCTTTTCCCTATGGTGGTGCCTTGCCTCATGGGAGTTGTAGTTCCCAGTGATTCTCCCCTTTGGAGTGGACTACATGTCCCATGGTGCACCATGTGGTCTCCTCTCAGGTTGTGTGGAGCATCATGGTGTGCCAATGGAGATGTAATCTTGTCATGGAGCCCTGGAATTGGGGACATTGGGACATGAATCATCCAGAACTACTCCTCTCAGGGGAATGTGAGGCACTACCAGGAAATGCAGTTTAACACTAAACTGACTTAGAACAAAATGGCGAGAGTCCTGTGGCACCTTAAAGACTAACGAATATCTTCGGGCATAAGCTTTCATGGTCTCCAACCCGCCATGAAAGCTTATGCCCAAAGAGGTTTGTTAGTCTTCAAGGTGCCACAGGACTCTCGTTGTTTTTGCTGTACACAAACTAATATGGCTACCCCTCTGGATATTAGAGCAAAACAATCCAACATTTCCGAATCAACATTTTGCAGAACGTTTAATTCCACAGACTTTTTTTGATCGTCCACCTTAACGGGTGAAAATTGTGTCCAAATGTCAGATTGTCCCCTGGGATGGAAAGGTTGATTGTTGCTGAGCTGTACTCACAGTGATTTCTCCTCTGTTGCCAATGGCCGATGGGCAAGCTGGGCAGGAGATATCACCTCCCTAGGGCCTGGTGTTGGGTATTTTCAAAGGAAGCCACTACCACTGATTGCAGGCTGAGATTGTCATGGGACCCACCTGTAACTGCCCAGGACTTCACTTTTGAGTTCAGGGAGCCGTTGATGCCATTTCTTGCAGGAGGGTCATGTGTGAGTGCGGTTACCCCCCAGAACAGCATCTGGAAGAGGCCATGAAGCCATCTGTTTTCCAGGGGAAGGAATGGGACCCCAGCAAGCACATCCAAGAAATGCCTACAGATGCATTTGGTGATATCAGTTTTACAGGCCTGGGACCAAAGGTGGGAAAGGTGAGTCAGTCCCTGGTGTCTAGGGGATGGGGATCCCATATGGAAACCTTGCTCCTTGGCACCTGCGGCTGATAGAACGGGTGTATTTGCTGGCCTTTGATGGCAGAGATAGAGGTGCCCCCAAAGCAACTCTGGGCCCAGCAGAGAAAAATGGGAAGGTGCAGATGGGGTCACTTCCTTTTCAGCCTGCCAACAGCTGGAGTAGTTTTAGAGAGAGGTGGGGAGGCCCAGGGCCAGGTCAAGGAAATCTGAGGCCTCCTCTGAAGCCATTTTGGGGGGGCCCAGATTCAGTGTGTGATCTCCTCCACTCCTCCTGCCTCAAACTCATGGAGGGGGTGGGGGCTGAATCCTATGGAGGTGGGAGGGATGGGTATGGCATCCAGAACAAGAGTGTGATCACCTGGAGCATGTTAGGGAGAAAGAGGAAGGAGCAGAGGAAGAGGGGGGAGAAATCTATGCCTGGGAAGTAGGGGGGAATCTGTCACCTTTACAGAGTTAGTGGTCTGACTCTGAGGCGATGCCTGGGGGAGTGCAGGGAGATGTTCTTCTCCTCGCAGCCTCAGAAAGGTGAGGGACTGAGGTGGGGAGAGAAAGGAGCTATCTGGCCTTGTCTGCCTGGGGGAAAGCTTGATTTTTGCTGTGTTGGCTAGGATGAGTCCCTGGCTGGCTCAGTGCTCTGGATAGGTACAGTGGGTTTTACTACCTCCCTTCCCTGTTTTCCCCCACCCCCGCCCTCTCCAGTACGTGCGCGTCTCAGCGGACACACCTCCACGCACTATCTACCAGCTGATGACGCAGCACTGGGGCCTCGATGCACCCAACCTACTAATCTCAGTCACTGGGGGAGCTAAGAACTTTAATATGATGCCACGACTGAAGAATATCTTCCGAAGAGGGCTGGTCAAGGTGGCCCAGACAACAGGTAAAACAGTCCCTGAGGAGAGCCCGCTCTTCACACCCTCTGCACCAGGGCAGGCTGAGGATCCATGGGGCTGGTCTGGAGGAGGTTAATGCCTGTTACTTATTCTGCTGAAAAATCACCCCTTTCTGACAGTGGAGACATACCTAAAAGGCCAGAGCGAGAGATGGTCCCTGCCTTGGAGTTCACACTTCGAACAGACCAAGGGTGGAAAAAGAAGGTTTATTATCCCCATATTACAGAGACACAAAAGCCCACAAGGCCACAGGGAAAGTTTGTGGGAGAGCAGGGAACCAAATCCAGATCTTCTGCATCCCAGTACTGACCCACAAGGCCACCCTTTCCCCGTGTGCCCCAATGCAAAGCCCGGTCCACTCAGAATAGCATAATTCTCCTTGCCTAGGGCTACAGGACCACACGAAGTGCAGGGCAGGGGAGCGTCAAGACCAGAGAGATCCCACACCTGTGTGTCAAAGAGGACAGACTCAGCACACAGAGGGTTCAGACACCTCAAGGCAGGATGGGCCCCCCACAGGCCTCAGAGTCTCCAAACCTGGGTCTCTGATAGCCTCAGATATCAGCTCCTGGGGGGGGGGGGGGACGAGGGCAGAGGGAGGATTTGCCTTGTCAATCCCTGCTCTGTACACCAGGTGCCTGGATTATAACCGGTGGGTCACACGCCGGCGTTATGAAGCAGGTGGGAGAGGCAGTGCGAGACTTCAGCATGAGCAGCAGCTGCAAAGAGGGTGAAATTATTACCATTGGCATAGCCACCTGGGGGACTGTGTACAACCGTGGCAGCCTCATCTGCCCCATGGTGAGCGTCCAACCACTGCTGGTGGGGTGGGGGGAGCTTGAGAGTCCAGCGTGGGGTGGGGGTCGGAGGATTAGATGCATAAAGGCCAGCGCTTATCCCAGAGCTCCTTGGAAGCCTTGCGTCAGAAAGGAGCAAGGGCAAGGTGCCAAACAGGAATTCGTGGTTGCTAGTAAATACCACGTATTAAAAATACCAACTATACCAACAGAACCCTTGACACTGCTCATTTTATGCTCGATGTTTTCCCACCAGCGATAAGACAAAAATAGACAGCTGAGAAAGATGGTAGGAGCCAAATTATGACAAGGGGCAATAAAATACATCCCCCCTTCCCCCAGACACATTTTAGGGTGCTTTTGGTTTTAAAATAATGTAGATCCTCAAAAACCTTTCAGGAGTTAATGAAATCTGTAAGCCATTTGTTTTTGTCCCAGGGCAAGACTCCTGATTCACAGGGGAGAAAGCTTGCCATATCTCCAGAACTCCTACAGAAAGTCTGTAATTGCGGTCTTGGGCCCTTTAGGAAGACCTAAGGCAGACAGACTCTAATGACACTCTTGCTCTTTTCACCACATCTGCTGGCCCCCATGCACGCTGCGCTGTTGTCTGCTTCCCAGGGGTGTTCCTGTGGTGTTCAGCTAGGGGACCTGTCGTGAGGAGAAGGCTCCAGCGAAATCCCCCTCTTGATCTGTGTCTCTTTCCTCTGGCCATTCGCAGGGTGGCTTCCCAGCTGAGTACGTGCTGGATGAGGAGAGCCAGGGGAACTTGTCCTGCCTGGATAGCAACCACTCGCACTTCATCCTGGTGGATGACGGGACGCATGGCAGATATGGCGTGGAGATCCCTTTGAGGACCAGACTGGAAAAGTTCATTTCCGAACAGACAAAGGAGAAAGGAGGTAATAGCAGCACTGGTCACTCCTCCTGCAAAGCTGAGGGAGCAAAAGAGAGGAGATCCAGGGCATGAGCAAGCCCCTATATCACTAGCATCTGGTGAGGACATTGGTTAACATCAATGCATACAACATTGGTGTGTTGTGTCAGGAAGTCCGAGGAGCAGAGGCTTTGGAGAAGGAGCTCTGCTGGCAGATACCATTTTTCCTGCCAGTGTTTGTCAGTGGCAAATCCCCTGCTGGTGACATGACTGCAACCCATTCCTTCCCTTTTGGCCAGTGCTAACTGGTCTCAGGGAGCTGCTGTGGAAACCACATAGCTATTTGAGGGAGATCCATGTTGACCCACACAGGCTGGTCTTAGCAGGAGAGATGATCTGTGAGAGGTCTGTATCTGCATGGGACTGACTTAAGACCCTGCTTCCTTGCAGGGGTCGCCATCAAGATCCCGATCGTCTGCGTAGTGTTGGAGGGTGGTCCTGGGACACTCGATGTAAGTACGTGGGAGAGAAGGGCAAGCGTGCATCTTCCTCCTCCCAGGAAGGTCAGGCAGGAAAACAGAATTGCCCAGCCAGAGAAATCAGGGATAGTCGAACCAGCTGCCAGAGGGCTGATGGCAGCTCAGGATACAGGGGTTCTGTTACAGGACTGGCACTAAGGAGAGCTGTGAATGGTTAGTCTGTCATGATGAATTAAGTGCAGTTTTTGGACTAACCTATCCAGCTAGACTTTTGGCACCGCATACACGATTCCCTCAACATCTTTGGTTCATTCATTTGGCTTTCCTCAGGAGTTCATTATCCTAGACCAACCACCTGCCTGGCTGATGCTGTGGCTTAAATAACATCCAAGCAAACATTGTGGGGTGGCTTTCCCTGGAAATCTGAAGGGAGAGCTGTGTGCCAGGGAGCCTCCATTAGCCGGTGTGAGGAAGACTTGTGGGGGCTCAAAGTCCATCGATGGTGGGAGAAGTTGAGTGGCCTCCCGTGGGGGACTGGGTATAAGCTGCGAAGGCCACACTGAAGTTAATGGAAGGGCTGCCACTGATTGAAGTGGGTTTAATGGATTCCATCCCAGATTTCTGTGTTGCTTGTAGACGATATACAATGCAATCACCAATGGCACGCCGTGTGTGATCGTGGAAGGGTCAGGGCGCGTGGCGGATGTCATTGCTCAGGTGGCCAATCTGCCGGTCCCAGAGATAACCATCTCCCTGATCCAGAAGAAACTGAGCCTTCTCTTCCGGGACACCTATGAGCTCTTCACCCAGGGCAAAGTTGTGGAGTGGACCAAAAAGGTAAGAGGGTCCCACCTGATCTGCTGTGATGGCTGCTGTCTCCCAGAGCTCTCAGCTAACAGAGGAGGGCCACACATCATCCAGGCCATTGAGGAGTGGGACCCCGGGTGTGATGCTGGGGAAGCATTCAAGACCTTAGCTATGCACTCCACTGTTGGGAAGGAGGGAGCCTGTGTCCCTGTCATTGGAGCGTGAAAGGCAGACACCTGCATGTGGAGAGTGGTCACCTGCACTTCAAGGAGTGGGGAGGGATGATGCCCAGGAACTCAGCTTGCAGTTCAGTGGCTAGAATGGGAGTCAGAGATTTCCCTCGAATGGGTTGGGAGGGTGTCCAGGGAGGATGGGGCTGCAGGAGTGTGGAGAGCTGCAGATACAACGGCAGGAGGATGGGTGCGGAGGTCCAGCCAGGACCTCGAGGAAGAGAGTTAACCCTGAGAATTAACCTTTGATTCTCTGCTGTTTATTGCAGATCCAGGACATCGTGCGGAGCAGGCAGCTCCTGACCATTTTCAGAGAGGGCAAAGACGGCCAGCAGGACGTGGACGTAGCCATTCTTCAGGCCCTGCTCAAAGGTGAGGGGCAGGGAAGGCATCACCTGGCTCTGTTCCAGAGACTGATCATCACGTGCCTGCCAAAGGGGCACCCACTGCCAAGCCTGTGTGCCTCTGCCGTGGCTCGAGGGGTCTGTGCAGGTTGCCGATGCCCTGTCTGGCAGCTGCCAGCTCCACACCAGAGCTGGCCAGTACTTGAGCTGCTGAACGGTGCTTCCTGAGTGGAACGCGCATCCCGGCACCCTCCAGGGCGGCATCCTGGGGCAGATGGGCAAGAGTGAGCTATGTGCAGGGGAAAGAATGGAGCAGGGATTCTGTCCCATATTTCCCAAGTGATTTCACTTGGTGTGACCAAAGAGCATGTGTGCTGCTGTGTCTAACCCCATACGAGGTGCTGCTTCAGCATTTCCCCAGCGGAAGACCGTGATGTGCTCTGAAGTGCTTCAGCACTGACTCTGTGGCAGATATTCCCCTATGATTATCCAGGGCTGTGCAGAGACTAGTCAGCCTTTGCTCTTGCTCCACGAATCCACTGCTCTCTGCTTTTTGCTCCTTCCATCCTAGGGGAATGTGTAACCCTGGTTTTGAAGGGATCACTGTTAAAACAACTGCTGATTTTTAATGAGAAAACCAATGCACTTTCCTGCTCCTCTGCTCGTCCATAAAGCCCCCCCTTGTGTTGCCCACACAATGGCAGAGTCACTCACTTCCCCTTTGGGCTCATCATCGTTCAGGGTGCTGCTCACGTAGGTTGCGTCTACACTGGTAAATGAAGTCGACTTAATGTGCCCTGCGTCTACACTACACTTTGCTTAAGTCGACTTAAGGAAAATAAAGTGGAGTTAATGAAAATTAAGTCGACTTTATTAAACCACCTTTCTACTCGACCTAAGGCTTAATTCGACTTTCTAAAGTCGAATTAAGCCAGTGTAGCCCTGGGGTAGCCCTAAGTCGACTTAGGGCTACCCCAGGATTACACCAATGCCCTCCCTGCCGGGGGGGGGCGGGCACAGGGGGAGCCTGGCATGCCCCCCAAAGGGCAGGGCATGTGGGCACGGTGTGACACTGTCTGGATTTAGGGAAGCATTTATGATATTATTTTCAATGGATATCTCATAAATGCTATAATCCATAGGAACTATGTCATGTTTGGTATCAATAGAAAGGTAGTAATTTGCTGGGAATGATTATATAGTTTATGTCTAGGAATTCTATTTCGATTAGAAGTTAAGAATTTGATGTTATATCCATACTTTAACTTGTGTCAATCTGGACAAATGTCTTAGACGGGAGGGTGTGAACAACCATTGTCTCCTTAATGGTTAGGAATCTGCCAGGTGATGTGGTCCCAGGGAGTAAACTGATGAGCCATTAAGGATACAATGGTTGTATTCTTTATGTCCTCAATGGCTCATCAGGATACTCCCTGGGGTCACAACACCTGGCAGATTCCTTAACATTAAGGAGACAATGGTTGTTCACACCCTCCCGTCTAATGACACAAGTTAAAGTATGGATATAACATCAAATTCTTAACTTCTAATCGAAATAGAATTCCTAGACATAAACTATATAATCATTCCCAGCAAATTACTACCTTTCTATTGACACCAAACATGACATAGTTCCTATGGATTATAGCATTTCTGAGATATCCATTGAAAATAATATCATAAATGCTTCCCTAAATCCAGACAGTGTCACACACAGGGCTCTGCCCTGCCAGGGTCCCTGTCCCCCTTTGCCCCATTGTACACAGGGGGTGCCCCCCCCGCCACCGTGGTCCTGCCCAAGGTCCCCCTAGCCACACAAAGTCGACCTAGAGCATCCAGTGTGGATGCTCTAGGTCGACTTTGTAAGTTCCCCTTTAAGTCAACTTTAATTTTAAGTGTAGACACACTAAGTCGACTTAACTAAGTCAACTTAAAGTCGACTTAGTTAAAGGCGAATTAAAAGTGCAAGTGTAGACATAGCCGTAGACATTGCTGGCTGGGGGCATCCTGCCCCAGAACGGTTCTGTGGTCTGTGAGGCTCCAAGAAGCTCATTTCCAGGCCAGTTCCTGCAGTGCTTTTCCAGTTTGCCTCTTAGGCTGGGAACTCCTGAGGGCAGGGATAAATAGAGAACTCCTGGCTCCTGCTACTAGGTCACAGATCTGTGCCAGTCCCGCTCCTCGGAACAAAGCGACAGCACTGTGGCTGATCTGCAAGTGGGCTGGGTTCCCATCCCAAAATCCCACACCTTCAGGATGTGTGGGGCGGGTGGAGAGGGTGGCACATAACAGACCAAGAAGGAAGGATCCAAGGAGCCAGGTCATCAGAAGGGCCAATACACCTGCAGGGGTCAGATGTGGGATGTTGTCTGATGTCTCTCATGGCCTCCCTTCCCTGGTCCTTTGTGTTCCCTGGAGCGGTGGTCTCTAGCCAGGTGCTTGGATCGGGGTGTCACTTTTCTGGGGGAGGTCCTGACCCTGCCTTGGTGTTGACCCTGCATATGCCTTTGGCTGCAGCCTCCCGAAACCGCGACCACTTTGGCCAGGAGAGTTGGGACCACCAGCTAAAGCTGGCCGTGGCCTGGAACCGGGTGGACATTGCTCGGAGTGAAATCTTCACTGATGACCACGAATGGAAGGTGAGTGGTGCCAGGCCATCTCTCGCTGTCTAGTTTTGACCCGAAATTCCAGCCTAGATGTGAGAAACGTTCCTTCTGAAAATTCCGTCAAAACAGTTCTGCAAAATCTTTTGATTTTGATGCCTTGGCATTTCCTGGTGAAAAACCCATCCAACTGCAAAATTCCTGGCAAGCCATCGGGGTGAGTGCCACTTCAGTGTCCGGAGGCAAGCAGCGGGTTCACAAAGGTAACACACACACACAAACGAGACCAAAACTGCAGAAGTTGCGTGATGAGACGCTTCGGAGAATTACAGGAGCCCCCATCTCAGCCACTGACAAACCAAAAGCCAGGAAAGAAGAGTTCCCGAGTGCTAAACGTTCTGACTGTGGAGGCATTGCCACTTGTAAGTCTAATGTCTTGCCGGGGATGGATGGCCACTTGTAGCTAGTACACAGACTGCAGACCCTAACAAAATCCTCACATTCTGCCGCCCTGTGCACGCTGCTTCGTGGCACAGCTCACATGAGGAGTCTCACTGAATGCAGCGGGTTGGCACGTGGGAGGGTATGGTGAGGAAGGGTGGAAGTATCTGGCTCCAACACTGTAGTAAACGTGGTCACTGACAGCAGTGCCTGGCTGGCTGCAATGGCGCCCCCAATGCAGACAGGATCGCAGCCGGTCACACAGGCCGCTGAAGCTGCAGGGCGCCGGGTCGGGAGAGACAAGCTGGAAGGAACTGATCAGCCCCAGGTGGGGAAAGGGATGAGGGAGCTGCCTAGCAGAGGCAGCCTTTGGCTAATGGGGGCCCCAGATGAAGGACCATTGTGGGGCTCCCTATAGGCCTATGAGAACCCCTCTGCGGCCCTGCTCCCCAGCCCCCCTTGTGACCCTGCCCCTTCCCTCCAGCCCCAGCTTCCTCCCATGTGGCCCTGACCCCCTGAGCCAACTCCTCCTCCTGCTGCCAAGTGAGGCAGATGCAGCTTTTGGGGCAGGCGAAGCAGGCGACGGGGCCTCTGACTGCTCGGGGCCCTGGGCATGCGCCTGCTTCAACTACTCCAAAAGCTGCCTCTGCCGCCCAGCTGCTGTCGAATGGGGTGCAGAGCAGTCCAGGCTCCTCTCAGAGGAGAGTAAAGAGGCAGGTGGCTGATGGTGCAGGGGCAGAGGAAGAGCGGAGCTCAGCTGGAGGGTACATTGTGCTGGATAGAGATGTGAGCTGTGCATGGCTCAGGGTGAGGGCTGGCCCAGGCCGGTCTCTCTCCAGATCAGCAGGCGATGTGCTCACGCCCTGCTCCTCTGTTCCGCATGTGAGCCACTGTGCCTTGAGAGCAGCAGGGACACCTACTTCCTGCCAGCACCAGGCGGGTCCAGGAGGTGCCTACGTCAGTGTGTCCATGCCTTCCCCCATCTCACTTCCTTCGCCCCAGCGACCCAGCCTGCTTCGACTCCCTCTCACTCCCCCCGGTCATTGCTCGCTCCGTGACACCACCATTTCTGGCCTGTCAGCCCACAGATCTGCACCCCGTGATGACTGCCGCCCTGCTCGCCAACAAGCCGGAGTTTGTCAAGCTGTTCCTGGAGCAGGGCGTGCGCCTGAAGGAGTTTGTCACCTGGGACACTCTGATTTACCTCTATGAGAACCTGGCACCCTCCAGCCTCTTCCATGGCAAGCTGCAGAAGGTGCTGGTGGAGGAGAAGGAGCGCTCGGCCTTCTCCAAGGTGCCGCGGGTGCAGCTGCACCACGTGGCCCAGGTGCTCAGGGAGCTGCTGGGTGACTCCACGCAGCTGCTGTACCCCAAGCCCAAGCACGCCGAGCGGCACCGGCTTTCCATCGCCGTCCCGCACATCAAGCTGAACGTACGGCTCTCCCTGGCAGGGGCTGGGGAGAGGAGGGCAGGAGAGGGGGGAATCTGAGGAAACCTTGATGAAGGGGCCCTGGGACAGGATAGGTTCACACCACGTGCCACCCCCATACCTCTGAGTCCCCACCAAGACTGCCTGCAAGCCAGAGGTGGCCTTTGTAGGAAGTTCTTTGCCCATCGCATCCCTGGGGTTGGATTCCCACAGCCTCCCTCCTGTGTGGTGTGTTAGTTATGGGTGTGCAACCCTGTAGTAGCACTTCCCACCCATCTGCGCTGCTGTCACTGACTAGATAAGGGGCAGGGCAGGGGAGAACCCCTAAGTCGGCTGCTCCTGGCTCCATGCCTTAGGTGTCTGTAGCATGGGTACACGGGGCAGGGGAGGCGGGATCCTGGCAACTGTGGAGGAAACTTGTAAGCAGATTTCCTCACATGCTTTCCCCAGATGCCTGGCTCCCCTGTGTAAGCTCAGGGTCTCTCACTGTGAGCCCTGGAGCCATGTGGAGCAGCCCCCACACGCCCTCCCCCTCCGAAGCTGAGTGAGAAAGTTAGCCAGCTGCCCCTGCACATAGCCCGGTAGCCGGTCCCCTGCCTTTGGGTCCCTCTTGGACCCCCAGCCTGGAGCCTTCCTTCCCGTGACAAGGGCTGGGCTGTGTTTGCTGTTTTGGGGGTGGGGAGATGTCCCTGCAAAGCTTTGGTCTAATTCTGCCACCCTCCCCAGGTGCAGGGCGTGAGTCTCCGATCCCTCTACAAGCGCTCAGCTGGCCGGGTCACCTTCACCATGGACCCGGTCAGGGATCTGCTCATTTGGGCTGTCGTCCAGAGCCGCAAGGAGCTGGCAGAAATCATCTGGGCCCAGGTACTGACCTTTCCCAGCTCTTCCCCAGGCCGCTGCTCATGACAGGCTCGAACCCAGCTCTGACCCCTGTTTCCGCCCCGCCAGCCCCCAGACTGCCAGCTCCAGCGCTTGGCTTTCCTCCGAGGAAAGTCCCGGGCCCGCTGCTCCTCATCCGCATCACTGTCACCACCCTGCGCTAGGCGGTCACAGCTCGTTGGCTCGGGTCTGACATGGATTTCCTGGGCCTAGGCCATTTCCTCCCACAGTCCCCCTGGGAGCACGGCCAGCTTGTCGCGTGAGGCTCTGTGGGAGCGAGCACTGAGCAGCGCAACCCAGAAGTCTCTTGCGTGGGTCCGGCTCCATTGCTTGACTCCAGGGCCCGCCTGAGGGCTGTAGAGAGCGCGAGCCGGGAGCAGGCACGATCTCCCAGCCTGGGGCGCGTTGCTAGTGCAGCCCACGGCCATCAGCAACAGGAAGCCGGACGCCTTAGGGAGAGATCCCTTCCCGGGGGCTGGCACATGTCCTGGGCCACCTCCCTGGGTAGGGAGGGAGGAGGTGCCGGGGTGCCCTCACACGGGGTGAGGGGTACATGAAGGGTCTCCTATCCGGAGAATCTCTGGGCAGGAAAGGCATCTCTTTAAATGACGTTTAAACCACGTTGGCCGCGTTGCCCAGTGATGACCCAAAGGGCCCCAGGTTGGAGGAACGCTGCTGCCTGGCCAGGAACCACATGAGCCATCGCTCACGGCCTTGCTTTCTAAACCAGCCTTTCTCTTTGGCGCTCAGCTGGAGAGGCACAGTCTCTTCTCCCCCCCGCTGGCACCCCAGGGGTTCACAGGAGGGGAGTCCCCCGTCCTTGCTAACCTGGCCCTGCTGTCTCAGAGCCAGGACTGCACTGCAGCGGCGCTGGCCTGCAGCAAGATCCTGAAGGAGCTGGCCAAGGAGGAGGACGACACGGACAGCATGGAGGAAATGCTGTTGCTAGCAGAGGACTATGAGCACCGAGCAATTGGTGAGTGTTGGGGCGTCGCTCCCCTGGGCTGGGCCGGATCGGTGCAGCACTGTGTCCGCTGCCAGTGATGGCTAAGCAAACTACAGCTCTTGCGTTGAGATCCAGGGATCCTGGGGTCAGTCTCAGCTCCTGACAGCTCACCACAGCTCCAGCACCTCCTCTCCCTCTGGCCAGGGACATTCAACTGACGGGGGGGGGGGGGGGTGGAGGGAGTCCTGTGGGCCTTGACTATTCTAGTGCTGGGTCTTGGTCATGGATGCCCCAGGCCATGAGTGTGGGCAGGCAGAGATGACTAATTACCTCCTGAGTCTGCGAGACAAAGCTGGGCATGGCAGGGAGGCCTTGGGACCCCAGCGGGGGCTGGCATCGCTTGTCCCGGCTCGGGGATTTCGGTACACCCATTTGGGGCTGGGGCCCTTTGTTTAAATCTACTGGTAAAGTTGTTGCACAGGGGCCGGGAAATGTTCCTGGTGGAGAGGCGGGAGCAGAGGCCACAATGCTACGTCACTGGCAGGCGCACAGACTTGGGGCCGTGCAGGGGCCCACACAGAGCAGGCCGTTCTCAGGAAAATATTCTGGTCCCGGTCTGAACAGCACTGCCTCTGGCTGCATCCTGGGAGCAGCCTGCCTTCCCATGGCTCTGGGTGCCAGCAACAGGGGGTTCCCTTCTCTGCCCTGCCAGGCGTGTTCACGGAGTGTTACCGCAAGGACGAGGAGCGATCCCAGAAGCTCCTTATCCGTGTCTCGGAGGCCTGGGGCAAAACCACCTGCTTGCAGCTGGCACTGGAGGCCAAGAACATGAACTTTGTGTCCCATGGAGGCATCCAGGTGTGTTACCAGGCTGGGAGGAAGCACCTACCTCGTCCCTGCCCCATGCCAGGGCCCAGTATCCTACCTGCTACGTGTGGGGCTCAAAGCCCAGGGGACTCCGGAACTAGTGACCCCTCAGCAAGCCAATCACCAGCGTGACCCATTCTCTCTCTGCCCACTTCCATCTCGCATGGCTGTGGGGCCCATCCAGCCTCTGACCCCCAGGGTGAGGCCTGAGCTCTCCATGACAGGGTCGTGGATCCTGCCAGGGTGGGGTGGGCCATGGCAGCAATACTGGGGATCCTGGGTATCAGCAATACTGGAGCTAGGGGAGGAATGTACGGGCTCTGGGTGAGCTCAATTTCATTCCTTCCTCTCCTGTGTTCAGGCCTTTCTGACCAAAGTCTGGTGGGGGAAGCTGTGCGTGGACAATGGTCTCTGGCGAGTGATCATGTGCATGGCCTTCTTCCCTCTCATCTACACCAGCTTCATCACCTTCAGGTACCTCGAGGGCTTTGGGTGGGGGGAGTGGACACATGGCCCCATCCCTGGGACAGGGACTTCATGTCCTGCCATGAGTGGGACCACAGCTCTCGCCTTCCCTGACTGAAGTATCCCTGCCCTCTGCCTCTGGCCTGCACCGCCAGGGTGGCTGCTGAGATGCCGAGTGCTGGGGCAATGGCTGTAGCAGTGGTCACGCTGAGCTCTATCTGCTCCAAGCAAGGCCTCTCCCGGTTAACCAGCACATCTTGCACGGCTGTGCCTAGCTCCATCCTTGACAGTTCAGCCAGCCGCTCCTTCCCACTTCCTCCCTACAGGGAGAAGAGACTACAGCCCATGAGCTGCCTGACGCGGACCCGAGCCTTCTTCACGGCCCCTGTCGTCATCTTCCACCTGAACATCCTCTCCTACTTCAGCTTCCTCTGGCTCTTCGCTTACGTCCTGATGATCGACTTCCAGGCAACACCCTCCTGGAGGGAGTATGTCATCTATTTTTGGCTCTTCTCCCTGGTCTGTGAGGAGACCCGCCAGGTACTGGATGGGCTCGGCACTAAGGTTGGAGGGCAGGGGTGATGACGGCCTATCTCGCACTCAGGGTGTGCACCCACCCCAGGGCTTCTTCGGAGGGTGGCTGCCTGCACTCATGTGGACAGCGGCTGTTCCTGTTTATGCATTGATGTGTGTGCACCCACAATCCATCCGCCATCTATGCCAGCAACATGAGAGAGTAGTTATCGGTGGTTCACATTCAGGCTGGAAGGACATAATGAGTGGGGTGCTGCAGGGATCAGTCCCGGGTCTGGTTTTGTTCAACATTTTTATCAGTGACTTAGATGATGGCATAGAGAGCAAACTTATAAAGTTTGCAGATGATGCCAAGCTGGGAGGGGTTGTGAGTGCTTTGAAGGATAGGATCACAATTCAAAATGATTTGAACAAACTGGTGAAATGGTCTGAGACAGGGGTCAGCAACCTTTGCCAGCCCCTGTGCCAGCCCCGCCCACCACACCCTCAGCAGGTGCTGGGGGTGGGGCCAAAAGGGGGCAGGACCAGGCCTCAGGTTCCCAGCTGGCTGGGGCCGGCTCCCGCTGGCAGGTGGCCTCCGGTTCCTGGCTGGGGCCAGGGCCGGGACCAGCTGCTGCCAGCGGGCGGCTTCTGGTTCCCGGCCGGGGCCAGCTCCTACAGGCAGCAGCTGTTCTGGATGGGGCTGACCTGCCCCACTCCCCTCCAGCAGCCCTGCCCAGCAGGGGGCGGGGCTAGCATGGGCCAGGAGCTCCGCGCTGCAGCTGCTTTTTCCCTGCTGGCCGCACTCCCCAGCCGGGAGGCGTGGCAAGTGGGGGTGAGCGCTGCACACGGCTCTTGTGGCCCCAGGCTGTGCTGGGGGGCGGGGCCAGCAGGGGGGCCGCTCAGGCTTGGCCCACATGCCATGTTTGGCACATGTGCCAGGGGTTGCCTACCCCTGGTCTGAGATAAAATTAAATTTATAAAGATAAGTGCCAAATACTCCACTTAGGGTGCATCTACACTTACAAATTAAGTCGACTTAAGCCTGCTTAAGTCGACTTAATTTAATCTGTGTCCACACTACAATTTCCTTAAATCGACTTAAACTGCTGCTTAAGTCGACTTAAGGAAATTTAAAGTCAACTTTATTAAACCTGGTTTAAAGTCGACTTTATTGGCTAAGTCGACTTTATTAAGTTGACTTAGCCAGTGTAAACACGGATTAGCCCTAAATCAACTTTAAATTGACTTAAAGGGCCCCAGGGCTTCCCCACTGACCTACCTGCCAGGGTGGCTGGCACAGCCGGAGCCTGGCATACCCACCCACAGGGCACCCTGCTCCTATGCCCTGCCCACCCTGCTCCTATGCCCTGCCACTGTCCCTGTCCTGCTCAGCCCCCATTGTACCAGGGTACAGTGGGGCAAATGCTGAGCCCCCTGGCACTTTGAAAGGGGTGCCCCCTGCCACCTTGGACCAGTCCCAGGTCCACCTAGCCCTTAGAAGTCGACTTAGACGTCCAGTGATGACGCTCTAAGTCGATTTGGCAAGGTCCCCTTGAAGTTGACTTAATTTTATAGTGTAGACATGCTAAGTCGACTTATTTGGCCAAGTGTAGACATAGCCTTAGGGTTGAACAACCCATTGCACACATACACAATGAGCAATGACTGACTAGGAAGGAGTACTGCAGAAAGGGATCTGGGTATAATAGTGGACCACAAGCTAAATATGAGTCAGCAGTGTAACTGTTGCAAAAAAAGGAAATGCCATTCTGGGGTGTATTAACAGGAGTATTGTGAGTAAGACACGAGAAGTGATTCTTCCGCTCCACTCTGATTAGGCCTCAACTTGAGTACTGTGTCCAGTTTTGGGCGCCTCATTTCAAAAAGGATGTGGACAAACTGGAGAAAGTCCAGAGAAGAGCAACAAAAATGATTAAAGGTCTGGAACATTTGACCTATGAGGGAAGATTGAAAGAGCTGGGTTTGTTTAGTCTAGAAAAAAAGAGATTGAGAGGGGATATGATAATAGTTTTCAAATACCTAAAAAGTTGTTATGAGGAAGAAGGAGAAAAATTATTCTCCTTAATCACAGATGTTAGGACAAGAGGCAACGGGCCTAAATTACAGCAAGGAAGGTTCAGCCTAGATCAGGGGTCGGCAACCCAAAAGATAAGAAGAGCCATTTTAAAAAATTCCTTCAATAACCAAGTGTTTTGAGAGCCGCAATGGGTAGCCTCCTGGTTAAGAAACTGAATAATAGAACAGAGGTGCATATTGATTTTTAACAACAAAAAATGATGTTTAATGATGTTAATAAACAATTTACATATAAACATTTTAACGGTGGAAAGAAAGAAAGAAAGAAAGAAAGAAAGAAAGAAAGAAAGAAAGAAAAAGAAAGCCACAGGACAGCACCGGAGCCCAGCTGCCAGAAGGGAGAGACAAGGGAAGAAGAAAGAAAAAAGGAAGGAGGAGAAAGAAAAAAGAAAAGAAAAGAAAAAGCCACAGGACAGCCCCGGCTTGGGGAACAGCGGGGGCTGCCGGGCTGCGCGGGGTCCCCTCTAAGCTGCCGGGTGTGCGACAGCTGCTGCGTGGCTGCGTACCTGCACAGCTTACAGGGAACATAGCATGGGGGGTCAGGCTGGAGGAGGGGAGAGGTGCGGGTCGGGCTGGAGGAGGGGAGAGGCGCGGGTCGGGCTGGAGGAGGGGAGAGGCTTGACACAGAGCCAAGGGGGCCTGGGAGTCACGGCCAGAACCCTGGAGCTACCGCACACCTGGCTCCCTAGAGGGGATTGCCAGGGAGCCACAAGGGGGAAGTCAAAGAGCCACATGCGGCTCTTGGAGCCGCTGTTGCCGACCCCCAGCCTAGACAGTAGGAAAAATTTCTAACTGTAAGGGTGATTAAACACTGGAATAAGTGGCATCAGCAGGTTGTGGAATCTCCTACATTGGAGGTTTTTAAGAGAAGGTTAGACAAACACCTGTCGGGGATGGTTTAATGGGGGCACTTGGTCCAGCCATGAGTGCAGGGAACTGGACTCGGTGACCTGGCAGGGTCCCTTCCAGTTTCTATGGCTATGTCTACACTAGAAAAAGTTAGGTCGACTTTGTTAAGTCAACTTAATAAGGTCGGCTTTAAGTCCACTTAAAGCCGACCTTATTAAGTCGACTTAACAAAGTGGACTAAGTCAACTTAAAGTTAAGTCAACTTAGTCCACTTTGTTAAGTCGACCTAACTGCCCTTAAGTCAACTTAATAAAGTCAACTTAAGGGTTACTCCCCGTCCACACCATCCTTAAGTCGACTTAAGGAATCAATTTATGGCTTAAGTCGACCTAATGGGCGGTCCTTATTAGGTCGACTTAAACTTTCATTAAGTCGACTTAAAGAATTTCTTAAGTTGACTTAATGAAAGTCAGGTGTAGACATGGAGTAATTTAGGTCGATTTAAGGGTCCTTAAGTTGACCTAAATTGCTAGTGTAGACGTACCCTATGATTCTATGGGGACGACACACCCGTCTGTCAGCGATGCACTCACTCGTGCTCTCTTACACACCATGCTCCTGGGGTTCCCTTCCTGGCTTAGGGGGGCCCATCAGACCCTCTAGTCTGACTTCCCATACATCCCACGCCAGACAATTGCACCCAACCATGGCTGCATCGAGCCTGCTCACTTATGTCCGCGTGCCTTTCTGGAGGATGTGCCTTAGTCAGTCTGATTGCAAGGCAGCAGGATCCAGGGAATCCACCACTTAATTTAGGTAATTTAGACCTTATTAAGTCGACTTCATAAAGTCGACCTAACTTTTCAAGTGTAGACATAGCTCAGTGCTCGCAGCTCTCAGGAACACTTGAGGATTCACCTTGTGCCAAGATCACCTTGGCAGGGAAATTCATTATTAATTGAAGTCCATTACCCCGTTTCCTCCTGCTCCCTCCAAATCCAGCTCACATTCCTGTTGGGGACGCAATGCCATGATTGCCGTCTCAAGGGCACAGAAGCAGCCTATGTTCTGTTTACTGAAATACTGAAACCCCTTCTTTTCCAAACAGCTTTTCTATGACTCCGATGGCTTTGGGTTACTGAAAATGGCTTCCTTGTATGTCAGTGATTTCTGGAATAAGCTGGATGTTTGCGCCATCTTGATTTTCATAGCAGGGCTGACTTGCCGGTGAGTTCGAGGACGGCAGTAAGTAGCTCTTTGCTGGAGCTGCTGGGAAAACCAGGAGGGGAATTTGCAAAATGGTGGCTGGGATTCTTTTCATTTTTTTAAACATCTAAGTTCAAAATCCAGATGACACTTTTCATCCAGATGTGGATCATTTTGACAGCTCTGTGCTCTCTGCAGTGGCTTTGTCACGCTGTCTGATAGTTACTGGGCTGTCTGCTCCTTCAAACAGGACTCTAGGGGTAGATTTATCCTTTCCCCAGGAAAGTAGGTTGTGAAAAAGACAGTAACATTGGTTAAGAAAATGCACTGACATGTATTCCTTTCCCCTGTCTGTGCTAGATGGATCCCATCTACTTTATATCCAGGACGGATCATACTGTCTCTGGCTTTTATTATTTTCTGCTTGCGGCTGATGCACATTTTCACCGTCAGTAAAACCCTGGGGCCCAAGATCATCATAGTGAAGAGAATGGTAAGAGCTGTGCCTCCCTGCAGATGGCATGTTCTCAGAGTGGGCCCTGCAGGTGACATATGAGCTGGATGCAGGAGCTGTGCACGCATTTGTTCTGGGAGAGAATGTGCTCCTGGGATCCTATCTGTTGAAGGGATCCTTTTCACGCCTGCTCTGTCTCATGGCTTTGCAGATGAAGGACGTCTTCTTTTTCCTCTTCCTCTTGGCTGTCTGGGTTGTGTCCTTTGGCGTAGCCAAGCAGGCTATCCTGATCCATAATGAGGAGCGTGTGGACTGGATTTTCCGGGGTGTCGTCTACCATTCGTACCTGACGATATTTGGGCAGATCCCTTCCTACATCGACGGTACGGCAGCCAGGCTTCCTTGCTAGCTTCTGGCACAGCAGGGACATTGTGAGCCCCTTGGCTGCTTGCTTATCACTTGGAGGATTGTGCAGAAATGAAAGACGGTGGGTCAGAGCATCTCCTCCGTCACACCCTTTCGATGCAGATGCAACCCCATCAAAATAATGGGCCAGATTCCCTGCTGGTGTCAATTGGTCTACGCCAATTGTTCCTAATTTTCTGGCTTTTTACAACCCCGAAAGACCACCCCCTTTCTGCCAGCAGCTCCTCTCCCCCCACTACATCCAGAGGGATGGAGTTCAGGGAGGAGGATCTCCCATCCCCCTGTCTGCAGCAGGGAAACCATGTGCTCCAGCTGGGCCGTAGGCAGTGTCTCCCTTCTGCAGCCAGGGGGATGGGAGATCCGTGCTCCCCTCTCTCTGGCTCCAGCAGGGACCACAGCACGTAGGGACACAGGTGGAACACTTCGCCGTGCTCCCTGCTACAGAAAAAGGGTGGGGAGCACTGATCTCCTGTCTCCTTGGCTGCAACAAGGAGCCTGCACTGGCAACGTGCCCTGCCTGGGTACTCAGGCAGTCACCCCCTTCTGCAATCAATGGGAGGAGAGCCCAGGCCACTTTGAAAGACCCCATGGGCCACAAGTTGGGAATCACTAGTCTAGGCCTGGAGTCTGAGGACCTCCGGAGCTCCATGGCCTGGAAGGGGCAGGAACAAACATTGAAGCCAAGGGAGCATTACATCTGAAAAACGGGTCACAGAGGAAAATGAGGCTCAGTGTTTGTGTCAGAGAGGACAGCAAGTGGGGTCGCCAGAGGAATGGCTGCAAACTAAAGGGACCCAAAGCACCTGATCTAGTGAGGTGCTGAGTTCTCTCAGCTCTTGCTGCTGTCCGAGCACTGAGACCATTCAGAACCTATAAGGATCAGGGCCAAGAGGGGCAGGGACCCGCGTGACTGGCTCTCCCCCAGTGTTCTCCA
This sequence comes from Pelusios castaneus, assembly GCA_007922175.1. Classification (NCBI taxonomy): domain Eukaryota; kingdom Metazoa; phylum Chordata; order Testudines; family Pelomedusidae; genus Pelusios; species Pelusios castaneus. The sequence goes on along the minus strand of ML685789.1, from coordinate 22,182,100 downwards.
CTTCCCCCACAAACACATCCCCAAGAAGGGTCTTTCCTCCCAGTCTCTTCTGGAACTGGCGGAGTGGCCTCATTCACTAGCCATGCAGTCACATACCCTCACCGGTGTCCGTGGAAATGTTTGCCACTTCCGAAGGGGTCCCCCATTTGCGGGGGACGTGCCGTGTTTGCTCTTTGTCCTTCCTCCACTCTTATAGCATTCTCCAATCAGGCGGGGGAAACAATCCCGGTTGGCCAATCACTGGCTGGGAATGACCACTAGAATAAAGCAGTGGGAACCGTTCTTGGGCTGAGTCCAAACATGCAAACGGCAGCCTGTGGCATCGGGAATGCTGGGCGAACAGCTCCCTGTCTAGAGAGAGGACTGATTCGTCTCATCGGTGGGCCTGGTGACGCTGTTCTCCCAGATCTAGTGCGTAACTCACCACAACCACTTTCTACCTGTGAGGAGCTGCTAAGAAACACCCAGTGAGTTACAGGGACACAAGCGTTTATGTCTTCCGTGTCCCAGTGGCAGCTGGGTGCAGACGCCAGTCTGGGGGCCCCCAGAACTCCTCGGCCTAGGCGGGCAGGAACAAACTCGGTTACAGACCGAAGAGGACGGCTGTTAAGACAGTCTGTTTAAAGTGTGGTGCTGGCTCCACGCAGAGCCTGTCAGAACAGCGGCACATAACCCAGAAGGCTGAGTTTTCCTGAGCCAGTGCAATGACAGGGCCTTGCTGCCATTTGTCGCAGGGGTGAACTTCAACCTGGATCAGTGCAGCGCAAACGGAACAGACCCCTACAAGCCGAAGTGCCCTGAGAGCAATAAAGACAAGCGGCCTGTCTTCCCCGAGTGGCTAACGGTCATCTTGCTCTGCCTCTACCTGCTCTTCACGAACATCCTCCTCCTCAACCTGCTCATCGCCATGTTCAAGTGAGTCCCACCCAGCCTGGCCCCACCCATTGCACACACTGGGCGGTGCAGGGGGTGTCGCTCTGGTCATTGGTGAATTCATGCTACTGTAAATGGGGGGCTGCTCACTGCTGGGGTGCACCGAACCCCGGGGGGATGCACCACTGCTCGGGGCAAGCAACGGAGGGGCTTTATCAGCTATGTGTTGCAAGTCTAACCCAGGTGGGTCCCAGACACAGAGCTCAGGGGAACGCCTTTCCTAGGGCTGGCAGGAAAGAGGAAAGTTACACACGTTAGGTGCTCAGCGTGAGTGGCAGTGGCTCTGTTTAATCCTGGGGCAGTCTGGCTGAGCGGCTGGGCTCTCCAGGCCTGTCTCTATCCACGCAGGCAAGCATTGGTGGGTTTCCAGGCCAGGCTCAGTTAGCATCTCTCACTGGGGCCAATCCACATGGCTCCCTGCCCAGCTGATGTTCCCCCAAGCCCGGATCAGACCTGCACCCGGCTGTACTGTCCGGCAGTCACAGCCTGCTCCATGTGCAGCTCTGTGCATGGTTCCTGGGGTGCCTCTTTGTAGCTCCTGGCTCGCCATGTGGCCCCTGCTTCCTGATCACAGTCCCTCCTCCTGCTGGGCGCAGGGCAGGGATGAGCAGCGGGGAAGGACTGCTGGGAGCTGCAGGACCTTGCTTAGCCGATCCCTCCAACCTGCTCCCTGTACGTGGGGGGAGCAGGAAACTGACCACATGTGTGTTTGGTATTGAGGGTCACCAGCTCACTGACTGGTATGTGGGGGCTCAGGTGCATTGACCTACATAAGGGGTGGGTTGGGGGCCTCCAGGTGCACAGGCCTGAATGTGGGGAGAGGGGGGAGAGTTGGGGCCCCAGGGGCACTGGCCTGCCTGGGGGCAGGGATTAGGAGTCCCGGGTGCCCTGGCCTGTGTGCAAGCTGGCTCTCCCCCGGGCACACTGGCTCAGATGTAAGTTGACCTGCCCTATATGCGAGGCTGGTGCCAGACAAAAGCCTGAGGTGCCTGGTACTAAGCCAGCTGGGTGCTGTGGTGCAGACACATTGGCAGGCCCATCTTCTCTCTCACCCTGGCGGGGGGTCCCCCAGCCCCTACTTTGGGGGGCCACCTCATCTCTGTGCTGGAGCGAACCCCTCCGCTCTGTAGCCCCACAGGAAGCGAGGCCAGGAAGAAAGGAAAACAAATCAGGGAAGCCGGTGTGAGTGAGAAGGGCCGAGCACAGGGACTGGGACTTGGCTCCCGGCGGTGTGACCCTCACTAACCCCACTGTGCCCCCTGCCAGCTACACCTTCCAGCAGGTGCAGGAGCACACGGACCAGATCTGGAAGTTCCAGCGGCATGACCTGATTGAGGAATACCACGGCCGGCCCGCGGCGCCCCCGCCTTTCATCCTCTTCAACCACCTGCAGCTCTTTGTCAAGAGGGTCCTTCTGCGGAAGCCAGCCAAGCGACACAAACAGCTCAGTAAGCAGCTCTTTCCCAGTCCAGGCCGGGAGCAATGTGAGGGGCCTCCCCTCCACCTGGCTGGCCCAGGGGGATGGTGCACTGTGGCCCACAGCGGTCCGCAGTCCGGTGCACGGTCGTGAGCTCCCACCTCACACTGGCTGTGGCTCACAGGGCTCAGGAAGGCAATGGCGTTCTCCAAGCTGGGCTGGGGTCTGGAGGAGACGTGGCACCCTGTGGCATTGGGGTGCGAGCAGCACGGAGTCCGGTCTGGGTCGGAGGGCCATGGGGATTCTCCTCCTGTGCTCAGCTCTTCGATTTCTCCTGCAGAAGAAAAGCTGGAGAAGAACGAGGAAGCGGCCCTTCTCTCCTGGGAGATGTACCTGAAGGAGAGCTACCTGCAGCACCAGCAGTGCCAGGAGAAGCAGAACATGGAGCAGAAGATCCGAGACATCGCGCATGGGTACCAGCCCCCGTCATCCCAGCTTCCCCTGGGAAAGGCCCTGGGAGTCAGTGCTCGCTGATGTCATGGTGGAGCTGCTGGGGCAGCTATCCTGGGCCCCCCCGAGTGCTCTCCGATTTTAAAACAACCACCAGGCTACATGCCTGTCTCTCGTACCTAAAGGCCTCTAGCCCCTGATGGGCACCCGGGCAGGCCTACCTTCTTCACATGCCCCAGTGGGGGCTGGCCTTAATCTGGCTGCCCAAATAGCTACTTCCCTCTCGGGAGAGACATCCCATTTTAACCCCACTCTAGTTCTTTGGTGTCCTGTGTCCCTGGTGTGGCGGTGTGGGGAAGTGGCTCATCTGGAGCCATTCTTTCCTTTCCTGCTTGTTTCTCCTGACAGCCCCTCTTAAACCAAACTAAACCAGTCTTCCCAGTCACATAGGTCAACCCCGAGCATCCGTCACAGCCTGCGCCCCGTGATAGCCCTGAGTCATTCCCATCATGTGTGTCCAGCTAGGGTGGGACATAGTCTCTCCCACGCTGCTTTCTTCTGGGCCAATAGAGCAGAGATGCTTTGCTTTGCTTTTGCAAACTCTTTCCTTATAACCCAGCTGTCTTGCTCCCATTCTCATTGCCCCCAGCTTGCTAGCTGGCTCCCTCCAGAGCATGTCTACTCAATGTCGGGGTTACGCAAGTCCCGGGGGGAGCAGCAAACATGCTTCTCACTTCCCTCTGCAGAGATTCCTCCTGCCGCGTCTCTGGGCCTGGCATGAAGCCGGGGAAGGAGGAGAAGAGTTGGGTTATTAGGGCTCAGGTCCACTGGGAGAAAGGAAAGCATCTCTGTTGGTTCCGTGGTCTGACAGCAGGGGCGCGGGGAGGCACAGAGAAGCCCCTGTCCGCCAGCCAGCGGAGGTGTCTGGTGCCCTGGTGGGAGCGACTGAGGGCTCACCCACTTCCAGGGTCACGGACAGCATGCGAAGGAGCAGCCGCAATCCGGAGACTCTGTACCTGCGTCAGATACGAGTGGTGCAGCAGCTCCAGCCCCGCCGGGTGTGGCCTGGGTGTCAGAGCAGCGTGCAGCCCATGCCCTGCAGGACCACAGTGTGGTTCACACACACCGTGGCTTGTGAGCAGATGGGGCACTCAGAAGAGTCACTGGGCAGAGCCAAGCAGCAGGAAGGGAGGTGTGTGCTGGCTTCCCTTGCCCAGCCCTCCTCAGGGGGAGTCCACAGCCCATTTCTGCTCTCACTGGCCTCTGCTGTCGCTGTCATCTGCAGACGTGGGGCTTGGAGGCACCCGAAGCCAGAGTGCTAGCCAAATGTGGCAGCCAGTGAGCCCCAAGCAGGATTCTGCATGGCTAGCACCTGGGTCCACGTGTGCTGCATGCATCTGCACCTCTCACCTAGCATAGGCCAGCCAGAGAGGGCAAGAAGGCAGCAGTCCCCCTGCACGCACCCTGCACGCACCCTGCACCAGGGCCACTGCTTCCATGGTGTGTGCACCAGGGCAGCGAGGGGGGACATTGAGGCACTACCCATCAGGGCTGGCCTGTCCCTGACGCCGCACCATGCTGGTTGGAGGCCACTGCATCAGACGCCTGCTCGAGGCTTCCTTCCCCAAGGACCCTGTCTCTGGCTCCTTGGCCCTTTCCCAGGGTGGACATGTTGGCGGAGTTGCTGGACTTGGAGCGGGTGAAGAGGACCGGACTGGTGGAACAGAGGCTGCACAGCCTGGAAAAGCAGGTGAGATGGCGCGTGGGGCCATCCTGGAGACAGACGCATCAAGAGGCTGGGCCGGGTCCCAGATGGGCTTGTGTGGAGTGGGTTGTACCTGGAGCATTCAGGATCAGTGGGGGGTGGGGTGGAGGGAGAGGAACCAGGTCACTTTCAGGATTGGTGCGGGCCTAAGGTCGGGTCAGAGGCCAGGCAGTGTGTTGCATTCAGGATCGGCAGCCATAGGACTTCATCCAAGAGACTCTGGGAACATGTCCGCAATTGGGGGTGATGGAATCCTGTCCTGTGCCCAAGGCCCAGCTCCTTTTTCCACTTAAGTCCCTTTGGCTATGTCTACGCTTGTTAAGTTAAGTCGACTCTGTTAAGTCGATTTAATGGAGCGTCTACACTTAGAGTCAACTTAAGTTGACCTTGTTACGTCAATGTAGCAGAGCCTGTAGTGTAGACAGACCCGTCTACACTGGCTTTAACTCAACTTGAGCCTTAAGTCGACCTTCAGAGCTGGTGTTATTAAGTAGATTTATGGAAGTTCTTAAGTCGACTTAACAAGCGCCCAGTGTGGACGCAGAGTTCTGTAGGTCGACTTAAGTGTCCTTAGGTCGACATAAGGCGCCAGTGTAGACGCACCCTTTGACAGAAGAGGCCACGCAGCAGGCGCTCCAGCAGCAACTGGGCACCAATTTCAGTCCCACGGTCAGAGGGATTCCACTGCGGGTTACACCCCCATGGGGGATGCTCCAGCCAACGCGGCGCAGGCCCCTTCTCAGAATCATGGTGACATTGAACCGAACCGAAACCAAACATGTTCCTGCGCCTTGAAAGGGGACAGCCACGGACCCGCCGTGTCCGCTTTCCTGCCCAGCTGGGCACGGGCAGGAGCTGCGGGGAGGGCTTTTGCTGACTCTGACTGCTCTGGAGTAGATGTCGCAGACCACCAAGACCCTGGCCTGGATCGTGCGGGCCCTGCGTGGGAACGGCTTTGGTTCGGAGGAGGACGTGCCTGCCATGGGTAAGTCCAGCCGGTCTCTAGCTGCCTGTGGGTGAGGAGAGACCATCCTTTGTCTTCCAGGACATGCTTCTCCCCTTGCTTCTCTGGGGTCCCAGAGTGTCACTGTCACTTCAGTACTGCATCCAGGGCAAAGGCAGACTGGGCCCTGGGGCTCCTGGCATAGGGGGAAAAGGCATGTCCAACCTCACAACAGGAGCAGCATGGAGCCTCCTGGGACCCCAGAGTGGGGTGAGAAGAGGAAAGTTGTTGTCCTGTTCCCAGGGCAGGCTGGGGTGCTGTGCCTGTTGGCCAACTGAGTGACAGCACCCCTCTCGTGGATCTCCCCTGGCCTTGTCTGTCGATGTGGGCCCCCCTCTTCCCCCAGCAGCCAGCCCCACAGGCATGAGCAGACGGGCTGAGGGACTGACGCTGGCTCGTTGTAGCACGGGCAGGGGCCCAGGCTAGCCACGCTGAGTCTGGGGCCATCTGACCCCCCGGCACAGCACTGTTTTTAGCCTGCAAGCGAGCGAGACTGGCGCAAGTCGGTGCACGTGGGTGGAAGATCGCTGCCTACAGCAGCCCCCCCCATGTGGGCCATGCCACACCGAGGTGTCTGGCGGGTTTGCAGGGTGGGAGACTCCTACTACTTTCTGCCCCCGCTTTCCCCCTGATATCTCCCTCCTGGACTGTATTCCTTCTTGGGGTCCGTGCTGGGGGAGCAGGACTGTGGGGTGGGGGGGGCAGGGGTATGTGTGTGACTTGCCTGGGAGGGCAGAGCCACGTCTGTGAGTTTAAAGCCGAAATAGTGCAGACAGTGCCTGGCCCTGGCGGGTGTGGGGGGAAGAGGCCTGGATCTGACCAGGCCCCGCAGGAGGAAGCCACGCTGACCCTGGCCGCACGAGTGCTATTGCTTTCGCCCCAGCTGTTCTCCATCCTTGTGACCCGCTGCTCCAGGGCCGCTCTCAGCTCTTTGTGTTTGTCTCCTAGCCCCTAGCAAAGCCCCGGAGCTGAAGGACGGTGGCTCAGAGAACAAGACCAAGGAGACAACAGCTCGGTGCCACGTGAGCGCCCGCACCCTTCTCTATCCCGGCTCCTCCACTGTCCGCTTCCCGGTGCCAGATGAGAAGGTGCCCTGGGAGGTAGGACAGCCAGACAGCACCGCTCTCAGGAGCAGGGCTGTGACTAGGGCTGCGTCTGCACTGGTAAATTAAGTCGACTTAAGCTTGGCTTAAGTTGACTTAATGTGGCCTGCGTCTACACTACACTTTGCTTCAGTCGACTTAAGCAGCTTGCTTAAGTCAACTTAAGGAAAATAAAGTGGAGTTAATGAAAATTAAGTTGACTTTATTAAACCACCTTTCTACTCGACCTAAGGCTTAATTCAACTTTCTAAAGTCAAATTAAGCCAGTGTAGCCCTGGGGTAGCCCTAAGTCGACTTAGGGCTACCACAGGACTACACCAATGCCCTCCCTGCTGGGGGGGGGGCACAGGGGGAGCCTGGCATGACCCCCAAAGGGCACGGCATGTGGGCACAGTGTGACACTGTCTGGATTTAGGGAAGCATTTATGATATTATTTTCTATGGATATCTCATAAATGCTATAATCCATAGGAACTATGTCATGTTTGGTATCAATAGAAAGGTAGTAATTTGCTGGGAATGATTATATAGTTTATGTCTAGGAATTCTATTTCGATTAGAAGTTAAGAATTTGATGTTATATCCATACTTTAACTTGTGTCATTCTGGACAAATGTCCTAGACGGGAGGGTGTGAACAACCATTGTCTCCTTAATGTTTAGGAGTTTGCCAGGTGATATGGTCCTAGGGAGTAAACTGATGAGCCATTAAGGATACAATGGTTGTATTCTTTATGTCCTCAATGGCTCATCAGGATACTCCCTGGGACCATTCTACCTGGAAAATTCCTAAACATTAAGGTTAATGGTTGTTCACACCCTCCCGTCTAAGACATTTCTCCAGAATGACACAAGTTAAAGTATGGATATAACATCAAATTCTTAACTTCTAATCGAAATAGAATTCCTAGACATAAACTATATAATCATTCCCAGCAAATGACTACCTTTCTATTGATACCAAACATGACATAGTTCCTATGGATTATAGCATTTATGAGATATCCATAGAAAATAATATCATAAATGCTTCCCTAAATCCAGACAGTGTCACACACAGGGCTCTGCCCTGCCAGGGTCCCTGTCCCCCTTTGCCCCATTGTACACAGGGGGTGCTCCCCCCCACCACCGTGGACCTGCCCAAGGTCCCCCCTACCCCGACAAAGTCGACCTAGAGCATCCAGTGTGGATGCTCTAGGTCGACTTTGTAAGTTCCCCTTTAAGTCGACTTTAATTGTAAGTGTAGACACACTAAGTCGACTTAAAAGTGCAAGTGTAGACATAGCCTAGGAGCCTTGTGACGTTCGGGGAGTGCTGATGGCGGCAAGCGGGCCCAGTAGGCAGAGCACAGAGCTGGGAGCCGGGAACTGCTGCGCCTAGCTCCAGCATTGGCTCCATCGGTGACCCTAGAGCTAAGCACACGGGGGGCCTCCAGCCTGGTTTTCTGAGGCAGAGCGTGCGCAGCCCGTCAGACCGCCCCGCCCATGCCGGTGTCCCTCCTGCAGCTGGGCGAGGCCCCTTGCACTGGGTCCTCTTGCAGATGTTCCCCAGAAGGCGCTGACGGTGCAGGACTGCCTTAAGGCCCCCAGCTTCATCCTGCCAGCGTCAGCGAGTCAGCCAGATGGGACTGAGTGAGGACTGCAGGGTTTGGGCCAGGGAGATTGGTGCTCTCCCCACCCCCAGGCATCACCAAGCACCGCAGCCCAGATTCCCGGCTGCATCCTGCACGGCTCAATGATATGGGAGAACAGGGGGAGCCAGGGGCACTGGTTTTGCTTGCTCAGGATCAGGCCCTGTCCTCTGAAGCACCGGGGTGGCATCTTTTGCTGGGCGTGTGGTCCCCTGTCCCCCCATCGGTTTCAGCAGCTCTCCTCAGCTGGAGAGAGTCAGTGCTTCAGGGCCAGGCCTCCATCCCTCAGAAGGCAGGCCCCCAGGGCCCTCCCTGCTCATCTGGGGGGCTTTGCTGTGGGCTGGCAGCCCGGCTGGTCAGGCAGGAGGTGTGTGAAGTGGTGTGCATGCTCTGCAGGTGGAGTTCCAGATCTACGACCCTCCTTTCTACACGGCGGACAGGAAGGAGGCGGCCGCCTGCGATCCTCTCAGAGCGTGAGTGTGGGGTCAGGGTAGTCTCTCTCTCCCTCTCTGCCACATTGTCTCAACCCCCCACCTGTCTGCCAGCCCCTGGCTTTGTGCAGCTGTCCCCCCACTGTCCGTCTGTCTGTGCTAGCAGCCCTGTTTCCTGCCCTCTGCCAGCCTACTGGGGCTGGCCGGCGGCATTGGTGTTCACGGCCGCTACCCAGCGCAGGGCATGCTGAAGAGGACATGGGCTCTGTTCTGTCTTCCAGCTCCTTGGAGGCTCTTTCCAAGATCAACTACAATGCGCTGGATGGACAGATCAACCGGCAGAGCTTCCACGGCACGTACGCCGTCCAGAATGGGCTGCCACTGTGAGTGAGCTGGATGGGCGCTTTCTCACACAAACACTCCCAGTGCAAACTGGCTCTCTTACCCCGGTGCTTTGTTGTTCCCATTTCTCCTCCAAGGGGGTCTGCAGGAAGAGGGACGGCCGACTTCAGGCCAGTCACAAGTCAGATATGCCCCCTGGGGTCCCACGGTGGTGAGCACAACCATGCTGATCTTAACAAGGACAGAGGCCTGATGCAATGGCAGACTGCTCACTTGTGATCTAGATCTGGGGTCACGCCATTAAATCCAGGAGAGTTGACTCTGACATACACCCGCGGGTGGGAGGCATACTCAGATCCCTCACCTTCATTAGCCTCTCCCTCCAGATTAGCAGCGAGAGTGACTGAAATCTGCCCTGTGCCATGTAAACTAGATGCAGGCCAGCCTACATCTCTCGCAGGCAGGACGCAGCACCCCTGAGCAGTTTGGAAAACACCAGGAAGATCAGAAGATCCCCTGCCCAGCCCCTCTCACCAGGAGTTGTTTTCTGGAACAGCCTGACATGTTGCCACTGCTCTGGCCAATTTGCCCACTCCTTTTCAAGCTGCCCTGCAGTTTCAAGGGAAGAGGGGATTAAAAGCCAGGGAGGATGCCACTGAGAAACAAGCCTTCCTCTTTCCTCAGGGAGTGCTGTGTCTCTGGGCACCCCTGCTCCGGCTGCCAGGGCTCCAAACCCCCATAGCTGAGGCTGCTTTTCTTGTGATGGTCAGTGTGGGCTTCTTGGGAAACCTGGAACTGACCATTGGCTGGGAAATCACCAGATCTCTGGGAGAGTCGTGAATTCCCACTGCGAGCCAAACCTGTTCCAGTGCAAAGCCTGTGCCAAGCGTGAGATCTGCAGCCCTGGCTGAGTACCAGGGCGGGCGCTGGGCTCTCTCAGACCACTCAGGAGTGAAGGAGAGCTAGAGAAAAGCCACTCGTTGGAGAAAGGGAGCCCCAGCCCCTAGAGAAACAGAGTACATCAAGAATAGAGGCCCTAGAGTACACCTCCCCGCTAGATCTAGTAGCCAATGGGTCTGCTTTCCTGAAGGTTTGCCTTTCCCCTTTTCCTGAATGGGCTATTTTCTCTCATGGCCAGCTCCGGCAACCGGGCCTACAGGTGGGGCAGCGGTTTCTTAAAACATCAAAGCAAGGACGGGCTGGCTGTATGTGTCACAACGCTGACTCCACTGCTTGCTTTCCTTGCGGTCAATGGCTTGCCAGTGAATTGGGGGAACTAATGCTGTGGACACTCTCTTTATTCGCACCCTGGCGATGTCCACACTGGCAAGTCAGTTCGAATTAAGCCTCCTTAATTTGAACTAACTAAAGCTATGGCTACACTAGGCTTTACTTAGTTCGAATTAAGGGCTTCCTTAATTCCAGTTAATAACTTTGAATAGGCTATTAGAACTAAGGGTTAATTTGAACTAGTTAGTTCGAATTAACCAATGTGGCCACGTTAGTTCAAACTAATTGCTTAGTTCAAACTAACCGGCCCATTGAATACAATGGAAATCGCTAATTTGAACTAAGCAAGTGCCATGAATGGCACTTGCTTAGTTCGAACTAATTTTTTCTAGTTCGAATTAAGTTAATTCGACCTACCGTATTTTTCGGACCATAAGACGCACCTGACCATAAGACGCACCCAGTTTTTAGAGCAGGAAAACAAGAAAAAAATATTCTGAACCAAATAGTACCGGTAAACTAAATAGAAGAGAAAAGGAAGGGAAGAGAAAGGAAGGCAAAGAAGAGAA
>ML685789.1:22148617-22170828 GCA_007922175.1 Pelusios castaneus | reverse complement strand
GGGTGGGACATCCACTGTAAAGACACCCCATCATATCAAAGCAGATTCTGCAGCGACAAACCTTTCTGCCCAACCTCACTTGGCAGATTTCTCTCCATGGATGTGGACCCAGCCATGTGTCGGATGGTGCCTCTGGCACTGTGGGAAAGGGTTCCCTCGATCCTAAACCAAACCCAGCTCCATGCACTTGTCCTCTGTATGCCTCACCACAGAGAGAAATAGTTACTGCAAATGGCTTCTGGGGCTGGTAATGGTGAACAAGAAGATGTAGTCCTTTTACACCTGGTGGAAGCATTCCCACCTTCACGTTCCACCGCCCCCACCTCCGCCTCACTTTGGATACCCCCACCCTGCACTTGTCTCCTGAAGCCCCCATAGCTTCTACCATCCTGTTGAAGAAGTCTGGAACGTTTGTTCAAGTTAATTTTCCTGACATTGGCTTGAGCAATTATCCTTGGGATTTTTCAAAGGCCCAAGCAGCAGAAAGGGGAGTGAGAATGTGTCTTCCTGTCCCAAGACATTTTCAGCACCTACATTTTTTGAGCACTGAATACACACATCTCCCATGACATTTGCCCTTGAATTTCATGAGCAACGGCACAATTAACAAGCCACTAATCCTGGCGAAGGGAAACCAACGACTCTCTGGCTCTTTTTGTGGCAGGAATCCCATGGGCAGGACGGGGTTACGAGGCCGAGGGTGCCTACGCTGCTTTGGACCAAATCATGCGCTGCATCCTATAGTGACGCGGTGAGTACAGCGAGTGAGATCTTGGCTTGCGTCTCTGGGCACCGTGCTACAGGCGTGCAGCAGTTACTGGATTAGACCAGCACCCTCTCCTCTACTGGCTGAACTAGGAACATTACACAGGGCAAAGGCCTCTATTGTGCAGAAGGAAATGCATTGCTAAAATGATTCCCGTTCTTTGCTTTCAATAAAGAGCAGCTTCTCCTTATTTTATAGCTGCTGGTTGTGTAGCAGTTTGATCTTGCCCATTTAAAGAGCTCCTGGCTAATTCTGCCCTCGCATTAGATTTATAGCAGTGGAAGGGAGAAGCTATTGAGAGGAATAAATCCCCGTTGTTGCTTGTAGTTTTTTCCTGTTATTACTTAGCACTTGCAGTAAATAGCACTTAACGCTTTCAAAGCACTTTCCATTCATTAGCTAACTGCCGCTCAGCACATTCTTATATTATAGGTAATATTAGGTCCTCCCAGCCCAAGATCATTTGGTGAATTGGTGACAAAGCAAAGACGTGATGTCAGGTGCCCATGGTTTTTATCTGGCCCACATTCAGACTCAGCCTCTTCTCAGGAGACGTGCTTTCCCCTTGTTAGCTGAAATTGGGATGGTAGCTTCTGGGAACCTGGCTTGTTTTCTAACAGATGTAAAAGCAAGGAGGGTGTAATTTCCTGGATGACGCTGGCACTCATGAGAGCCTGGGATCTCCAGCAAAGTCCATCACAGCCCTCCCCAAGTACTGAAAATGTTCTTCTCTACTGTGCCCTGGGGAGGGATGGCAAGAGCCAGTCCTATGGTCGCGTGACACTTTCCTCTTTTGCAGCTGGAGGAGGAATATGGATGGATCGATTTACAGAAAGAGCCTCAAGAAAATGCTGGAAGCATTAGTGTTCAAATCTCCCTCTTCAGATCACTGGGCTCTGCCGGGGGTAAGGACGCAACCAGTCTGACCTAGGTTTGAAGGGCTCCGAAAACAGAGGCAGATAGTTCAATTCAGGGAGATGTTATGGGCGCCACAGGCTTAACCCATGTTGCCAAACTGTAAAACATTGGATCTCAGCAGGATGGAGGTACAATCAATTCCCCAGGATGCTCCATGCCAAGAGAGTCATTATCTAGCCAGAACAGCCCAGTTGTCCATCTGGCCTATTAGCTGTTTGGTGCAGAATGATGCAATTTACTACGATGCAATATAAACTTATGATGCAATCAAACTTATGATGCAATATACTACGAGTAGCATTTCATCATCTCCCCCCCCCCCCCCCAGGCCAGCTGTGATTAATGGTGCTTATCATTTGCCTCCTTGCTAGTGTCATGGCCAGTTCTTACTCCTCAGTGTCTAATCCTCTGCCAAGCCATTTGCCTCAGCAATATCCTGTGGCAGTGAGTTCCAGAGGTGAATTAAGTTATATGCCAAACCATTTTTCCATGCGTGCCTGAGGAATCTGCCACCCCACTCCTTGCCCAGAGCAGACCTGTGAGGTGTCCAGTGGGTGTTCCCATCTGGGGCAGTGCATGGTTTGGGAACTCGTTGCTTCCTTCGTAGCAAGCTGTGTCCTTTGCCACAGGCAAGGAAGAGTCCCAACAGCCAGGACTTAGTTGTCACGCTCTGGTTTGTGCAGGGATCTCTGGAGCCAGGGGAATCACTGCCATTGAAGCTGAAGAAGATTGTGAGGCGGGAGGTCTGGCCACAATTCCACAACCTGCTGAACCAAGGTGTAGAGGTACGCCGGGCACGCTGGTGGCACTGGGTTAGGGGAAGCAGGACGTGAGTCAGGGACACATCCCCATGGTCCTCCCTCAGAGGACTGCATGGCCCATGAGAGACAGACTGGGTATAGGCTGCAGGTCTGCCGAACCCCCATGGTGGAGTCTGGTGACGTGAGGAATAGGAGAACGGGCACAATGAACGTCTTGTGGGACATGCCAGGGCTAGGCAGGGTTCCCAGGCAATAAGCCAGAGTTCCCTTGGGGTGTCTCTGGCTGCAGCAGGGCCTGGCCCACAACTGGCATGATGGACATGGAAGCAGGACTTTTCTTTTCCCTTTCCTCACCCTCTCCCATGATTCGGCGCCTCAAGGGCCATCACTTTAGGTCCAGTTGTTGTAGATCACGTGACGGGGAGGAGAAAACACAGAGGAGACTCAAGAAGAAAAGACAGGGGAGACTCGGCCCTGAGGAAAGGCAGAGCGTTCAGAGTGGCCCACCCAGATTCAGTGGAGGGGTTTTCCTGTGGCCCCCCCGTAGGAGGCTGGTGTGAGAACTGCTGCCTCCTACCATGGACGGTTGCTGACTCTGGCATGATGGCTGCTTGCCTTTGTCATCTTGGGGTGGGTCACTGGCCCAGGACCATTGGGCCTTGCTGGACAGACTCACACTGGTTTATTGGGCCCCACGGTGTCCCACAGTCCCAGCTGTCCCTTAAGAAGGGCACCCCTCTGGAGAGAAGGCAGGTGACAGCTGATGTCACCCTGAAACCCTTCCCGGCGGCTCCATCTGTCCCTCAGGTGTACAAAGGCTATGTCGATGACCCCAGGAACACAGACAATGCCTGGATCGAGACAGTCGCCGTCAGCGTGCATTTTGAAGATAAGAACGATGTGCAGCTGAAGCGGCTGAACTCGGTAAATGCCTTTTGCCTTCTGGCCTGCCAGGCACCGGCTGTAAAAACCTCACCCCCAGGATGTGTCTGAACAGGCGTCTCCTGCGGGGCTTGCACCAACCTGCACTGAAGTCAAAGAAGAGCCTCATGCTGGCTTCAGTGGGGTTGGCTCAAGCCGCAGAGCTTGGAGCCCAGCACAGATCTCAGCAGGATGGTGCTGACCACCTCAGCCCAAAATTCTTGTGGTGTGAGCAAGGTGAGATCCACTCCATCATGCTTCTCTGCATGCAGCGGTGGGGACCAGCTGGACTATACAGAGAAGGAGCAGGTCAGAGAGGGCTCCTGGGTGATGTAGAAATGTAGCTAGGCAGTGTGTTGGTTGCTTGCCCCCACTAGCATTATGGGAGAGCAGCCTGGGGAAGAAGGGTCACTTCATCAGTGGCCAGGACATACTGCAGGAGCCAGCTTTTACCCAGCACTGCTGGAGCGCCCTTGGTAAAACATCAGTGGCGCCTGCGTTAATCATGGGTAACCAAGGATTGGAGAAAACATCTCTGTACCTGGCTTTGCCATCAGCCATGGGCCAGGTGCAGCTGGAAACGTGCGTGCTGTGGCAACGTGTGTCTGGGGCTAACATCTTGGATTTCCTCCCCCAGTTTCTCCAGGGCGGCGACCCAGAGGTGTGTGTCCAGTGGCAACTGGTGGACAAGAGAATTCCACTGTACACAAACCACAAGGAGCTCCTGGAGAAAGTGACGCTGCTTCTGGGGACCTATTACTGATGTTCCAGCCGCCTCCGCCCCCTGGGCTGGGAGAAGTGGCGTGGAGATCTGCCTTTCTGGCCCCCTTGTCTCCTGCTGTGCTAGGTGGGGGCGTTGGGTACGTATCTTGGCTTGTCCCTCCTGGCTCAGCACGCTGTGGGTGACGTGCAGTTCCACATGACTCTCCTGGCCAGTTACACTGGGGAGATACAGATGGTTTGTGCCAGGCCGTCCTCTTTGCAGGACCTACACCACCCAGGGCTGCCAATGCACACCAGACTTGGCTGGTAACATCCCCTGTTGTTCCCGGGGTGGGTTTGGGATATGCACAGGTGGGCTCTGAGCCCGGCTTTCCACCCAGCTCTCTAGAGGTGAAGGGCAAGGTGCCACCTAGGGCTGTGTTCAGTTCCTAGCACTTCCCCAGGTGCCCATCGCTTAGGGCAGGACTCACAAAAGTCCCAGCAGCAGAGGACTTGTGTTTCGGCACCTCCCATTGGCTAGCATAGGCAGGTGCCACCCAGAGTGCTGGCTCCGGGGTTGAATAGGAAACCTAGGTGCTGAACTCTGCTTTGTGAGCCTTTGATTTGGCAGGTGATGCAACGCTCAACATCACAACGCTAGGTCCCTGCATGACTCTGGGCCTGAATCTGTTCCCGGTCTGTACCATGGGGATGGCAATTCTTCCTTCCCCTGGCTTGCCTGCTGGGACTGGAATTCTGCATGGCAGGGACTGTCTATCCCAGGGCTGTGTACAGCGCCTACCACGGGTGGAGGCTGATCTCTGCTGGGTCACCATCCCTCTGGCAGAGAAGTGACCCTGCAGGTGTATGCTAGCACTATTGGCAAGGTACGGCCCACCCTCAGGCTGTGGTTGGCACAGCTTGGCGCACGGCAGTCCCCTTTCTAAGGGGCATTACGCCATCCACCACACTCGACCATCTCCTGGCAGCGGCCGAGTTTGGCCATCAGCCAGCTCATCACTCACAGGCCAGGCCACACGGCATTTTCAAACTCCCGTCTCCCTTTCATTCTAGGTTCTGCCAGCTCATTTCTTGATGCCTGCACCAGACCTTTGCTGCTAAGTATATGTCCGGCCATGGAGAACAGCAGGGCTCTTTGCCGAGGCTGGCTCCGGTGCTGCTTCAAGGAATACAAAGCAGGCAGTGTCGGCCTTCTCCTGTACTGGATACTGCTGTATCGCGTGAGCTCTGACATCCTCGCTGGCATGGGCTTGGAAGACGCTGCTCAGCCCAGGGTTTCATAGCCCTCATGCCATTTCCTGAATGCCAGCCCTCTCCATCGCACCTGATCACACACCTTAGACCCAGTGAGAGCTAAATGCAGTGGCTCCTGAACAGACCCATTTGTAAAATGCTTTGGGGTCTTGGGGACTGGATTGGAACCATCTCTATTATACATGCAAGCTGCTACTTCTCCCTCTGTCCTGCTCGGTCTTGTTCCCAGCTCATGGATTTTGACTCTGAAATGTTGCCTCCCAAGTGGGGTTTGGAGGCAGCACATGTTATAAAGTAGCCCAAACTAGTTGCATCTACTGCTATTATTTATTCAGTTCGTGCTCTGGACGTTAGGCTGGGCCCTGATGCCCACGTTAAAGCCCCACATCCCCTACTTTGGCCCTGAACATGTGGAGAGCTGTAATGTATCTGGGCTCATGCTTTGACCCAGAGCTAGTCACTTTCCTTGGGTGCTAGCATGCCACTGGCCTGCACAGAAAGCACCCAGCAGTTGTGCCTGATGCTGAGATCAGAGGCGGCTTTTGGGGTAGGCAAAGCAGGCGCACGCCTAGGGCCCCATCGCCTGCTTCACCTGCCCCTAATGCCGCGTCTGCCTCAGTCGGCAGCAGGAGGAAGAGCTGGTCCCTGGGTCCAGCAGTAGAGAGTTGGGGCTGAGGCTGCAGAGGGCGCCAGGGAGCTGGGCTATAGGGAGGCTCTGCAGGCCTATAGGGACCCCCAATAGCTAAAGGCCGCCTCTGGCTGAGATCTCAGCTGTGCTTCCAGTCGTAGTCATCCCCACTCGCGCAGTAAAACGGGGCTGGCCAGTTGTTCTAGTCGTCTGGGCTGCGGAGGAGGCAGGAAGTCCAGTTTATGGAGACAAGGTGGGTGAGTTGCATTGTGGGGTTTGAAATATTGGCTGTTAGAGGATCAGGGGTGCAGCCAGGATTGTGTTGGAACAACGCTGAGGGGAGATCGCTGTGGGCTGGAGATCCCTTTTCCTGGAATTCTTCTCTGGCTTCCTGTACAAACCCCGAACTTTTGCATTGAGCTTCCCACCTTTTAAGAAGCTGCTGGACACTGATCGTCAATATCCCAGCCTCTCCCATTCATCACTAGAAATGCATGATTTGGTCTCATCCTTTCACCAGCCCAGCACACATCAATATCAGGGGGCCAGTCAGCTCACAGGTGGGCAGAGCAGGCTCTCTGGATTCAAACCAGTTCAAAACAAACCAGGAAACAGTTTGTTTAGAAGCGTACTGAGTGTGAATGGCTGTAAAGCCCCTCCCAGTGGCTCAGGAAGAGTTTCAGTATGTAGAACTTTGGCCTAAGTTCACAAAGGGATTTAGACTCCTAAGTGCCACCTGTAGGCTCCACTGTCAGCCACAAAACCCTCCCAAACCCTCTGGCTGCCTAAAGACACTTTTTTTTTTTTGGCAGCAAAAGGTTCTTGGGGCACCAAAGTTCCTGCCTCTGAACATCTGCCCTGCTGCCTCCAGCACAGCGTCCACCTGCCTGTCGCCCTCCTGGACTGGGAGGAGATCGGCCTTCCTCTCCCCCACCCCTCCTAAGTCACTTGTGGGGCTGAATTCACGAGGTGTGCTCTGGGCCTGTCTGCTGGATCAGGCCCCACATGTGAGTCCACACAAAACAGCTGGGAGTGGAGGAGGGGGGTCTCCTTCCTGTGTTTCAGCCCAGTGATTTGGGGATGCCCCAGTTTGAGTCCCTCCCCCCTGATGAAAAGAAGGGCTTTGAACAAGGCTCTGCCACCTCTAGCTGAGTGCTCTAACCACTAGGAAAGACAGCTCTGAAGTGTCAGATCCCTTCTCCTCATCAGACACAGGAAGAACTTGACCTTTCACCTCCCCACTGAGTTCGGCATCCCAATGCCTGAGGCCCTCTATAAATCTTCAAGTGTCTGTCGAAGTGGGATTTTCTCCCATGAAAGCTCATGTGATAAATAAATTTGTTAGTCTTTAAAAGTGCCACCGGACTCCTTGTTTGTTTTGCTGACCTAGACTAACACGGCTATCCCTTCAGAACCTGTGAAACTAGACCTTGATGATACAGCTGGTCTGGATGGGCTATTTTTTGGTTGTCTAGTCTTTGCCCAATCAAACCATTCCTTCCTTAGCGACACACAGCTCTGTGTGCACAGGACGCCAGCCTCGCAATGGAACTGACTCGCCAAAGTGGGCTTTAGCATTCGCGCAAGGTGCTGGAATGATGCTTTGTTTTACACAGCCTTAACATGACATAGTTCCTATGGATTATAGCATTTATGAGATATCCATTGAAAATAATATCATAAATGCTTCCCTAAATCCAGACAGTGTCACACCGTGCCCACATGCCCTGCCCTTTGGGGGGCATGCCAGGCTCCCCCTGTGCCCCCCCCCAGCAGGGAGGGCATTGGTGTAGTCCTGGGGTAGCCCTAAGTCGACTTAGGGCTACCCCAGGGCTACACTGGCTTAATTCGACTTTAAAAAGTCGAGTTAAGCCTTAGGTCGAGTAGAAAGGTGGTTTAATAAAGTCGACTTAATTTTCATTAAGTTGACTTAAGCAAGCTGCTTAAGTCAACTTAAGCAAAGTGTAGTGTAGACACAGGCAAATTAAGTCGACCTAAGCCAAGCTTAAGTCGACTTAATTTACCAGTGTAGACGCAGCCCCTGGGATGAGCCGCAAGCAGCTTCCTGGGAGAAGAGAGCCGCTGGGGGTCCCCAGCCAGTGCTCCAGCGAGGAGGGAATCCCTCGTTGGGGCCCCAGCCCCAGCAGGATATTCCTTCCCGCTGGAGCCCCGGCTGGGGAGCCCTTCTCCCTGGGACTGTGGCTCCCCAGCCAAAAAGGAGCCATGGCTCCTCTTGCTGGGAAGCCGCGGGTCCGGGGAGAAGGGACTAGGAGCTTCCCTGGGGACAAGGGAGCCATGCACGGCTCCCTTGTCCCCCTACTCTAGGTCAATTTATGCACTAAAACGACTTAGAGCATCCACACTGACTTAAGTCGACTTAACAAATCGACTTAAGCCTTTAAGTTGACCTAAAACTAGGTGTAATTAAGTCAACTTAAGGAAAGCCCAGTGTGGACGAGGAGTAAGTTAGGTCGACTCAAGCCTACTTAAATCGATCTAACTTGTAAGTGTAGACGCACCCTTTGTGTGCACATTCCCATGCTGTAGCTTACTCCAGTACAGAAATGAGTGGCAATTTGGAGCAGCTCAGCACTGCTCCACCGCTGCACCCTCTCTTTTTATCAGTATTTCCCTTGCTACGTTTCTGACATGTCCTTCCCCACATGCTCCATTTGAGTGTATCTCTTCCCTTCCGTCTGGAATGGGGCCTTTCCTCTCTTTCTGGGATTTCTTGGTGTTTGAGGCGCTCCCAGCATTCTTAGCAAGGACAGAGAGAATGAACTGAGCAGGGGGCCCATGAGAAGCCGCCCGTGCTATTGACACGTTGGTAATAAATAGTTGTGTCTGGGGAAAAGTTAGTCCTTAGTAACCCCCAGGCCATGGATCGCTGGAGGGACGGCTTTACCCACACAACATGTTTGGGGCCAGAGACATGATTATGCAGAAGCTCAGCTTTTGTTTGGGCCGTGTGTAGCCTGGAGCTTGGGAAGAAAAAAGCAGCTGAACGTGAACGGAGCATAAACCATTACAGTGCCATTTGGCTGAGTGCCTAAAACAACAGCTCTGACCTGGAATGGGTCAACTCACTGTTCCTCTAATGGGAGTGATGCCACCCTGTGATGACACTTCCCTTGGTATTAACCACTTCATCACTACAAACAAGGAGTTCTGGGGCACTTCTAAAGACGAACAAGTTTATTTATCACAGGAGCTTTCGTGGGCATAAGCCCAGTTTGTCAGATGAATGAAATGGAAAATATAGCATGTTCATTGTAAATATATAGATACCAAGAAGGGTGGGTCACAAGGTTAATTCAAACAGATCTAGATGGATAGACTGCTAGCCTTGCTCTTTAAAGTAAATAAGCTGTTTGGATTCAAACTGTGGAATAGGGAGGCAGGAGCTGAAAGCAAGAACTGAGAAGGATGATTTAAGGGAAATCACCTTCTCTAATGACTTACCCATTCAAGATCTCTATTCCAAGCCAGTGTGAAGTTATCTATTTATTTACAGCTAACATTCTATATTTTCCATTTCATTCATCTGAAAAAAAGTGGCATTGTGCCCATGAAAGCTCATGCGATAAATAAATTTGTTTGTTTTTAAAAGTGCCACAGGACTCCTTGTTTGTTTTGCTGAACTAGACTAATACGGCTATCCCTTTGGAACATACTCCTTCACTGATCACTATATTCGCTGGGTGGGCATCAGTGGCATAGCTGTTGGTGAACCTGGGTGGGCCAGGGCCCACCCACTTTGAAAAGCAGGCCCACCCAATCCTATTATACGCAATTCATCCCATCACTTGTGATACAGGGCCTGTGCCCACTCATGTCAACCACAGGCCCTGCCAAAAAATTAGTTCTGGCTATGCCTCTGGTGGACATGAAGCCCTTGGGAGAACAGGGGTATTGCTGCAGGGAAGGAAAGGTGGAAGAAAGAACTGAGAGGACCAGAGGGGAAAGGGAGAGAGGAACAGAGTCAGAAACAGTGTTGTAAGCCTCACGAGCATACTCTGCTGCTGAATGTGCTGCTAAGGTACTGAACAGCTCAGGGGTAATAACTAGATATTTAGTTGCTATCTAAATGCCATATTCCGCCCTGGACCTTTGGGCATTCTGCTGGCTGAGGGGAGTATTCAGTCCTAAATTAATACACTGACCCATAGAGCATAATTAACAATGAAATTAGTTCAATGAACATCCCTGGGCTGGCATGTTCCCATGGTGAAGCTGTTAACGTGCCCCAGAGTATCAGCTGCTCCCGGTGAAGTAACTGTAATCTCTGTATCTGCCCACTGTCCAGCCTGCAGTGCCAGGGATGGGTTCATAGCACTGACACAAGCCTCAGCCACGGGGCGAGATGTCGCTGCCTGAAACTGCTGGGCGTGGCAGGCATCTTCCTCTGAGAAAGCCACTGAGTGGCTGGCAATCCAGCTGTGCTGCCCCTCCTACACTGGGGCTGGCGCTGAGTTTGCCCAGAATAAGCCCAGCGTCAGCAGGGAGAGCCTGGGGGTTTGGGACGCGCAGGCCTATGCCGGTAGCACATAGCTTGCCTGCCAGCGCCAGGGCAGGGCACATTGCCATGGCCAGGGCTCTTGTCCCTCTGAGCGGCTGCGTGACAAATCCCAGGGCCGCACGGTCTGGCCACCACCCTTCCTGGGCCCACAGGGGCAGCTCGCTGGCCTTAGTGGGCACGATGGAGGCTGCACCTTTGTCACGGGTGCGACACGGCTGGTGCACGGTGAGGAGGCACGGCTCACCCTGCAGGCTGTAGACACAATGGTTCCCTTGTGGGGCAATCTGCTGTTCAGTCTGGGGCAGAGACAGTGGTTAAAGTATAATTCGACGGGCCCCGGAACCCGCCTAATCTCCGGGCCCTCTTCCCATATTGTCTGGGCCCCCTTCATGCATGTGCGGGCCCCGCCAAGGTACCACATGCATCGGTTATCGCTCCATAAAAATATTTATAACTTTATACGGCGTTTATGTCTATAGCAATTATTGTCACAAATTAGCAAACACTGCATCACACAATAAGTATTGTGATTAACAACGGTGGGGCGTAGGACCTGCCAGCACTCAGGGCAGGGTGGAACATGCGTTCTGCTGAATTTTTCTATTTTTAGGGGCCCTGGAACTCTGGCCCCTCAAATTTGGGGGCCCTGGAACTGCGTTCTCCCTTACTTTAGCCCCTGGGAAATGCATCTCCCCAGCTCCTCTTCCCTGAGCTTTTGAGAGGCCCAGAAACCAATGTGATTTCACACCACGATCGGAGCCCTAGAGAGACAGCTCCTTCCCCACAGGGCCTGGATCCGGCCACACAGGAGCTGAGAAGAAGGAGACACCCTGTATTCAGCCACAGCCCTCCCTGGAGGCGGTGCCAAGGGCCAGATGGGCTTCTGCTGACATGCTGTGGAGGAGGGAGCTAACCTCGCCAGTGAGATCTGCACTTGGCGAACTTTCCCTTTGGCAACCCTCCATGGGGGGATGGAGGGTAATGCTGCACAGAAGCCCAGAGAGAGTCCAGGCCTGACCACAGGTGGTGGGGTTGAGCCATCTCTCCCTGGCCCTGACCAGCAGCACACACAGCGCACGGACTGCCCTTCTGTGATCCTGTCAGGCTCACAAGACTGCCAAGCTCGCCCGCTCACCCTGCTTTGCTAGCGCCCCTCAGGAGCAGAGCCAAACGACCCAGCAGCAGCTGACAGGGTCCAGAGGGGTGGCCGTGTTAGTCTAGTTCAGCCCAACAAACAAGGGGTCCTGTGGCACTTTTAAAGACTAACACGACTATTTCCCGCATGGGTGTAAACCATGAATTACACTGGATTAAATCCACGCACGCCCATGCAATAAATAAACGTGTTAGTCTTTAAAAGCAGCATCTGAGACTCCAGCAGGAAGGTATGGGCTGTTCCTGGGACAAGGACGGCCCTGGCCAACTCCAGAGGCCATCAAGCTCCAGCCTCTTGGGAGCCGGTTAAATCCCTCCTGGCAGCAGGCAAACACTCCGCTGCAGACAGAAATTTGGATGGACGTTGAAAGCACACACGAGAGAGATGCTACTCCCCCTCTTCCCAGTTATTACGGATTGCCTGGCATTCCCCCACAGCAGGCACAAGGCTGCGTGGGAAGATACTGCCTGGAGAGACGGACTGTTTATGTGGTCGGAGCAGAACACGGGTTATTGCTAGACTGTCCCTTTAAAAAATCCATGGATGCACAGCCAGGATGTCAGTGACAGGCAGCTGCTATCCAATTACAGCCCAATCAGCACGGTGTGGGGCTTGTGTGGATGCCAGAGTGACGGAAAGCAAGCCAGAGATGGAGCAATGAGGATGGAACAGACAGCAACAAGTGGTGGGTGGGGTTTAAACCCCACTGGCTGTGCCAGATCCCACAGACACTCAGGTGTCCCGGGCTGGAGGGGCAGTATCCACGACATGCTTTGCAGCTGAAGGAGAAAAATCAGCCTCCGGACAGCAGCCAAATGGTTTGACCTCAACTCAGGTAATGTGCCTTTTAATTGCTGATTTAGCCAGCAAGAATAAGTGCAGATAGCAGGCCAGGTTCTTTGTGATCTCCCACCCCTAACAAAGCATCAGTACTGTATTAAGGGAGAGGAAAGCATACGCCCTTTGACTGCTTACTAGCTACAAAGTGCCCATTCCCAGCCTTGGTGACTGAGCGTATTGCAAATGGGACGCTGTGCCACGCTGGCATTAGCTGGCACTAAAGTGCTCGGGCTCCAGACCTTGCAAGGCAGCTGTGGAAAATGCAAACAGAGGCTGGGAGTGAAACTGTGCTGTCTAGTGAAAGACAGCTGGGCGTAGGCATTATTCCCGGGTGCTTGTCATGGCCATGATCCCTCTATGCAATCCAGCCTGCTGCCTAGCTTCTGTTTTTTAAAGCCCATTTTAAATCTCTGCTGGGGTCTGTATGGATTTATCAGGACAAAGTCTGCCCTGATCTGCCACCTGTGCAATCCCATTCAGAGAAATGGTTTCTGGACTGGAGTGGAGGAGTTGGCTCTGACCTAGAGAGCCCATAGACCTTAATTCAGCATAATGCCGTGCTGACTTCCATCCTTACTAGGGAAGTACTAGTGCGTGGCTAATTGGCAGCCTGCCCCAGAGCTCAACTGCCCCTCTACTTAGAAAGTTTTTCCTAATTTTTGACCCTTGTTGCAGTCAAGCATTGTTCGTGTCCTACCTTCAAAGGACAGGGAGAATCACTGATCATCCTCTGGAGCAGCCCTCAGTATATTGGAAGACTGTTACCAGATCTCCCTTCAGTCCCCTTTTCTCAAGACTAAACCTGCCTAGGTTTTCCTCCCCCACTCCCCAGAGGTCAGTTTTTTCAAAACCTTTGATAATTTTTCTTGCTCTCTTCAGGACTCTCCCCAGTTTGTCCCCATCATTCCTAATATTAGGGTCTGTGTCAGCTACCACACCCAGCTCAGGCTCCAGGAAATTAGCACTATTTGGGGAATGGGCCTAGAGACATGAAAACCAGCTGTTACCTGTGCACTTTGCTGCAGTGATTTCACTGAGAGGCAGAGTGTTGTTGGTAGCTGCCTGGGTCACTCTCAGCCAGAATTCATTTCCAGGGGTTCCTGCCCCACTAGCTGAGCGTTCAGTTTTTTGACTGCAGCTTAGATGGTGTCGTTAGGTCCAGCTCAGAGCTGCATATTCTCAGAGTAGCTGTCTGAGTCATGATTCCTGCTTTGTTTTCCAGCTTGCCTTGTTCATTTCAGGGTGGCCAGAAATCTCAACCCCATTGTGAGCCTTGTGACAATTTAGTGCTTTTCTTAAAGCCCCAGCTCCTGGAGTCATGTTATTCCATCACACTCTCAGCTTTCATTTAAAAAAAAGAAAGGTAACAGTCTAGTCCTGGTTGGAGAGAAAAGCTTGAAATCATGACCCCCCCCCCCTTACAGGCTCACATGCTAGAGGGAAAATGAAAACAACTCCACATTGATTATTTTTTACAAGCTCATGGTTTGTGAACCCATCTGACAATTTTGAGTGGTCTGGGTGTACAATTTTTCTTTTTTAACATCTGAGGTTGGCAAAACTGTAATTTGCTGCTGCCCTTTTCCCAGCAAGAGATTACACCGTCCTTCATGTACTGTCAGGTCTGTGTTGGGGCTCTGCCCATCTCAGTCTCTACTCTGCTGTCTAAGTGCCCTTGTACCTACACATCTGGCCCCCGGGCTAGGAAGGCTGCAGAGAGGTGTGTGGAGCAGGAAATTACTTCCTGTGCAACAGCCCAGCCCTCAGTAACTGATCCTTTAATTGAAAAAATTCAGAAAAATGTGGAGAAATAACTTTAATCCTAACTGAACACCTCCGACATTGGTAGGGTATAGGTTACAGTTTCCAGGGTTAGCGGCTGACACCTGCACTTTGTTAATGTAGTGCACACAGAGCTAAGTGTTAGTAGCATCAAGAAAAATAATGACCATTTCCCCTTCCTCTTTTTGCTGTCAGAAATGAAAGAGCATGTTTTGAAAGACAAGAAAAAGGAGCAAACGACTTGCCTCCAGCTAATCTCTTTGCACCCCACATCCTCACTGCCTGGAGAGGTTAGCTGGGGAATTTGGATTTGAAAGAGCAACATTTCCCCAGCAGCCATGCAGGAGTATGTCCCTCTGAGACAATGATGGGCATGTTCCTGGCACCCACAGCATCCTCACTTGCACACCTGTTCCCCACACAACTTTTCTCCTGCCTCCTCCTGTGTATCGCTTTGTGCGCCGCCTGCCCCCAGCTCTGTCAATGCACAGACCGCTCTGGAGCCATGGCTGTGCTATGCAGCTCCAAGCACCTGCAGGAAATTCCAAAGGACATTCCCAAAGATGCCGTGTTTCTGAAGCTCGACGCGAATAAAATCACCCAGATCCCCAGCAATGCGTTCAAACACCTGAACCACTTAGAAGAGCTGGACCTCTCCAGGAATGCCATTGAGAAGATCGACATGGCAGCTTTCAGAGGTGTAGCAGGAGGGCTGCGGACGCTGGATCTTTCCAATAACCTTATTCAGAGTATTCCCAAGGAGGCCTTGGTCAAGCTGAATGCCAAGATCCGCCTGTCCAATAACTCCTGGCACTGTGAATGTGCTTTGCAGGAGGTGCTCTTGGAAGTGACGCTAGATCATGAGTCGGTGAACGAAATCACCTGCCAAACCTCCGTGCGTGAAGAATATGTCGGGAAGTCTTTGATCCAGGTCCTGGACTCTGGCGTCAATTTCTGCAACATTCATCAGAAGACTACAGACATTGCCATGTTCATCACCATGTTTGGCTGGTTCACTGTGGTCACCACCTATGTCGTGTATTACGTGCGACACAACCAGAAAGAAGCCAGGAAACACCTGGAGTACCTTAAATCACTGCCTAGCACCCAGGTGCCCAAAGAGACCATCAGCACGATCCTGTAATGCTGAGCACCCAAGCGCCTGGACAAGAAATGCCTTTGGGGAAACAATCTGCTTCTGACCTGGTTGCACAAGCTTTTCTAGGAGGTTTTTACGTGACATTTGATGGAAACAGGAAAATGGATTTTGTTATGAACTAAACAACAGCCATAATATCAGCACTCCTGTTTACATCGCATCACTTGCTGTGGTGGGTTACTAGTTGCTAACGAAAGCACAACATGAAACATCTTGGCTGCCCGCTGCGGAAGGCTGGAGAGCGGAACCCCATTCTGCTGACTGCATCTGTCTTTCCAGAGGGTGGTGTTCCAGACAGCGGACTGTGTCGCTGAAGATCAAAGGTCTCCAACATCTGGAGAGAGCGCAGGGATCTCAGGCTGTACTGCTGAGCAGTCAGCATGCATGCTGCCCCATCTGAGCAAGACTAACTCACAAGTCCCGAGCCTGCACCTTGCCTGCAGGCAGGGTCATTGGCTTCACTCGGAGCAGGAGTAGAGAGATGTGTGCAGCGCTCAGCGCAGGAGCACAGCCCCAGGGCTACCTGCACCTGAGCTCTGGTGAGTGAGGCCCCCCCCCCCCAGCCCCACATGGGCAAGAATGGCTGGGGGCAGGATATGGGATGGGGTTTTGCCTGCTCCGGCTACGTACTGGTCAGGCTCTGCACACAAACACGCTGGGGTGGCAGCACAGTTTGGATGGCCCTGCTCTGGGCCAGCATGCTGGGAGCACCAACATTCCTGGAACTAGATGGGGCATCTCAGGCAAACCAGTGTTTAGCAGTTCCTTCAGCCAGGGAGAAGGCCCCAAAGGTGGGAGATCAGGGCTCCACCTGTCACCCTCAGCTTCTGTCATGCCAGAGAGGCTCACGGTCAGCTCTGGGGCCACCTACCTGGGTCACTGTTCCTTGGGGTCACTGGAACCCATACCAACGGTACGACTCACCCTGCCCACCCACTTCTGGGTCTGGGTAATGTTTCCTGATGAGAAGTAAAAAGCCAGCTGTTCACCCAGGCCCTCCCAGGTCCTGCCCACCATCACACATCTGTCCCTCAGAAATCAGCAGGTTGGTCCCAAGATCACGAGAGGAGTGTGTGTGTGAGAGAGATACCAGCTGTCATCGCTCCCCTGGCACGGAGCTCCCCCCAACCCCTGACATGCTACTTCATTAATTCTGGGTCCGGCCCCCGCCCCCCAGCTCCACATCCACCCTCCCCAGCCCAGTAATTAACTGTGCACCCTCCCACCCCCCACATCAGTGCTGACCCCACATTTGCCCATCCCCCAGCCCCACACCTGCCCCTCCTGTAGAGGGTGTGTGCACACATGGGGGAGGCAGCATCTTCTGCACCCCAAAACTTCTCCAGCTCCAGAGGGGAGGGGGCAGAGCCCTGCCTGTCACCCACAGCAGCTCTCAGCATGGCTCCTCCCTCCCGCCTGCCTCTCAGGGGTCTGGGGCAGCTGCAGCCAGGGGGTGCTTCCAGGAAAGGGCCCTGGCCCATCGCAGAGGAACAGGGACCCCTGCACCTACCCAGGGAACTGGGATCATTCAGTCTGAGGGCGGGTCCATCAGGGAAACAGCTCTGCCCCAGTGGGCAATGGGAAGCACGCCATGTGCGGACACTTGTGAGCGTCCCAGAGCCCCGTCTCCAGGTGCTGTGCAAAGACAGGGCGAGCCGGCCTCCCGCACTGAGTGATGGCGCAGTGTATGTCTGGAATAGCCAGTTACCATCAGTCAGTCTGGGGGGGGGGGGGAGCTAGTTACTGGCTAGTCATTGTCCGTCTGTCTGGGGGAGCAGGTTCCTAGTTTCTGTCTATTTAGGGGGTGGGGAGGAGAGTTAGCATAGCTAGCTCCTGTCAGTACAAGCTTTCTGGCTGTAAGGTACAACAGCGGCCCTGGGTCATCGCTCTTTGGTTTCCCTCTGGGCCTGCATGTTCCTGTGAGCTGCACACAGGCCAGGGAGACCTACTGTGGGGCAGGGAAGAGATCTCCCCACATCAGCCTCCTGTGGGTCTTACACCTTCCTCTGAAGCAGCTGGTGCTGGGGACTGATCCCGTGAGGACAGTAGGATCTGGGTGGGGTGGAAAGGGTGTTAGGGCACCCAGCCTGACTTTGACTCTGCCGCTTGGTTCCCATGTCAGGACCAGGCAGCGATAAGGTCCCCACCACTCAGGGGGCCACCATTTCCTCGGGAAAGTTCCTGGCCAAGCCTTCCTGCCCATCTGGCCCGTGCTATAGCTGGCAGGCAGCTGCGGGCAGGCAGTGGCTGGGCCTGGAGGTATGTCCCTGCAGAGGACTCCTGAGCCCTGCCTCCCAGCGTGCCCCCTCCCAAGCTCCATGTCTGCACCTCATAGCCCCTTCTGCTGGGTGCGTAGGAGCCCATCCCGGGCTGCCCTTCCCATCACACTCTGCTGTTCACAGCAGGCAGCAATGTGCGCAGACCTAAGCTCTTGGCCATAACTAGTGACTCCTGAGATGCTTTAACGAGACTGATTGGCACTCCTCAGGGCATCTTGTCTGTCCTCCCCCCGCAGAATGTTGGCATCTCCAGCCCAGTCCCGTTTGGAAAGGTGGGCCATGGGATTCATGGCGCATCAGGGGGCTGTGGTTTTCTCCCCCAGTAGTGCTGCATGCAGGGCGTCAGTGCAGCAGGTCAGCTCATTACTGCCCCCACCCCTGGCGGCTGCTGTCACAGGAGAGGCTCGGTGGATGGACTCTCCCCAGGGCCACTGTGAACAGTGAGATACAGTTGGGTGGTGAAGGGAATGGTTGGTCCTCTTGCCTGCCTCCAGCTTTCCTAGCATCTCCGTGGCAACTGTCAAGAAACAACCATGGAACGAAATAACCACGGGCCGGCATGCCACGGAAACCCTGCATACCCTGACCCTATCCATTGCCTTTGTCACAGGACCAGTAGCCATTCGGACAGTACTCCTGCTCCCTTATGTAACTGGCTGGTGTTCGTTAGTGAGTTCTCTGTTTCCCCACAGTCCGACCCAAGTGCCTCCTTTGCTCCGGGTACGGGCCCCCGTTCTGGCACCAAAACGCTGTTGCTTGTCTAAGCTTTACTTTCTCAGTAAAGTCAGACTGAATTGCCAGGCTCCTCAGGTCTTGTCACACCACTCGTATGGTGTCCTTTCTGCCCGAGAGTGGCTGGGTCTGTGGGGTGCATTGGGGGGCGAGGGCGATGTCCCACCAGGGCAGGATAGAGGCAATGCCAGGTTGTGTCCCCTTGGACATTGGATCCAAGGAGAAAACTTCAGAGGAATGGAATGCCCTGTATCTCAATCAAGGCTCATATGTGTGCATGTGCTCACGTGACTGGCTTCTCCGCAGCTGCTGCATCATACGCTGCTCACTATTGGTTTGAAGGCCTCCAGAGGTGCCTAACCCCCAATGACAGCAATCAGAGTTATGCACCTAAATGACTTTGAGGCCCAGGGCCTTGGGATCTCAATGTGCCTCAGTTTCCCATCTGTACAATGGGAATGATAAAACTCCCTTTGCTATTTATTCCTCATAGCCTGTAAGCTCTTGAGGCCATGGGGTTTCTTACTATGTATATGTTCAACACCTGGCACAACAGGACCAGGATAAAACTACCCAAGAGGGGAAAGTGTAGAAATGACTGTGGGATTTGTGGGAGCTAAAAAGGACAGGGGGCCCAATGGACAGGGCTTACGGGAGAAGCAAAGAAGCTTGAAGTTTCTTTTGAAGTGTTTCAGACAGAAATGCAGACCTGAGCCAAAATAGGGCGTTTATTCAATTTAAGGCATGTGTTCTGTCTGCGGCCAGTTACTGGGAAAAGGAACCACAAATTGGTCACAGAGAATTTTATACTGTAGACTGTTGTGCATTTGTAACCTGGCTGCTTGTAGCAATATTTAGCACCAGGTTGGTGCGCACAGCAACCTTTGGGAGTCAAGGAGCCGGTGTTCTGGTGCTTTGATTTCCAATATAAAGGCCGACTGTATTTGTTACACTTCACGAAGCCGCGAGGCGAAAGAGTCTTTTGTCTCTGCAAGGGTGACTCGGAAAGGCATGCGTCAGATGGAAGACCTGGCCTTGCGATCCGAAACAAACTGGCGAGAGACAAGAAGAGCCCTCCAGCTGGTGATGCAAGAGAAAGGAATAAAAAAAAGAGAACGAGAGAACAAGAAAAGGATCCAAAAGAATGAAAACCCAAGCAGCTGTCTAAAAAAATGGAAAGTAAAATGAAGACCTTTAAAAACGGGGACTAGCACACTCCCCTCCCAAAGCATTTAGGACTTCACTAGTTTGTACGAGGCCATCCATTGCTTATTTGTAAATATTCTTTCTGCAGGAGTTCCAGCCATTGTTTCAGGCACTGTACAAAACACATAGGAGACAAGCCAAACCTCAGAGAGCTTGCTGGCTAAATCAATGAGCAAAGAAACACCCCCATAGATAATCACAACTGCCCCACACCGTAGACTTCCTTCATTCCCCAGCTGTCGCTTAGTTGTGCTTAGACCACTTCCTTGTCACTGTTGTGTGTGGCTGGCACTGCCGGTAAAAAAGAGCAAAGACTCATCACCATCATAAAAGAGCCACGTGCAGCTCAGTCTTTAGTTTGCTGCAGTAATTAAGGCTTAGTGAGCCAAGCCCGCCTTATGGGGCTGATCCAAAGAGCCTGGGGGCCTTTCTGTTAATTGCAATGGGCTTTGGATCTGGACCCAAACTTGGCCTGCTATTAAATGTCAAGCAGCTGGCTGGGCACTGATTATAGGGTAGGCAGATTCCTGAGGCACGAAAAAGCAAGGTTCTGGGGAAGCGGAGGATAAGCAGGGCTGGTGAGTGCTTCCTCTTATTGAAGTGGCCCTGTACTTATAGAACCGTAGAAGATTAGGGCTGAAAGGGACCTCAGGAGGTCACCTAGTCCAAACCCCTGCTCAAAGCAGGACCATCCCCAGCTAAATCATCTCATCTAAGCCAGGTCCTAAAAACCTCTAAAGATGGAGAGTCCCATTATAAGACCCTGTTTTGAGTTCCAAACTTTAACTGTTGGGCCTGAAATTTTCCTTGCCAAGCAGCTGGCTCAGGCTGACTTTTTCTGGAAAATTTCAGTCTAAACAGTTTAGCCAGTCCCCAGGGGAAAATACATCATTTTGCCATATTAAAAAAACAAAAAAATCTGGAGACCTTTTCTTTGACATCTGGAGCATTTCAAAATGCTGCTCACACGGTGTGGGCACCGGCCACACAGAGCGACTGAGTACGCAGCAGCTCAGGCTGTAAGGCCCATCGGCTTTTTCTGGTAATTGCTGGTTTCAGTTGCAGTAAGATGGGAGCGGGCACAGGACCTGAGATCAGGGAGTCCCCACTGGCACCCAGCTGTGGAGGAGGAAGCCCTCTGATACCCGTGCAGAAGGACAAAAGGCAGCTGAAGGGAGGGAAAAGAGTGGGCTGGGACAAGGAGTCTAAAGAAACTGGCACTGAGCGGGAGAGAGAAACTGCAAGCAGTCTGGGTGTGTGAATGTTAAGATCCAGTCCCATTTGCTTTTCTGAGTGCCCTAGATGTTA
The DNA here is from genome assembly GCA_007922175.1 of Pelusios castaneus. Taxonomy (NCBI): domain Eukaryota; kingdom Metazoa; phylum Chordata; order Testudines; family Pelomedusidae; genus Pelusios; species Pelusios castaneus. The sequence continues at coordinate 22,149,876 of ML685789.1, read as the reverse complement.
TTAGCCGTTAGCAGAAGCTGGGATGTGCCAGAGCACTTTAACCGGCTGTTTGAAATAGTGCCGAGTCCCTTTGATGTCTCTGGACAGTGTGAGAGAATACACCTTATCTGCGATTGTAATAATTGTTGGGCGACATGTACCCTGTGAGGTATCATTTGGAAACTAATGATGCGGTGGTCCATAATATCAGGAAGCAACACGCGTAGTGACGTTACATGTAAAGTTCCCACCATAAGTGGAAGTTCGTGATGTGTGTCCACCAGACAAGGCTGGGGAGTGGGTATAACCTTGTTTTCACAGACAGGCTGGTGTCAGGATGTCATCAAAGCTGATTGGACGATCACCTGTTGAAGTGGCCATGCTTTGGCGAGGTTGGGGGGCAGAAACAAACAGCTCTGCACAGCAAACAACAGCATGGACCCTCTTTCATCACCCGACTCCAACCCCACAGTGGGAATGAACGTGATCTAGGGATAACCCTCAGGGAAATGCCATTGCAAAGGTGACAGAAGTATAAAGATGAAGGGCAAAAATACCACAAGTTCGCTCTCCTGATCCAGCACTCTCTTTTTCCCCTATGAAGACAAAGAAACAGCCGCTGGACTTCTGGGTGCACATCCTGATCTGAGCGTTTGTACTGAAAACGTGTGCTAAGGGAATGTGACCTTGAACCCAGTCAAGTTTAAATTTAGGACTAGGAAGCATTTGATCGTTATTGTGGCCATTTCTGACATAGATGCCTTATACCAGTATTCATTGGAAACCTCTCTCTTTGTAGTTAAATAAACTTGTTTTATTCTTTAATGACAACGAAGCTGGTCTTGTGAATTGTTTGGGTAACTCCATTTAAGGGAGCGAGAAGGCTGTTGTATGTTGATCCCCTGAGAAGAGCACCAGACTATCTAGGAGAAGGCTGGACCTTGCAGAACACAGGACAGGGAGTGTGTTGGGGTCCCCCTGCCAGTGGCAACCAAGGCTGGTGGAAGCCAGAGTGTGAGGGGAGGCCATGGCTATACACAAACCCGCAGGGTGTGACCCATCTTCTGGCAGGGAGTGGCCCAGGCGGGAACTAGAGCAACAATGCACTGTGGGGCTCCCAGGGCCACTGACAGGAATTCCAGGTCCCAGGACAGAATAGTCCTACCCTGCCTCTTCCACCTGTGGCCCCATCCACAATCTGCCCCAGGCCCACCCTCACTCCACCCCAGGCCCTCACCTCCTCCTCTGCTTGGTCTGTTTTCTGCCACAACCCTCCCCCC
>ML685789.1:21956943-22148607 GCA_007922175.1 Pelusios castaneus | reverse complement strand
GAGCAATGGTGGGGGGCAAGCAGGGGAGGAAAGAAGAGATGCATTTGGTGGGAGTGGGGGAGGGCCAAGTGGAGAAAGAGGGGGTGGAAGAGAAGAGAGAGACCAAGAGGGGAGGTGGGCTGGTGGGGAGTGATATGGCAGTGGGATTAGCTGGTAGGTAGGGGCTAAGGTGGAAGAGGTGGTATGGGAAGCTAGTCCCCCGAGAGGAAATTTTCACTTCATGGCATTGGCTCCTTTAAAAAAAAAAATTGCTGGGCCCCTGGGCAATTGCCCCCTTTGCTTCTCATGTCAATGGGCCTGGAGGCCACCACATTTGCAGGGCAGGGATGATGCAGCCTGTCACTGGTCTGAATTGCACCCCAGAATGTCCCATTCTCCCAGAGCCATGCTGGAGCCTACCCAGGGCTGCATGGCAGCAATTACCTGACCTTCTGTTTCCCCGAATCCAATTCCACTCACCACAGGTATCCAGGAGGAGTGGCCATGAACCAGTGCCAGCCTGCTGGGTATGGGAGGTACCTCATCTGATGAGGATCCCACCCCTCAGGATAACAGTGACATTGCTTCCTGCCAGCTTGCCCCCCCAGCTAGGCTAAGCACATTGCCTCAATGGGTGGAGGAGCTGCTCACCATCTGTGGCATGGAGACAACCAGCCAGATGGCCGGGGACACGAAAACGATGAGCCAATAATGGCCGTTATTAATAGTAGTAGATGTAGTATTTCTCCGTTGCACTAGGAGGGCCCTGCTGTGCCAAGCGCTGTACAGCCAGCAAAGGGCAGGCCCAGCCTGAAAAGCAGCTATTGGGCCCAGGAGGTGCATGAAGCAAACCAGCATCTGCGGATGAGAGGCAAGTGGAAAACTTGCCCTATGAGAGGTGACTTAAGGAGCTTGGCTTGTTTAGTCTAACCCAAAGAAGGTTGAGGGGGTATATGATTGCTCTCTATAAATACATCAGAGGGATAAATACCAGGAGGGAGAGGAATTATTTGAATACAGCTCCAGTGTGGACACAAGAACAAATGGTTACAAACTGTCCATCAGGAAATTTAGGCTTGAAATTAGATGCAGGTTTCTGACCATCAGAGAAGTAAAGTTCTGGAATAGCCTTCCAAGGGGAGCTGTGGGGACAAAAAACATAACTGCTTTCAAAACTGAGCTTGATAAATTTATGGAGGGGGTGACATGATGGGACGGCTTAGTTTGGCAATTGTCAATTTTTTACCACTGGTGATAGATATGCCAGTGACCTGGAAGGGTCATTCGATTGGGTGGGTTCTGAGTTATCACAGAGAATTTTTTTTTTTTTGACTGGCTGCTGTGACTTTCCCACATATTTGGGGTCTGGAAGGAATTTTCCCCCAGGGCAGATGGGCTTGGGCTCTGGGTATTTTTTGCCTTCCTCTGTAGCATGGGGAATGGCTCACCTGCTGGTTGATTCTCTATATTTTAAAGTCTTTAAATCATGATTTGAGAACTTTAATAACTCAGTCCTAGGTTAGAGGTTCATTGCAGGAGTGGGTGGGTGAGGTTCTGTGGCCTGCATTGTGCAGGAGGTCAGACTAGATGGTCATATTGGTCCCTTCTGACCTTAGAGTCTAAGTGTCTGGGTTAGTGTGGGCAGTGCATCCACCCTCCTGTAACACCGGCTGTCTGGTGGAGCTCAGCTAGCCAACACTGTAGCGGGTGCAGCAGCCACGATGCTCAAGGAGGGGACTCGAAGGTGGGTGGGGCAGTGACAGCAACCTATTTTGGGGGCAAGGTTGCTCCAGGCCTAAGGTTGAACCTACCACGGTGCTGCTGGGAGAAGAAGGCGCACAGGGGACCGAGACAGTGGAGGAACAATTGGCAACACAACCAGAGGCCCCACATGACGTCTCTTAGGCTGATTTGCAAACCTGCTCTGCCATGTGAGCCATCGACCACTGCACGTTGCAGGCAATCAGTGTCAAGAGCCCACAGCTGTGCGCCAGCATCTGTAAAAGGGCCAGCTACGGCAGCACTCAGCTACCAGCTGGAAATTGGCTACTGAATATGTGTCAGTCGTTCCTAAGTACGCAGCCATTTCCTGCCCTGCAGCAAGGCTTGCGTCCCAGTGAGCGCTGGTAACCGTCAGTCAAACAAGGGTCTCTTTCCTCTGGAAACTCAACTATCATGCTTGTTACTAACAGGGCTGTCCCTAGGGGGGCAAACGGGAATCGCCCCGGGCCCCGTGGTTAGGTGGGCCCCGCGCTGTCCCGCTCCCAGCGGGGCAGTGCGGGGCCAGTGCCATATGGCCCCCCACGGCCGCGATTCCCGAAGGCAGTGGAGCGTGCCAGGAGCGCTTCCCCAGGCCCCTAGACCAGCACTGTTCCCCGCCCCCAGGGCAGAGCAGGCAGGCCCAGGGGCGGAGCAGGTGCGGGGGCCCGGCTGCGGCTGGGGCCCTGGCAGCCTCACCCAGGGCTGGCTCCCTGCCGGCAGGCGGCCGCGGCCTCAGCTCCCCGCTGCCCCCCAGGGTTGGGGCCACGGCCTCAGCTCCCTGCTCCTCCCAGAGCCGGGGCTGGGGTCTCGGCTCCCCGGGGCCACAGTTTTGGCTCCCCACCGCCTGGCGGGCGGCCTCGGTTTCCGGGGAGCCCGGAGTCCCTGGAGGCAGAGCGGGCTGGCCTGCTGCACTCCCCACCAGCATGGGGGGGGGCAGGGCCCCGCCTAGGGTGATTGGCCCTGGGCCCCGCTCCCCCCAAGGGACGGCTCTGGTTACTAAGTAGCCGCACACATCACAGCGCCCCTTCTGTTGGGCTGGAGATGGCTGCTCTTTGAACCACATGCTGGGGAGCTCCAGCTTTGTCTTCTGATGTCCTGTACAGGACAGACTAGCTGTGGGGTGAAAACGAGGCGGCCCAGGCACACACGGGCCTGGGGAATGGCATGGTGCAGAGGCCATAAAATGCAGGGCCTGGGAGACCCACCTGCGATAAATATGGCAATGATGAGGACAGTTTGCACGACTGGCCCCCCAAAGGCCCCCCACAGACAGTGTACAGCACGTAGCACAATGGAACTTCAGTGTGTACAGGCAGGGGAGGGGAGCCGAGCGCAGCATTGTCAGCCCACCCCTAGCCAGCCCCCCATTTACAGCTCAAGCCCCTTTCTTCCTGTTTGGTGGCAGTGATGCTGACCCCCCCAGCAGCCTCAAGCCAGGCCAACTGTGGGAGCATCGGCCAGTCCCCCTGCACCAGGTCTAGTTCTGCGGCCCAGCCTGACCCACAGCCTGCTGCACAATAGCTCCTTGCATTGTTGGTGCACCGATACAGCAGGGGCTGCTCTCCAGTCTTTCCTGACCCACCAGGGCCAGCCAAGAGCCTGCCCTGTATTGTCCCAGCTTGATGTCTGTAAAGACAAAGCCTTGCTGGATGCTGGATGCTGGATGCTGGATGCTGGATGCTCAGGCACTGCTTTATAGCCCCACTCTGCTCCCTTTCCTCTCCCCAACCCCAGCCAGCCACGCCAGGACAGAGGCAGCTTTTGGGGTAGGCGAAGCATGCGCCCGCCCAGGGCCCCACACAGTAAGGGGCCCCTTCACTACCCCAAAAGCTGAGTCTGCCTCCCCCCCTGCAGGACACCTGGTATGGAGCCAGGACCTGGGACCCCAGGGGGGTTCAGAGCCCTCAGTGGAGTGCATAGGGGTGTTTCAGGGCCCACAGGGGAGGGTGTCGGCTGTGGGGACCTGTGGCTGGCCATGGAGGGTGGTTCAGGGGCCCTGGCAGGGTGCTGGGGCCCCAGGGAGGTTAGGGTCAGCAGTAGGGTCCTATGGGGGCCCTGGAATGGGCCTTTGCCTAGGGCCCCAGATAGTCTAAGACTGCCTCTGCTCCAGGCTCAGCGTGCCGCCCTCATCAGGGACCACACGAGGCAGGCATCTCCCCCACCCCTCCCACTCTGCCCCATGTTAGCAAGATATGGACCCCACAATCGGACTATTTCTGTGACATAGCGGTGTTGCTAGGCAATGCTTTAGCTCCGCCTTCTTCTTCTGGCTTAGGCCAGTGATCATCCAGGCTAACCTCCATCCTTCTCGGGCCCCTCACTGTAGCGATTGAGCGGCTCATACACATTGAGGGATTCATCCTCACAAAGCCCTTCTGATTCATACGCTTACAGAGAGCACTAGCAGCTGTTAACCCAGGAGAAATGGGGACACCAGGGGCCAGGTTAGGTGGGAAGGAGCAGAAGATGCTGGGCTAGTAACAGCAAGACACCATGGGTACTGAACAGGAAGCAAATGTAGCTGATTCACTGGATAATTAACTATAGCGCCATCACATCATAGCTTCTGCATCCACCCCTCCCAGACTTCAGTGTCCATCTTATGACAGGATATAGTCTACACATCCTGGGCAGGCGTATTTTCTCTGCACATCAAACCATATTTCCTTAGACCACTGCACTGGCTGTGACTCAGCGGTTGTGTCTTTTCCTCGTCTTGCCTTTGTGTCTACTCAGGGGCAACTCTTGTTCTCAGCTCGGCGTAATGGACAGAAAATCCAATTATGTCTGTTTCCACCAAGAAGAGGAAATTGACTGGAGGAATAAGAGAACTCCTGTGACTGTGAATCCACTTTACTCAGCATCTGCAGTTTTGCTAAGGGAATTTGTTCTCAGGGAAATTGCAGGAAGTAAACAAACTGTCTCAGTAAGAAATCTTCAAGTGCTGCAGACCTGTGCTAAACTAAGGCTGAGATACGTGGTTTGTGCAAGAGAGGAGGAATTGTTCTGAATTTCTAACAGAAGGAACTGCTGTTTTCATGGATTTCCATTTTCCACAGAGTAGTCAACACGGCAGCGCCTTCCCAGACATGGGGAGTCTTTAGGGTATTTATGATATGCCAGATTCAGCCCAAAATTGCATGAAATTGGATTTCTGGAGGAGTCCTTTTTCATTACATTCGGGGCCTAAGATGCAGTTTCTAGCGTGTGAAGGGCTGCACAGACACCTAGTGAGAAATGGCCCCTGAAGAGAAGTGGGACGTGGTGTGTGCAAACTTCATGTAGCAGAGTACCAGCCCAGCCTGCAGAGAACCCCTGTGTCCTGAATGCCAGCTCAGTGCTATAGGCTGGTGGTTTGGAGGCCATGCTGGCTGGGACAAGCAGGTACAATCCAGCAGAAAAGCCGAGTGCATGAGCATTCCCAGTCCGGGAAAGGAAGACTCAGTTTCCCTACTGGGAGAGGTCTGTGTCCTATGTGGACATACTGAGGGGGAAGCGAAGGAGAAGCCCTACGCTGTTTTGCCAAGCACAATTCAGGGAGAGCCCTCCCACAGATCACCCAGCAGAGGCAGGAAATGTGGCACTGGATGGTGACCAAGTGTGCTTCACTCAGGCTCTGTTGAAGGGTACGTGGGGTCATTCCTTGGGGGCGCTGAGAATTGTTCCCCTGGAGAGTTGCTGCTTCTGAGCGATAACTAAGACTGGCCCTGCAGTTGAGAAAGCAGTGATCCCTGCGCTCACACCCTCTACAGCAGAGTCAGAGCAGCCAGGTGCTCGTGGCACTGAATCCAAGTCAAGAGGGAAACTGGGAGAACTGTATGTGCCACAGCCTCTACCTATGTCCCAGGTTAGGAAGGACCATGGGACCTCCAGGTCTAAGCCTCAACTGCCTGAGCCAAAGTCAAGCTGCATTAGTTTACTCATAAACCTCTATAATCAGCTCCACCCCTAGAGTGTGCCAGAAATTCATGTCAGGTTATGCATCCAAGGGGGCTTGTCCAGAGCATCAGACAATCAACACCAGTTCAACTCTCTTGGGAGCCACCTGCAGGGCATCCACATCTGAGCCTACCATTGCTCAAGGGGGTGCCTCTGAAACAGAGCCCGTTACCACCATTTCAACTCACCCTGGAGATGCTCAACAGGCTGCTGTCAATGGATCTGCTCACTGATCCCACATGCTCTGGCTTGCTGAGGCTGGGCAGAGTCCAGACATTGTCTCTGGGTCATTAGGCACTCTCTCAGGGTGCAGATCCTCTGTCTGGCAACCTTCTGTGGGATGGGACTCCACCTTTCCACTGCCAGACGCTGGACCTACAGCCATCTCCTCCAAGCCTGCCCAATAGCTCCCACACAAGTTTCACCCCTGTGGGAACTCCAGGTTACTGCTTGGCCCTCAGGGACTGCACAGCTCTGACAGCAAGGCAGGAGACATAGACTTGCAAAGGAATTTCTAAACCCTGCACCCTTTACCCACAAACAAAGCACAAAAGCAATACAGATCTATAGAAAATAGTAAAACCTGCACACAAACCCCAACCTCAGTTTCCTCACCACTCTCAGAGCCTGTCAGCTTTCAGCCAGCATTTTCCAGGAAGGCCAAGATGCTTCCTCCTCCATCTTCTGCACTATCAACAGCTGTGGAGACAGCCTCCTTTTATAGAGCTCCAGGTGACTCCCTGTCAGGTAACCCTACTTCAGGGTTTCAGGTCCCTTATCAGGTGACCTGTTGCTTGGTTACAAGTCCACCTAGTTCCTCAATCAGCAGGTAGCTCATTGACCTAGCCTGCTGCCATTTGAATGGCAGATCCTCTGCAAACACCCCTGATTGCTTTCCTTTGTTAGCACCCTGCCAAGAGGCCTTGGAATCCCAGGATTGAGATAACAGCAACAGCGGAGGCCCAGAGTGGTTTATACCCCAAATGGCATTCCCAGAACAAAGTGGAGCTCGTGTGCAGTTATAAACAGGAGCACACAGACATGAATCCAGCAATCTCTGCAAAACAGCAGGCTGGCTAAACAAGGCAACCTAACTGGTACGGCTGTGATGATGTTACCTAGATGGGAACACTAAAAACTCCACCTCCACGAGAGACGTAAGTCAATGGCAACGTGGGGCGATGCAGTTTCAATGTAGACACTCCATTGCTGACATTGGCTGTGGCTGCTTTCCAGAAACCGTCCCACTGTGGCCCACATTGACATTAAATCAGTGCAAGCGCCCCTGGTGAAGATACCCCCCCATCAACACAGGGCGTGAAATGTGAACGTGCAAAAGCAATTTAATTACTGCAGTGGCTGGGTGTCACTGTATCAACATAATTTTGTAGTGTAGACATTCCCCCCAGAGCTGTCTGAAAAGCTCCAGTGAACAACAGAGGAAAGCTGGAATGTGTGCCTGTTTGTTTAGCTCTGCAATTTGTAGCTTCTTTTAGAAACACTCCCTATGTCAGCTGGGCTGTGATCCCCTTGGGACAGTTCCTATTAAGAGGGCTGGGTTCATGTTTGTCAGCATTTGGAGCATTGAAAAATAGGCTGGTAGAGAGGTCCTACAGTGCCTATGCCCAGCTCTTTGTGCCAGGGCACGGCCATGCTGGGGGGGCTGGAGGCACGAATCAGGCAATGTTAGGGCCAAGCTGCTTTGAGCTTTGCTTATTCCAGGCTGGGGATAAGGGCCATTGAAAGTTACATTAATTAGAGCAGCCTCTAAAGCTGCTCTACCTGACACCATGGCCCAGACTGGCCCCCAAGCCAGGCCCGGAATATGAGAGGGGCAAAGGTTTTGCTGTATTCCTTCAATCCCACCTCATGGATGCTGAGAGATGCCACCGAGTGTATGCTAATTGTACGTGGTGTGGCTGGCGTCCCAGAACTCACATCCCTGACACATCTACACACCCTGGCCAGAATGAAAAGGCCCCCAGGGCCAGCCCCCCGTCACCCAATTCCTGAGACTCAACAGTGCACAGGACGGGAACAAAGCTAGGGAGAGCCCTGGGAGCAGCCAGCATGCTCGGCTTACTAACCAAGCACTTCGCTTATTTCCTCCATGCCACGGAGCAGCCACGAACCTCCCAGCCCTGTGGGCTTGCGTGCGGGCCCTAGGAGCCATGGGCCGTGACTTCCAAAAGGGAACAAAAGCTGCCGCTGCATCTAACAAAGCTGGGGCCTGCTGTCCCCACCCCTGGGGTGGGAAACGCTGGAGATTTGGCACATATGCGTCTGGGACTATTTCCACAGAAGCAAATGGCAGCCCTGGAGGGCCAAATGCAGGCTGCAGGAGTTAGAGAGTTCAGCTTTTTTGACACTGAGGGAGTCTCACTTGCCTTCCCCAGCTGGTGAATGGGCCTCATAAATACCGTGACCCTTTACCTGGGTGCTGAAATCATGAGCCAGTGATTCCAACACTTCCCAGCTCACGTGTACGAAGCATGGTCGGATGGCCTGCTAAACAGCAGTCCTGCTGTCCTGCCTCCTGAGGCTGTAGCCTGGAAACGGCCCTATTGTGCCAGGTGCTGTACAAACCCAAAGGACAGGCCCTGCTCCAAAGCGCTTCCTCTTGACCTAGGCAAGAAAGCCCACAAGACACTATAATGGCTTTGCTTTCTTCCTTCTCACCAGGGAACTGCCTGGCTGGCCAGAAGCTTGTGCCTGCATTAAAAGCAGCTGCATTATGAAGGCTGAGTCTGGCGCGGAGGGGACTGTTCCAGCCCGTTCCCAGCTTCCCCAGCGCCTGCGCCCAGCTTGTACAGCTCAGTGGAGCAGGAACCACCCAGCTCTGTGGTGCTCTTGCCCTCTCCCTGGTTCTCAAGCACCACACCCCAGAGCTCAAAGGAAGATAGATGCAAAAGGCCTGTGTGGATGTGAACTTGAGTCCTTGACTGTGGGGCGTTCTTCAGCCTGCACCGGGGGGCCAGAGAGGTATGGCAGCCAGGGTGGGGAGGGGACACCCTTGGAATGACTCATTTCTGCTCTCTGGAAGTTAGCACCCTGGCCAAATGCCCTGCTTGCCTGACCCTGGCCTGGACATCACCCACAGGGGGCTTTGCTAGGGAGGACCACAGTGGGAATGTGTCAGGAGCTATAGGGGTATGGCTACCCACCCAGCCCCTCTCTCCAGCACAATCACAGCTCTCAGCTCTGCTCCTCACCAGTTCGGAGGAGGGTGTGCCGACCTGGCTGACGACTGGCACATGATAGCATCCATCACGCTCATGGGGCGGAAGGCAGCACTACAAATTGGCTGAGCCCGAGGGCCACCTCAGCCGGCACCAGCTGCTTGAGAGGCAGGCACAAGAGCCACCTTGCCAGGCAACTGGGCGCTAACCTGAGCAGGGAGAAAGTGTCTTGCTGAACGTAGGCAGGGAGGGGCCGGTTTCTGGCCTGGCACCTGCCCAGAATAACCAATGGGCACTTGCTGCCCTTGCTTAGGGTGCCCTTCTTGGGGGTCATGAACCGCAGGGGAAAACACAAATCCGAGAGGCATTGTGATCTAGGCCCCAGGGTGCCACTGTGTTGCGAGGGTGCCCAGGGTGCCACTTTGGCCCAGCTGCCCAAGTGGTGCGAGGCTGTGTGGGTGCAGGCCCGTGGGCATGAGTGGAGCTGCTGGGGGAGTTGGGGCTGGGAGTGGCTGCACCACTCCTGGACAGAAGCAGAGAGCATAGGCTGGTGGGGAGGGGAGGGTGCACTGGTGAGGGGCCAGGATGAGGGGGGAGTGCTGGATGAAGATCTGGGAGCAAGTTATGGTAGGTACATGGGGGAATGGGATGATGGGGTGTTGGGGGGCTGTGGGTTGAGGGATTTGGGGTGTGAGGATGATAGGGCGGTAGAGTGAGTGGGGAGGGTTGGGGGGCTGTGGCATGGGGTGATGGTGTAAAAGAGATGGGGGAATGAGGGAGTTTGGGGGGACAGCAGGGTGGGAGAGGGATGGTGAGGTGGTGGGGTGAGAGGGGAATGTTGAGGGCCTGTGGAGTGAAGGGTTGGGTTGCGAGAGGGATGGTGGGGTTACTAGTGGGGTCTGTGGGAAGAATTGGGATGCTGGGGCAGGTGGGGGGCTGTGTAGGCAATGGAAGAGCATGGGGCATGTTGTGGGAGGGGGCCTTGTTAGGATACAAGAATATAATGTATGTTTATAGACATATTTAGATCTGGGTATCTGTTTGAGATAGGATTCGGGGCTCTGGCCTGCCAGAAAGTCAAGGTCTCTGAGCTACACTGTTAGCAGAAAACAAAGACACAGTGTGTCCCTCTGCCTGGCTGCAATTCGAGGGGTTTTTTTATGACTGTGAAAAGAGACGGGCGGCAGTGACACCGGTTCAAGATGCAGTAAAGGTGAGATGTGTGAATGCACAAGTGGGAGAAAACTGTGATTCCTCCTCAAGGCAGACGCCAGAGCACGGCCAAGCACGTGGCTGGGAAAGCAAGGGAGGTGAAGGGGGATGTTAGAAACAAACATATGGCCTAAACTGACCATGGCCAGGATGTGCCCCCACTCCCCGCCCCTCCCTGGGGGTACAAAGGGGTTGTGCTAACACCCCAAAATGGAATATGCTCATATATTGAAAGAGGTGGTTGGTGGGGGGTGGCTCCAGGTATAATTAAGGCTATCAAGAGGAAGTAGATGGGGTATTTTGTCGGTGCATGGAGCCAAGGGCAGGGAAAGAGGGATGGGTGTAGAGAACTAGAATGGCGGGGAAGGAAACTCTACTGGCACATAGAGGAATACGCCTGACTGGTGTGAAGGGCTTGGGTACGATTATGCTTTTAAGCTGATCAGTGTAGCCCCAATAAAGCCATCGTGTAGCACCTGCAGACTGGACTCTTCCCAAGGAGGCAGTCAGGTTGAAAAGCCCCACCCCAATGCGAGCCCCAGACGTATCCTGTGTCCACACACTCCATTTCCCCTGAAAGCTGAATCCAGCCTTCCCAGGGGCTGTAGGTTCCTGGTGCCCCCTCCTCCCCTAGACCTGGGTGTGCCAGACGGAATGGGGGAACACAGGCTGGGGGGGTGCTGCACTGCCACTCAAAGGGGTGGCCGGCCAAATTCCCAGCTCCAATCAGGAACCAAGGGGTGGACTGGACTCTCTACCCACCCCCCCGCCTGCCTGCTTCATTCACCACTGCTCGTACAGCAATTTAGCAAGTGCACGTTTGACCCACTGCAGTAGACTTCTGCAACCTGGAGTCAAAGCAATTGCTAGTTTCAGATGCAGTCTTTGAGCCTGGGCATGGAGCACTGAAATAGCCCGTTGCGGCGCTCCGTCCGAGGTGGTGGGAAAATAATCCATAGGAAAAATCAATTAAAAGACAAGGAAAAACAGGGCTTTTTTTTTTTTTTTAATAACCGTCCAGAGTCTGAGCAAGGCAAAAACCTCAGGGGTTCACGGTGAACAGAAACCAAACTGTTCTCTTGGTTCCTATTTGTGTTTGCTGATGGCCCAACCTATCCACAGGGCTATGGGCTCCCGTACCAGTTAAAACAGGGGCATGACTTGTTTTCCGATGGTCACTGGAGGTGGGGGGAGGATGACTTGGAAGGAGAGCAGCAGGCCCTGGTGACAGTGGACAGCACGTCTTTATGACAGTCATTTCTCAATGGGTGCAGTAGAAACGTTCTCCTCGGTGGCTGGCTGTAAAGCACCGCTCTAAACAAGACATGATCATGCAGGAGAGCCCGCTTCAGGCACTCGCTCACAGAGATTGTGGGATCCAGCCTGGATCAGCTTCTCCTGAAGTCCTGGGCTCCATCACAGCCATCTCTGCCCTCCTCCTTTTCCAGGCAACACAGAGATAGATGAGGGAGGGTCACAGCTCATGAATGTAACTGGAAAACATCCCTCTCCGTGTTCGGCAGTCCCTGGCAAATTATGATGTTTCCAGGCAGAGAAGCATTCACTGGAGCAGACTGGGGAGAGATCCCAGCCTTGTCGATCGGTTTTTGACCCCTGGGAGGAGGGCAGTATAGGGCTGTAGTCTAAGGCTATGAGTGGCACAGCTGTGCCATTATAGTGCTATAGACATGTCCTACAGAGCCGGAAGAAGGTTTTCCATTCATGCAGTTACTCCACTCCTCCGAGAGGCAGTCCTTCCAGCAACCAAGCTGTGTCTACACTGGTGGTCAAGTCACCCTAACTACCGCGCAACATGTTTTACTACCGCAGGGAGAGGACGCTGGCTGAGGAGGTGCTCTGCAACTTGGGGACCTATTTCCATTCCTCCAGCCAACAACGTATCCAGACAGAGTTCCTCTGGGACGCATCCACTGACTCCTTAGGTGCTTTTGAGGAGCAGTGGGCCCTGTCTGGGGTTCTCTGCTCAGTGACCCACCCAGGTTCCAGCCGTTTAACCCTTTGATCTTCACACCTGTTCCTGCTTTTTCATTCATTGTCTTCCATAACCAGTGGAGTCCCAGGCTTAGTAGCTCCTACCCTTAGGCTGGGGGAAGGGCTTTTAGCTGTGGGCAGGCCTATGCCTGCCTACATCCTGGCAGGGCCAGATTATCAAAGGGGCTTTAGCCCCAGGCCCTGGCAAGAAGGGGGCCCTGGGCTCCAGCCCCTAAAACCTTCTGATAATCCAGAGACCCTGCTCTGCGCTGGCAGGGCAGGAGCACAGAGAGTGCTCCTGCCCTGCCAATGCTGTGCAGAAGGGGGCGGGCCTGGTGGTGGTGGGGGGGGAACTCTGTACTCTGCTCCACCCTGCCCTTGGACTGGCTGGTCCACCCCTGGGGGCAGGGCAGGCCAGAGCCCACTTGCTTCACCTGGGAGCGGGGCCAGCTGGTGTGGCCTGCACTCCTTCAGCCCAGCACGCAGCTCTCCGGGCCCTGTGACCCTGGGGGGCTGCATTGAGATCTGTTGCTGTGCCATGCCGTGCCGCTCTGGGCACCAGTCGCCATCCCACCCGTCCAGCAGACTGTTCCCACCCCAGCAACAGGGGACTGAGGGCCTGGCCCCTGCGATGGGGTACCCAGGCTGGGGGCCCTGCAGTGGGGGGCAGCGCAGGGCCCCTGGGTCAGTTAATCTGGCCCTGCAACCCGGCACCCAAATAGTAACACGTTTCACAGACCTGAGCACTGTTGCAAGGCAGGTCCAATCTTTAACATGTAGGTGGGAGTGGCAGGGAACCCAGAGCTGGAAAGCTGGCTGGGTCAGGACAGAACGAGGGGAAATGGAGACAAGCAGCTGGGGAAGGTCAGGTAGGCATTTGGCAGTGAAGAGAAACATGGGTCAGACAGGATTGGGCTTCCAGGTTTTAGTGCAGCAACAAGCAACAGTGGGAGATGGCTCAGGTCCCCAGAAGCCTCCAGGCAGGCTGGATATTATAGATATTCTGGAGAGGGTCCGGGCGCTATGGAAGGGTGAGGCAGCTACGAGAGATTTGGTGCTGAGAGTGGATCAAGTCAAGGCTGGTTCTCTCTGAGCAATTTCCTGCAGTCCTTGTCAGCTGTGTGTGAAGGGCCGGATGCTGCAGGCAGAATGAGAAGTTGGGGAAATGCTGGGCTGAGAGCCCCAGCACCCACCACTGCAGGCAGCCCGTATGTCATCCTGCTAGGACCCCCATTCCTTGGCTGGCAGAAACCAGCCTGCTGGCCAGAGCTTCTGGCATGCTGGTGGTGGTATGGGAGGGTGGGGACACACAGGCAGATGCAGCCCCCCCATGGTGTTTGTACTTGTGATTTGAGCTGCATTCACCTCCCCACTGTGCCTCCAGCAGAGTGAAATAGCTGCCAAAGGGGGCAGGTAAGGGGAAGCTTGGTTTGGCTTTGGAGACCTCAGTCCTTGTCCATTTCCTGCTGCCTACACACCAGGGACCCAAGGGCTAGCAGAACCCCTTCTGTCCGCACTCTCGGGGCCCAACCCTGATGTCCACCTTGTCTGAGCCATGCTGGAGCAAAAATGGAGGACTCCAACCATGCCACGCAGTTTCGGTAGTTCAACCGGGAAAACTCACAGAGGCTGCGATGAATAAGGGCAATAACTCTGGGTGGGCCTGGTATTCAAAGGGGGCTCCGTCTCTGCGTGCTTGGACAGTGTGGTAAGAGTTCTCTTGTTTATGCCAGTGATCCCAATTACCTAAAAGCTTCAGTTGAACAATGACTTTGCCAGACTTGAGGGTAAGGGGCCAATGGAGTGAGGGTGATTTCCACCAGTCCAGGGGGAATTGCACCACTGCCTCTATCACTATACACGTGATAAGCAGTTACGCCTCCAGCTACCAGTGAAATACACCCATTGATGTCTACAGTATGAACGTGTCAGGAAATTATTGGAAACAACTGCAATAAAGAGAGGAGGTTTGACAGATACTGGACGCTCCCTCTGGATTACGGGCAGAAAGACATGGAAACATGAATCGATGCACCCTGGAGGACAGAGATAGCATTGTCAGAGGACATGACCATGCAGGAGTTGTGCATCACAACAACCCCATGCAGGCTGGAGTCTCCAAAGAGCCTGTATTGTCAGCTGCTGGGGTCTGCTGCCCAGAGGGGCAGAGGATGGCTTCCTTGGTTGGCTTGGACTGTAGGACTAGACTGTGCCTGCAGGTCTATGGACCATCTCCCCTGCAGCCCATGATCCACATAGCTCAGATTGGCACCTGGTCATTTACTGGGTTGCCACCATCTGGCTCATGCTAATGCTGGGCTCACATGGTGCCCACCTGTCCCAGCAGCTTCCCACTACAAACGCTGGCAGACTCTGGCCAAAAAGCACTTTCCATAAAGCTTCCTCTTGCACAGGGTGATTTACATTGCCTAGTACAATGACCCCACATGCTCTGCCTGGCCTCAGTTCTCACACACTCACCACCCCAGCCACAGGGGCTGTTCTGAAGAGCTCTGCGTGCTTTGGTAAGTGCATAGGATCTTCTGAGTCCAGCATAGTGGTCTTTCTGTGGCGTGCACCCATCCATGGGATAGGGCGGTCAAGGACAGTTCCTCAGGTGCAGGGGGCATGGGCATTGTAACAGAGCCTCTGGATATCTGCAGCCTCCAGCAGGAATGTTGCAATTCATGCCACGCACCAGTGACCAGATGGCTTTGGCTTCTCCACGGACACTTTCTACTGGGGGGATGACTCTGTCACAGGGACATCCACCCTGCCCAGCTCCAGTGAGATGGAGAGCAGGCAGTCAGGTTTTCCCCTGATGCAGGGGCAGGCAGTGGGTGGCAAGGAGCATGGAGAGGCATGGTGAGGGACAGAGGAGTGAAGATACAATGTGTTGCATCCTGATGCTCCTTGGGCAGGCCAGCCAGCCCAGGTGATCAGACAGGCTGTCAGTGTACAGCAGTTAAAAGACTGCTCTGTGCTTTGCCCCCAGCTGGCTTCTGGCTCAAGGAAGGGGAAAGTGGCCCATGCAGCCACCTTTCTTCCATCTCCCAAGGTCCTGCACAGAGCATAGCTCACCCAATCCCAGCGATCTGGCTCTGAGGCTATTCTGGTGTACATTGCAGAGGCGTTGGACTTTCTTCTCATCCCCAAATCAGTGCATTTTCCTGCAAGGGGGTCTTCCTGGCCCAGCCATGCCGCCTCTTTGCCTGGTTCCTGGTAGCAGCCAGACCCCACTGAGTGTCCTCAGATGGTTTTCAGCTTCAGCACCTTGGAGAGGGGTTCCCTGGCGCTGGAGTAGATGAGGTAGGAGCCTGCCGGGGTGTGAAATACTTCCCAATCTCGGCAGCCAAAGGTGGGCAGGCGATGAGCCAATGCGAAGCCTTCATACCCTTGCCACCTGCCGCACAGAGGAGAGGAGTTACTCTATGTTGCACCAAAATCCCCCAAATCTCAGGGCAACCAACCGTCCCAATGTGTGTGCTCCCAGCGCGCAGCTCCTCTCTCTGGTGTCTCTGCAGGTCCCAGGTGTGACTGCCATGTAGACAGACCTTTTGGAGGTCAAACAGGCAAAAACTATGTCCCACAAAAACATATGGGTGTGGCAGAGAACTGCCCCTCCTTGGTCCCTTATCTGGCATGGGACTGAACTAGAGGAAGGTCCTTCAGCTAGTGGCTTTGGAGCTGTGGTATTAGCTGGGAGGTTGGCTGCCGACACGGGCGCTGGATTCCCTCCCGTCATGAACAGCTCTTTGTACCTCTCTACCACCCCACAGGCTATGAGGCACAGGTGCCAGCCCTCTCTAGATTGTTGGTTGAAAAGTCACCTGTGGTGACCAAGAATCACTGCCCGATGGCTGGGTGGGGAAATGGGTTTGGGTATCTCAATCCAGCCTCTAATGGACAGGGTCAGCATCACCCCGCAGGTCACTGACAGCTGGTGGGCAGACTCCGCAAAGGTCAACGGACAGACTGGCCACGGAGACGCTCGCCTGGGAGGTGGCATCTCACACTCAGGATTGCAGTGGAGCAGCTGCCCACACAGCACTGGTCGTCGTCCCCGTCCCCCCTCCCCCCCAAAGCTGCTCCCCTGGGTGTGTTTTACCACCTCTGCATCCATAGGGAAAAGCCTGAGAGGAAAAAAACTGGATCCACTGCCACATTTTTTGGTCACCGGAGAGCAGTGGAAGGTGCTGTCTCCCCCTCCCATGCTGCTGCCCCATCTGTCTCCACCTTCAGGTCCATTGTCTTGTTTTGCTACAATTGGCTGAAACATCCAAGCTCTGTGTAGGTTAATAAGATGCTCACCTTTCACTAGGGCCCATTCAGAGGCCTGGTTCTGCAAATGGGTAGTGAAAGTGGAGGGGAAGTATGGAATTACCTCCCCAAACACTGCCTGCTTGCTCTGCTTCTATGCTCCCCACCCCAACCCTGGATTCTGAGGAGGGTGGGAGTGAATCACTCCAGCCTTCAGAGCCATCCGTCTACCTTTCCTCTGGCACCCTTGAACGCAGACAAACTAACAGTGCCACTCCCCGCCCCCGACATGCCCATGGCTATAAGATGGGGCCACGCTGGTCATGTGCCGTTACCTGTATATGACACTATTCACAGAGAAGGTGATGCCGTCAAAGGAGTTTGCCACCACCAGAAAATAATCTTCTCCCACTGAAAAGAACTCCCAGTCCAGAGCACTGTACGGAGCAAGCACAGAGTTGGATCATTAAAACCATCCCTTGAGAGGCTCACCAGTCCCCTTCAGGTCCCCAGCCTGCATCCGGCCCAAGGCAGACCAGATACACAAAGCTCTCATCGTCTGCCAGCCGTTCCCTAGGTTCTGTGATGAGGGGGGTTCCTGGTGTCCCCAAGAGAGAGACCATGGCCACAGCTGGAAGGGCTGAATGGACTTGAAGTACCCGTGTCCCAACAGGCATGGTCTCCCTGGGTCAAGGTTGAGGCATACTGGCTCTGCCATGACCCACAATGCACCTGTTTCATGGACAGACAGCTGTTCATTCAGCTCTTTCCACAAGTTCTTCAATCCAGAGCAAGCCTGGCCTCTGGCCGCAGCCAACTGTGGCCATTCCAGATGTGGGAGTGAGCTGTATACGCAGCAGAGTCACCTCAGCTCCGACCAGGCGAAGGTCATCCTACACCAAGCCTACCCAATGCATACAGTATGGCTCACTGCTGCAGCTGTGTTGTGATAGCTACAACCAGCAGGGATGAGTAGCTGAATGCTTGACAGCGCCAGAGCGCCTTTCCACGTGGTCAAATAACCCAAACTGCAATTTACGGGCCAGACCCACAGGAGCTGAAATGAGCACAGCTATGGATCACAGCCTAGATTTCAGTTTGGTATATGCTTGCTGAAAAATTCAGAGCCACGCACCACTGGGCTGGGTGCTACGGATGGCAGAATTGGGGCTGTAAGCTCTGTGCAGAAGAGGCAAAATCCCCCTTCCTTAAAAGTGATTTCCAAAAAGTATATTGGTCTGAGGGGAATGCAGCAATTTCCATTTAAATACAGGTTTCCCCAGCAGCCTTTTGTTAGAACACGTTTGTTTTTTTTTAAACCCCAACAATTAGATCCTAAAGCATTTTGGTTCCTAATGATCACGTTCAAAAGCCAGGTCCCATTCAGCAAAACTCCAGCATGGAAGAGTGGAAAGGGAATGGGACACAGCAGATATCACTGCTTCTTGCTATGGGGCCTGATTTTCAGAAGTGTTGAGCTGCCTCATCTCCCACAGACTTCTGTGGGTGCTGAGCACCACTAAACGTCAAGCCATTAAGCTCACTGTCTCAGTTTCCCTATCTGTGATACAGAGATAAAGCCCTTTGCCAAGTAGCTTGTATGAATGGCCTGAGTGGTGCAATGTGTTATTACTTACTCAAAGTTCAGTGTGCAGGAGGATTGGCTGGTGCAGATTTCACTGCACGCTCTCTGTGTTTCCTACAGAAAGCTCCAGAGAAAACAACCTCTGGAGGACGGTGAGGATGCTGCTCTAGGCCAGGCTGAAGCCCAGAGGATCCAACCGCTTGCGTTTCCAGTCACTGCTGCTGGTTGTGTGAAGTAATGGAATGCAGTTGGCCCCAGCAGGGGGCTGAAACACACAGCACCATTTTGGTCTCTGCCAAAAGAGGCATGTTGCCCCTTGGGCAGCTGAGGTCATGTTGGGCTAGAACCTCCTTCAAGCAGGCTGACAAATGATAGCAAAGTACCTTCCTTGCTCCACAGTGGTGGTGCAATGGAAAGGCAGATTTCCTGCAGAAGGAGGAGTCCAGTTAAAAGACCCAGCAGGGCGTGGGTGGCTCATGAGTGTTACGACAACGGAGAGTGTCAGCAGCACTCATCAGGGAGGGGTTGTTTTGGCTCAGTTTATTGTGGAGACTCTGATGTGGAAGCAGCTGTGTGAGAGGAGAGTGTTCCTACCACGTCAACTCCAAAGGACCAATATGATCATCTAGTCTGACCTTGTGCGCTATGCAGGCACAGAACCTCACCCGCCCACTCCTGCAATAAACCTCTAACCCATGACTGAGTTATTAAAGTCTTTATCGTGCTTTAAAGACTTTAAGGTACAAAGAATCCACCAGCAAGTGAGCCATTCCCAATGCTAGAGGAAGGCAGAACCCCCCAGAGCCTCTGCCAATCTGGCCTGGGGGAAAATTCCTTCCCGACCCTAAATATGGCAATCAGTTAAACCCTGAGCAGGTGGGCAAGTCTCACCAGCCAGTCACCCAAGAAAGAATTCTCTGTAATAACTCAAAAACCACCCCTCCAAACGTCACATCACAGTTCATTGGCATATCTACCACCAGTAATCAAGATCAGTCAACTACAAAACTAGGCTGTGCCATCATCCCATCCTCTCCATAAATTTATCAAGTTGTTTTTAAGCCAAATAGGTGTTTTTGCCTCCACTGCTCCCTTTGGAAGGCTATTCCAGAGCTTTACTCCTCTGATGGTTAGAAATCTACATCTAATTTCCAGTCTAAAATTCCTGATGCCCAGTTTATATCTATTTTTATTTGTGTCCACTTTGGCACTGAACTTAAATAATTCCTCTCCTTCCCTGGTATTTATCCCTCTGATATATTTATAGAGACCAATCATAGCTCCCCCCAGTCTTCTTTTGGTTAGACTGAACAAGCCAAGCTCTTTGGCTATGTCTACACTAGAAAAGTTAAGTCAACTTTGTTAAGTCGACGTAACTTTTCTAGTGTAGACATAGCCCCCTTGTCAACTTTATTAAGTTGACTTAACGCTTTAAGTCGACTTAATAAGGTCAATTTAGGCACTAATCCCCATCCACACTGGCTTTAAGTCGACTTAAGGTTTTGACTTAAGGCTCAAGTCGACCTAAAACGAGGTGTTATTAAGTCGACTTAAGCTTTCCTTAAGTTGACTTAAGGAAATGCTTAAGTTGACTTAATAAAAGCCCAGTGTGGACGTGGCTTTGTTTAGGTGGACTTAAGCCTCCTTAAGTCAACCTAAGTTGCCAGTGTAGATGCACCCTTTGAGTCTCCTCTCATAAGCCAGGTTTTCCATTCCTTGGATCATCCTTGTAGCCCTTCTCTGCACCTGTTCCAGTTTGAATTCATCTTTCTTAAACATGGGGGACCAGAACTGCATGCAAAATTCCAGATGAGGTCTCACCAGTGCTTTGTATAATGGTACTAACACCTTCCTGTTTCTACTGGATATACCTCATATGATGCATCCTAAGACAACATTACCTTTTTTCACAGCCACAACTTCCCTTGGAAGGCTATTCCAGAACTTTACTCCTCTAATGGTTAGAAACCTGCGTCTAATTTCAAGCCTAAATTTCTTGATGGACAGTTTGTAACCATTTGTTCTGGTGTCCACATTGGTGCTGTACTCAAATAATTCCTCTCCCTCCCTGATATTAATCTCTCTGATGTATTTATAGAGAGCAATCATATCCCCCCATAACCTTCTTTTGGTTAGGCTAAACAAGCCAAGCTTCTTGAGTCTCCACTCCACAGACCATCCTTGTAGCCCTTCTCTGCACCTGTTCCAATTTGAATTAATCCTTTTTAAACATCGGGGACCAGAACTGCACACAATATTCCAGATGGGGTCTCACCAGTGCCTTGTACAGCGGCATTAACACCTCCCTGTCTCTACTTGAAATACCTCTCCTGATACATCCTAGAACCACATTAGTTTTTTTCATGGCCACATCACATTGGCAGCTCATAGTCATTCTATGGTCAACCAGTACTCCCAGATCCTTCTCCTCCTCCGTCCGTTCCAACTGATGCGTCCCCAACTTATAGGAAAAATGCTTGTTATTTGTCCCTAAATGCATGATCTTGCACTTCCCATTATTAAATTTCATCCGATTCCTAATTTTTCAGTTTACAAGGTCATCCAGATCTTTCTGTATGGTATCCCAATCCTTCTCTGTATTGGCAATACCTCTCAACTTGGTGTCATCCGCAAACTTTATTAGCACATTCCCGCTTTTTGTGCCAAGGTCAGTAACAAAAAGGTTGAACAAGATCGATCCCAACACAAATCCCTGAGGGACTCCACTGGTAACCTCCCTCCAGCATGACAGTTCACCCTTCAGTATGACCCGCCGTAGTCTCCCTTTTAACCAGTTCCTTATCCACCTTACTATATTCACATTAATCCCCATCTTCTGTAACTTAACTAATAACTCCCTATGTGGAACTGTATCAAATGCCTTGCTGAAATCTAAGTAAATTAGGTCCACCGCATTCCCTTTATCTAAAAAATCTGTTATCCTTTCAAAAAAGGAGATCAAGTTGGTCTGGCAAGATCTCCCTTTTCTAAAGCCATGTTGTATTTTATCACAGTTACCGTTATCCTCTACAGCCTTAAGTACTTTCTCCTTCAAAATTTTCTCCAAGACCTTGCATACTACCGAGGTCAAACTAACAGGCCGGTAGTTACCCGGATCATTTTTATTCCCTTTCTTGAAAATAGGAACTACATTAGCAATTCTCCAGTCATACAGTACGGCCCCCGAGTTTACAGATTCATTAAAAATCCTCGTTAAAGGACTGGCAATTTCATGAGCCAGTTCCTTTAGTATCCTCGGTTGGAGATTGTCCGGGCCCCCCGATTTTGTCGCATCCAGCAGCTCAAGTTTGGCTTCTACCTCAGGTATGGTAATTTCCACATTCATGATCTCATTCCCATTAGCTTCCCTACCTCTACCCCCAGCTCAACATAGTCATGCTGTGATCAACCAATATGTCCAGGTCCTTTTCCTTCACTGTCACTTCCAACTGATGTAACCCGAGCTCATAGCAAAAATTCTTGTTATTAGTCCTTAACTGCATGACTTTGCACTTACCACTATTATATCTCATCCTATTCCTATTACTCCAGTTTACAAGATCATCCAGATCTCCCTGTATGATATCCCGATCCTTCTGTGGTAGCCTGAGCCAGGGCTCTGCCAAGGAGCAGCCTACTCTTACATTGCCAGCAATATACGATGTATGATATATCTCTCCCCTAGGGCCTGCACTCAGACTGAACAGCCGGTGGAGAGAGAGAGGAGATGGTAGCACAGGAGATGCCTCTTTTCTGCTGACTTACAAATGGCCTCTTGTCACCAGGACACTCCCTTCTGTTCTGTTTGCTTTCCAAAGATGGCCTTGGGACTGCCTGGTCCACAGTTTCCGTTTGGATCTGCGCTCTAAAAATCCGTCCCGCCAGTGGAAGGACCTAGTCCGGCCAGGAAAATCCACCTCACCACAGTGTAATGTGTGGAGTAGAATGAAGTATATCTGGGTGGGACATGGGTGTGGTGGGTCCCACTGGACACAGAGGACAGGGGAAAGGACAGAAACAACAAAGGGGGTTTTGGTTTTTTCCTGTTCTATCTTTGCTGGCGATACAGACTTTATAAGAGCTCTGTAAGGGACACTACGCCCAATTCTCATAGACTCTACGGTCAGGAGGGACCAGTATGATCATCCAGCCTGACCTCCCACACAATGCAGGCCTCAGGACCTCACCCACCCACAAGGCCATCCTTTGGGGGGGAGGGGCGAGCAGGGTGATTGCCCCGAGCCCTGCGGTTTCGTGGGCCCCCCACTGCCTTGTAGCCTGCTCCCCCCACAAGCAAATGGCAGGGTGGGAGGGCAGAGCCCAGCCTCTGGGCCGGCCCGCACCACCCCCAGGGTGAAGCAACTGGCCCAGGGGGGGAGCGGGAGCGTGGTGCCCAGCTCTGGGCCAGCTCACCCTGCCCGCATTCCTGCTGCCTGGTCCGCGGCTGGGCCCAGGACTGGTTGCCAGCATCAGCCTCGGGTTCCTGGCCAGGGCCGGGGCCAGCTCCCACCAGCTGCCTCAAGTCTTCAGCCTGGCTGGCTCCTGCCAGCAGCAGTGCTTCTGGGTCCCCAGGGGGACAGCCAGGGTACCTGGGGGCATAGTGGGCCAGCCTGCCCTGCCCCCTTCCAGCACGCTGTCCCCCCCCCCCGGCTGATTGGCCCTGGGCCCCACTCCCCCCAAAGGATAGCCCTGCCCACCCACTCCTCCAATAAACCTCTAACCTATGACTGAGTTATTAAAGTCCCTGTATCTTGGGTAGCCTTGTACACAGTGCAAAAGAGACACAGCCACTGAAAGCCAGTGTGGGGAGGGGAGAACTGGGCTGTGTGTGTGTGTCGGTGTGTGTCGGGATGCGTGTGTGTGCCGGGATGTGTGTGTGTGTCAGGGTGTGTGTGTGTTTGTGTTGGGGTGTGGGGGTGTGTGTGTGTCGGTGGGTGTGGGGGGTGTGTGTGTGTGTCAGGGTGTGGGGATGGTTTCTCCAACCACTTCTGGTGCTAGACTAGAGGACTGGGAGAATAATTAACTCCCTAGCCTCCCAGTTGCTAACATCAGTTAACCACTGCATCCAGCTGCATCCTCTGACACAATACGGTTCATTTAAACAGGAGGTTTAGATGGACGTGAACAGACATGTCAGTGGAGCCTTCATTGACATACATGGGGCACTGCTTCTTCTGAGCGCACCCGTCATCCGTCATCCAACACCTCTCCCTCCTTTGCTTGAACGGGAACATGGCCTATTTTCCAAATCTGGGGCCCGATCCTCAGTAACTGTAGATCAGCACAGCTTACTGAAGTCCATGGAAGTTGGCTGATTTAAACTAGGTCAGGAGATGGGCCCTGGTGTGCATACATAGCAACACCTTCTCATCGTGTTTCCCATGGGGAGAAGGAGTGCAATTCCTGGTGTATGTAGGTATTGTGGGAACCCCTGGGCGAAACTCTCTGGTCTCTGCTGTGCAGGTGGTCCAAGTAGATGGTCATGGTCTGAAAAAAATCTATGAATGTCTGACTGTGCTCAGGTTGGTACCTGTAGGTGAGAAGATCCTGAAATTTGACAAACGTCTGTGCCGTGATGTTCAGCTCATAGATGGAGGAATTGATGGCGTAGTGATTGTTTGGCACTACAGTTTGACTGTCGTAGCTGTGACTATTAGCCACAGCCAGGAAGATTCTGTCTCCAATGCGAAAAGCCTCCCAGTCAGCTGCTCCAAAAGTCTAGGACAAAATGAAAAACTGAACGTGGGTAACACATCTCTTGATTTTAGACAGGCTTTTGGGACTGTCCCATGTGACAGTCTCATAAACAAACCAGGGAAATGTGGTCCAGAGGAAGTTACTATGAAGTGAGTGTACAATTAGTTGAAAGACCATACTCAGGGAGTAATTATCAATGGTTTGCTGTCAGAGTGGGAAGGTGTGTCTAGTGGGGCCATGCAGGGGCCTGTCTTGCATCCGGTACAGTTCAATATTTTCATTAATGACTTGGATAATGGAATAGAGAATAGGCTTCTAAAATCTGCAGATGACATAAAGCTGGGAGGGGCAGCAAGCACTTCAGGGGACAGCTTTTGAGTTCAAAATGACCTTGACAAATTTGAGTATCAGTCTGAAATCAACAAAATCAAATTCAATAAAGACAAGTGTAAAGTACACCACTTAGGAAGGAAAGAGCAAATGCACAACTACAAAATGGAGAATAACTGGTGAGTGGTCATATTACTAAAAAGGATGTGGAGTGATAGAGCATCACAAATTGAATGCAAGCCAACAATGGGATGCAGTAGCAAAAAAGGTTAATATCAGATTCTGAAGTGTATTAGCAGGAGTGTCGCATGTAGTACACAGGATGTAATTGTGCTACTCTACTTGGCTCTGGTGAGGCCCCAGCTGGAGCACTCTGTCCTGTTCTGAGTACCACATTTTAGGAAAGATGTGGACAATTGGAGACAGTCCAGAAGAGAGCAACACAAATGATCAGAGGTTTAGAAAACCTGACTATGAAGAAAAGTTAAAAATCCCAGACACATTTAGTCTCGAGAAAAGAAGACGGAGGGGAACCTGGTAAAAGTCTTCAAATATGCTACAGACTGTTATAAAGAGGAAAGTGATCTGTTTTTCTTCATCGTCATTGATAAGAAATAGTGGGCACAATCTCTAACAAGGAGATCTAGGTTAGATATTAGGAAACTCTTTCTAACTCCAAGGGTAGTTAAGCCCTGGAATAGGTTTCCAAGGGACTTTGTGGAATCCCCATTGTTTGAGGTTTTTAAAAACAGCTTGGACAAACATTTGCCAGGTATGGTCTGGGTTTACTTGGTCCTAACACACTACTGGACTTTATGCCTTTTGAGGTCCCTTCCAGCTCAACATTTCGATGATTCTATGAATAATTTCTAATGTACGTCTCAAACCTAATACACGGTGTGTGGGGGGTCCATCTTAGGCCGCACTTCAGCAGTGCATTTAAGCACCTGCTTTCCTAGGAGCACGTGCCAAGTCTCTTTTTCAGTGCCTGGAGACTTTAAGGGCGGCTCTATATTACCTGCCCTTTTTGGTGGCAGTCGAACCGAGATAAACATGTTCCTTAGAATAACTTGCGTCCCGCAGTTCGAATGCGTAACACCCAGCTTATCCACTGTGCTGAGTCGAACGGAGGGGGGCCTCCCTTCGACTCAGCGCTACCCAGTTGCCAGAGTGATGTTCCAATATCAAACTTCCTGACCAGCTGAGCAGGTCTTCACAGACCCGAGAAGTCGATCAAGAAGTTAATGCCGCCATCAGTGATGACCTACCCTAAGGGTACTTTGTTAGTAGGGATGGTTTGTTGAATCGAGGCCTCAGAAAGCCGAGTGTCACAAGGAAGGATCAAAGCATTGCACCTCTCATTCTCAGCAGCTTCACACTGTGATACTATTATACACGTATCAGGAACAGACGTCGTACACTCTATTTCGGAGGCGGTGAACCAGAAACCACAATTATCCCAAAATAATCTGAGCAAAGCTGATTCTGACAGCTTAGGAAGGTACTTTTGGGACAAAGGTTCTCATCCTCAACACCATCAATCTCTCAGTGACATTCTTCCCTCAATGTGAAACAGAGAGGTAGGAAGCCCTTCCCGTGAGAGTGACACGTTTATGAAGATTAATTTCCAGGCAATTTGATTTTGAGGACATAGTTAGCTTAGCTCTAGTTCTGAGCTTCCTGGTCCTTTTATTACTTTAGCGAGGCTAGGGATTTTCACAAACTTAAGGGTAAATTGAAACAAACAGATTTGGGATTTTGCAATTGTCCCTTAGAAAGAGATCCAGTTCTCGGGACCCAGAGCAATCAGCAATGTCAGAGAAATGGGACTGAAATGCATCTCCACCTTACAAGACTGTATCTGCCATGCCACGCTTCACTTGCTGCAGTTTGGAGCCTGTAAAACATTCATCTGTGAATGAAAGAAAGAAAGAACAAACCCCAGGAGGGGAATCTTCCCCTGCCAAAAACAGCATCCACCCAGGAACTGGCTGTTACATCTCCTGAAGCAAGTCCTGCTGCTGGGAACCAGCTGGGAGTGAGATTTCCCATACCTACATATTCCACTGAGCCTGGAATTCTTCTAGGAACGCCCCCAGGGCTCTGGGGACTGAAATCTCTGCACCCTCATCAATGATTTAAAAACCACAAGGAAGTGAGGGAAGGACGAACTGTACAAACAATGAACCCTCCCAACAGCCATGTGCAGGCGGGGGGCAACACTACCAGCCAAGCTATTTGCTGATTTCAGCCAGTTGTTTTCTCAGAGCTGGTGACACGGGTTGCTCTTTCCTGAACACTAGCAGTGCCTAATTAGGAAGACAGGCTATTATGGAGCCAGATGTACAGCAGGCAGAACTTTCTCTCTAGTTCCAGCCAGACCCTTGGCAGCTGCTCTCCCGGCTTGTTCTTGCTGTACAGCCAGCTGCCCCGGGGATAGAAAGATACGCCCAGCATTCAGCTGAGACTGCCCCAGTCAGTGGGCTGAGGGCGAAATTTAGACTCCCACTGACTTCAGTGGGTTAGCGCTGCACTGTCAGCATCCGGTTCTGCGTGGGTAGCAGGATGGGAGCCGTGCCGGGGTGTGGAAAGGGAAGGGTGGAGAAAACCCTAATGGCTCTAATCAGGAAGGACAGCGTATTACACTGCAGTACAGCCCACCCATGCGGTCTCAGCCAGGGCTGCACTGTCTAGTACAGTGGTTTTCAACCAGTGGGCCGTGGCACACTGGTGTGCCATGAGAAATGTCCAAGTGTGCTGTGAAATTTTGTACAAAGGTAATGAAAATCAATGGAAAACAACCACTGTGTCATCTTCAACAATATTCTATCCAACCAAAATTACAACTCATAAAACTCGTGAAAATGAATCATCACATTAAAGGCACATTAATCGGTCTTTCGATTCTAAAACGAGAACATTCTGAACACAGGTGGCCAAAGGGCAAAATTGAGATGATGTGTATTTTTTTCCAGTGGATCTGAAACATGAATACATTTGATCCTTCTTTAGCTTGTTGTACGCACTATGTTGCAAAGCTCTCTAGCAAGACCGTAACCATAGTAAATATGACGTTTATGAGCAATCAGTTCAGCTGAAAAAGCGGGTGTGCCCTGGAATTGTTTTGTCTCATTGAAGTGTGCCCTGTTACTGAAAAGGTTGGGAACCCATGATCTAGCAGAACACCAAGCCCTGCTTCTCTGGTGACATGGAGAATGGTCTGCAAAGTGACTAGGGAGATCCCTGCCCAGAAATGCTTTCCCCCAACAAAATAACACAACAAAGGTTGGTTAAATCACCTCTTCTATAACCA
The DNA here is from genome assembly GCA_007922175.1 of Pelusios castaneus. Lineage (NCBI taxonomy): Eukaryota > Metazoa > Chordata > Testudines > Pelomedusidae > Pelusios > Pelusios castaneus. The sequence continues at coordinate 22,121,360 of ML685789.1, read as the reverse complement.
GAGTGATCAAACACAGCTCTGGGGAGTTTGTTCTTGCTTGGGTTTCACATGGCATAAGGAACTGCTGTAAAGCTGTGATGAAAGGGGGGAGAGGTTGGGGCTGGGACCCACAGCTGCTGCAGGAGGATTGGGGGCCCGTGGCTGGGCCCTGTGGGTGCTGCTGGGGTAAGGCTGGGCCCAGGACCCACGGCCTGGTGGATGATGCTGCAGGCGGAGCGGCGGATGGTGTTGTGGGGGGACCTGTGGAGGCGCTGAGGAGGGTCCGCAGCCTGCTGATGCTGCTGGGTCCATGTGCCAGCCAGCTACTGGCTGCAGGCCCCTTGGACCAGAAACTGCGGCACTCCTGCCCTGCTCCCAGGCTGGCTGAGCTAGAGCGGACCAACCAGCCCAAGGGCAGGGCAGCCAGACCAATGGTGAATGGTGGCAGCATGCTGCTCAGCTAGTACCAGATTTTTTCAGGCCCCGCCTTTAGCCTGTAATGCCCTTGCCTTGATCCATCCCTGAAGCTCGATTAGTTTTCTATATGCAGGCGTGCAGGAGGCTTTGGTGAGTTCCCTGAATGAAGGGGACACTCTCAGCAGCTGATGCTGTTGGTCTGTCCCCATGCGATGAACCATGAACTTCCTCGGAGGGCCAGATCCTACTGGCACAGCTCAGCAGTGAGGTCCCAGTAAAGTCACCGGGAACTACTTTCTGGTAAAGGGAAGTCAAATCTGACCAACAGCAACATCTTACCAGGATCGACTGGAAGAGCTGGAAGGCGCCGCCGAGCCAGATGTAGATGTGGGAGTAGATCTTGGTAGAAGTTCCATTAAACGTGTTGGCCACGACCAGGAAAGAATAAGGTCCAATGGTAAAAAATTCCCAGTCGTAGGCACCAGAGGTCAGAATGGTCTGGTTGGCCTCAAAAAGCCTGGTCTTGGGGTTCCACCAGTATATGACGCTGTTAATGTTGTGATTATCGCCTGGGAACAATAGGAAAAAGAAGAGGGTGTTTGCAAACACAATGCAGCCAGGCGTTGTGGAGAAACCAGACAGTAACAAGAGAGGGGTAGGCAAAGGATCAAATGAAATATGCAAAGAGAGGGGGAAAGCAGCTAAGGAACTAATTTCTTTCCAATAAGTAAACAAGCAGATGCTAAGAATTCAGTCCCTCTCTCGGCCAAAGGAAGGGTTAACCTATTAAGGACTGCATGGAATAAGTGAAGCTTATGCAGAAACTCTTCCCAAGTATGCAGGGGAAATTCTAACAGTGCCTTCTAGCCAGGGGTGCGGCTATAGAGCTTGGTGTGGGAGTACAGTGCAGTGGCGCACTTCAGAGGAATGTCCCAGTTATACTGGGAAGCAGGGATGTGCCGTGGACCCTGTGTAACTGTTGGGCAAGACAGAGCCAGCCTGGCCATTCATACACACACACTGACTCAGTCTAACCACTCATACATCTACGGGGCTGTCTACCCTGCAACAGACCACGCTGCCAACTTTGCCGTCATATCTACACTGAAGACACCATCACAGGACCTAATCAAGCCACCTACTCCATCAAGTGCTCATTCACCTGCTCATCCACCAATGTGATTTATGCCATTATGTGCCGGAAATGTCCCTCTGCCTTATACATTGGACAAACAGGACAGTCTCTGCGCCAAAGAATAAATGGACACAAATCTGACATCAGAAATTGCAACACTGCAAAACCTGTAGGGGAACACTTCAATCTCCCTGCTCACTCCCTTGACGACTTGTTAATAGCTGTGTTGAAACAGATGAATAACAAATCACAGCTTCAAAGAGAAACTGCAGAACTCGAACTTATATGCAAATTTGACTCAGTTGCCTTGGGGTTAAACAGGGACTATGGATTTTTCTCTCATTACAACAGGTGATTTGACCTCCCCCTCCTCTATGTGCTGTTCCCCAGTGTTTTGAATCCTAACACCTATTTTGATTTGCTGTTACAGGCTGACCTGATCCTATGTCATACACTCCCCTGCATTTAATTTCCTCCCATTCTGTAAGTTTCCCATCTCCAAAGCGTCTGACGAAGTGGGATTTTCTCCTGCGAAAACGCATGCGATAAATAAATCTGTTAGTCTTTAAAAGGCCACAGGACTCTGTTGTTTTTCTACACTTTGGGCTAGGAAGTGATTCCCAGCTCACAGAGTTGCTGTGCTAGCTCACTACAGCTAGGAAGCAGTGGCAGCAGTGTGAGCTGTGGGAATGGCTAACTGTCCCTAAAATGTGCCCATCAGAGACCCTATATATGTACTTGGGGCAGCTGATTCATCACGCAGCTCATGCCAGGCCATCCATCCCTATGCCACAGCCCTCCCCAAATGCCTGAATTACAACTTCAGGCTGAGGGCAGCCAGGCATAACACAGAGCAGCCCTGAGTCTGCTCTGAATTGCCCCAGAGGCTGGACGAGCCCCATTGTGATACTGAGTTTGCGTAAAGTGACCTTTGGACTCTTCTGGGCTGCAGCGAAGGGGGAAGCTCTGAGTGAAAACATGAGAACTTCATTCCCAAATACCAAGCCTGGCTCCAGAGTCCACCAGGCAGGAGAAAAAGAGAGGTTTTCTGTCTCAAATGATTACCAGGTGCCAATGCTGTGACGAAACATCAGGGGCGATACGTAGTTGTGAGCCAAGGAGAAATGCTGTTTGGCCCAAACTCCAGCACTGGCTGCGTTGCCTGTTCCCTTCCCCAGCAAAGCACTTGAGAAGAGAGCTTGTTACCCTGCCTTCCCATCACCTCCCAAAGCATCACCATCACCAACCAAAATAACATCCTAGCCCTGATTCTGGAATTAACTAGGTGCTTTCAGCTCTCACTCCCCTGGTCTCCTACAGGGCTGACTCCAACCTGCTAGGACACCATGTAATGAACATTAACGTGTGCATAAGGACTACAGCTGGTTTGAAAAACTACAACCCAACAGGTTTCCATCAGAAAATGCTGTTCCACCAAAATCTAACTGCAACACACAGTCATGTCAATTTCACCAACATTTCATTTCATGGACAAAGGGGGCGGGGGAGATCCAGCAATCCCCATCGCCGCTCTCGACATTTTCACAATGAAACATTTTCACTTTTTCCTTTCAAAATGATCTTTTGTTGCAAAATCGTTGTGTTGCTTTCTATGATCTATTCTAATAGAAAATAAAAGCTGGTCCTTTTGATTTCATCAAAGAAACTGTCGAGCAATCAGAAAGGAGTTTATTCCTGAGTTTTCTTTCGTGGAGAATTTTGACATTTAGGGGACTGAAAACAAATGATGAAATCTCAACATCCTCCCTGAAATGGAACCTCTGTTCTCCACTGAGGTCAAATAAGGACCCACCTGGAAACACCTCAGAAAGGACAGAAACTGGGACATATAGCTCCCAGGAATGAGCCAAAGGGCTAAGATCCCTATCCTGGGAGCAGTGGCAGATCCTTAAATCTTTCACATGATCCAGTCACCAGATGGGGCCAAAGCTCCACACTGTATTAATGTGGATTCCATATTGTTAGCACCCTCATGGGTGGTAATGCCCCTTCTCCTTTCTGTGAGGCCCCTGGTGAATTCTCACTGTGGACTAGCCACGCATGCATGACCTCAGCACATTGCTCCGAAATGAAAAAGGGAACCTTAGCCAGGAAAAACAATCACGGCTGAGGCTCATACAGCAGTTGAATGGCATCTATAGATCAGTGAATTTTCTGGCAGACTGGATTACAAGTATTTGTGTAATGCAGGGCCCCTGAAAATGCAGAACTGATCTTTTCAAAGGCCTAAATCTGCTCTGTCAGCATCCTTCCTCTTGTAGTTCTGCACCTAATTATTGCACAGATGGTTCCCCGGGCTGACTGGTTGTTTGCTTGATTTACAGAGGAGACTGAAATAAATCTTTCCACTTCACATTTGCAGCAGAGCTGTGAGTCACACCTTTTTAGGCACATCATTTGAAACCTTCATTTTTTAGAGACTTTATTATTTGGAACCACTGTTCTTTACCAGCAGAGAAGGGCAGCTGTTAGCCATACCACTTAGTTACTATAGAAGCATAAAAAGAAAAGGTGACAGATATATACAAAAAAGAAGTCAAGGAGGTTTCAGTTACAGGGGGCGGTCCTGCGGCCGGTTCTGTTCAACATCTTCGTTAACGATCCGGATGATGGGATAGATTGCACGCTCAGTAAGTTCACAGATGACACCAAGCTCGGGGGATTGGTAGACATGATAGAGGGCAGGGACAGGATTCAGGGAGACTTAGACAAATTGGAACACTGGGCCAAAAGAAATCTCATGAGGTCCAACAAGGACAAGTGCAAAGTCCTGCACTTAGGACGGAAAAATCCCATGCACTGCTACAGGCTGGGGACCGATCGGCTAAGTAGCAGCGCTGTAGAAAAGGACCTGGGGGTTGTGGTGGACAGGGAGATGAATATGAGTCAACAGTGTGCTCTTGTTGCCAAAAAGGCCAATGGCATATTAGGCTGCATCAGTAGGAGTATTGGCAGCAGATCGAGGGATGTGATAATTCACCTCTATTCGACACTGGTCAGGCCGCATCTGGAATACTGTGTCCAGTTTTGGGTTCCCCACTACAGAAAGGATGTGGATAAACTAGAAAGAATCCAGTGGAGGGCAACGAAAATGATTAGGGGGCTGGGGCACATGACTTATGAGGAGAGACTGAAGGAAGTAGGGTTATTTAGTCTGCAGAAGAGAAGACTGAGGGGGGATTTGATAGCAACCTTCAACTACTTGAAGGGGTGCTCCAAAGAGGAGGGAGCTAGGCTGTTCTCGGTAGTAACAGAGGACAGAACAAGGAGCAATGGTTTCAAGTAACAGCTGGGGAGGTCGAGGTTGGATATTAGGAAAAACTTTCTCACTAGGAGGGTGGTGAAGCAGTGGAATGGGTTACCTAGGGACGTGGTGGAATCTCCGTCTTTGGAGATATGTAAGGTTTGGTTAGACTAGAGGTCGGCAACCTTTGCCGACCCCTGTGCCAGCCCTGCCCACCGCACCCTTAGCAGGTGCCGGGGGCAGGGCCAAAAGGGGGCGGGGCCAGGCTTCTGGTGCCCTGCCGGCCGGAACCTAGGCCGGCATTCCCTGGCGGGTGGCCTCCGGTTTCCGGCCCCAGGGCCGGCTCCTGTCCGCAGGGCGGCCTGCGGCTAAGGGCCCCTGCTGGATGGCAGGAGCGAAGCGGGTCACGTCTGGGACCCACTGTGCTCCCCTCCTACCGTCCAGCAGGGGGCGGGGCCAGCAGGGGCCCTCAGCTGTGGGCCGCAGCTGCTGGCCACGCAGTTTGCAGGGCTAGCTGGGGAGCCTGAGCGGCGCCACGTGCTGCTCAGGCTCGGCCCACGTGCCAAGGGTTGCTGACCCCTGGGTTAGACAAAGCCCTGGCTGGGATGATTTAGTGGGAGTGGTCCTGCTTTTAGCAGGGGGTTGGACTAGATGACCTCATGAGGTCCCTTCCAACCCTATGATTCTATGATTTCCCAAGGGAAAATCAGATTTTAAATCACGATTGATTGCCTTTCTGATAATATGCTGTCTCTAGCTCAGTCACAACCTGTGGACTGGAAGCAAGAATCATTGGCTATGTCTACACTGGCAAGTTAGTTTGAATTAAGGAGGCTTAATTCGAATTAAAGCCATGGCTACACTAGGCTTTAGTTAGTTCGAATTAAGGGCTTCCTTAACTCGAACTAATAAGTTTGAATAGGGTATTCGAACTAAGGGGTTAATTTGAACTAACTAGTTCGAATTAACCAATGTGGCCCTGTTAGTTCAAACTAATTTCTTAGTTCGAACTAACCGGCCATTGAAGTGAATGGGGATCGCTAATTCGAACTAACTTAGTTCGAACTAACTTTTCCAATGCAGCCATGCTAGTTCGAATTAAGCTAATTCGAACTAACTAAAATTAGTTTGAATTAGTTAGTTCGAACTAACTAATTCGAACTAATTTTAGCAAGTGTAGACATAGCCATTATGCGCAAGTCTCCGGGCTGTGTTATGCAGGAAGATAGCCTACATGGTCATAACATTCCTTCTGGCCTTACAGTCGATGAATTTATTAACTTCCACCACCTTCATCTTCTAAAAACCTTACTCTTTTCTTTGCGGCTGTGCTGCTGGCAAATGTCCCATGTAAGCCCCATTCTCTAGGCCTTCCACCTAGAGCCGTTCCTCGGGGAGTGGAGTGATTGACAGCTGGACTCTATTTATGGCCTTTACCTGCTCCCATTAGCACAGCACCTGAGCTCCTCCTGGTCGTTAACAGTTACGCCCACCTTGCAGATGGGGAAACTGAGGCCCAGAGAAGCTAGGGGACTTGCCCAGGTTCCCACAGGCGAGCTGTGACAGAGCAGGGAACTGACCCCATGTTTACCTTGCCAGCCACCAGCCCCTGTGCCTCTCTCACACACTGGCCATGACGCAAGGCATTGAGGGAAGCAGATGAAACACCTCCCAAGGTTTCCTCTCCCCCTCACCCTCCCATATTTGCTAGCTACAGTTTTCCATGGGCAACTGCTGTCTTTACTCTTCATCCTACAGAACAAGCAGGCCCTGGGTCTCTCTCTCACCTAGCAAGTGTCTCTTATATCACTCTCATTTTAGGACCCCAGCAGGCCTTGCCGGGTGCTCAGATGTAGGGCAGGAAATTGTCACATAGTGGCTACTGCACTGGCTTCTATTGCCGGTTCTGGCTCTGGGTGATGTAATTATTCTGGGCCTTGGTTTTCTCACCGTTAAAAGGGGGATAACGACATCTGTTTCTTTTGCAAAGCTCTGAAACCTGCTGATGAAAAGTGCCAGCGAGGTGTTACTGGAGACACAGACTGCGGGAGAGGAAGGGGCTTTTCAGAGACTATTTTAACCCACTCAGAGATCATGTGTGTTTTCACTGCTCCCCAACGATAAACACTGAAAACACTTCTGATGGACCGTTAGGAATGATGTCACATGATGAAATCCATTCCTTTAATCCATTGCAATATCTGCCTGGCAAAGCAAACCTCTGCTAGGGGTGGTGAGCTGTTAGGGAGGACACGTGAAATTCCCTGGCTAGATCATCATGGCAGATGGTACTCAAACACCACTGTGGACACATTAAATGAAATCTATCCAGCATGGTACACTCCCATTTACTCTGCTTGGGATAGGGCATGCAGGCGAATGCAACTGAATGATCAAATGACTTATTACGCAGTCAAAGCAGCCAATACAAGCAACTGTTAATCAGCTGCCCAAAAGCATGTAGCAGGAACATAAACGTACACTCCACAGAGTTACAGGGTAGCTCAGTGCTGAGTAAAAATTGTTGCCCTGTCATGCCAACTAAAAGAATATTAGTGTCTCAGAATGAGCTGTGGCCGGTTGAAGTGGGTGTTTTGATGCTGCTGTTTCACAACTGGTAATGTCTGAAGAAGCATTTGGAAAGGACTAGTGTTCAAGACTGGGGTGAGATTTGCCTGCCTCGTGTCTCAAAGCCCCACTTGTACACTGTTTCTTCCAGCAGGAAAGCTGGCACGCAAGTCCAGGTGATTAGGATTTCTCCTCCATAGGAAACTGTTATTAACACAATGATTCGCTAGAAGCAACCACCACTGGGTGATTCGCTAGGCGTTTCGGCAGAGCCACTCTGAAGTGGATGAAACCCTTCACTTTAATGGAGCGAATGGAAATTGTAACTAAAATGTATCGTTTCATAACTACAGTCACACTGGGATAAGATGAAGAAGGATCTACAAGTCAGACTCTGTTCCGATGATGGGCTAGAACCGTGGTTCCCAACCTTTCTCGGCCGTGGCACACCTTGATACCTTTAATTATTTTGAGGCACACCAGCATATAGTTTCCAAATGAACTCATGAATATTCATCAGCCAATGAGCCAATCCAGATCTCTTTGAGTAGTTTTTCAAAAAATTCTGTGGCACACCTGCTCAGGCCTGACGGCACACCTGTGTGCCCTGGCACACTGGTTGGGAAACACGGGGCTAGAAGACAGTGCCATTGAAAGAGGGCACCATTGCATATGAATGCCAGGGACTGGTGTCTCTTTAACCTAATAAACTAATGCTTCCAAGGGAGCTCTGCATGTGCAGTGCATTGGAAATTTCCAGCAGGGTCAAATGGATCATTGGGTACCCTCCCTCCACTGATGGGGGATTTCATCATGCCCACGTTTTTTCCTATCACCACTATTGTTTGCCAACAGAAAATCACACCACCTTTCCAGGGGTCTTAAAAAGATACACGGTTAGTGGCTAAAGCATCAGAGTTAGGGGATCTGGTTTCTGATTATGCAACCAGCTTGTTCTGTGATTGTAGGCAAGATAGTTAATCACTGATGCCTCAGTTTTTGCCCCTGACTGAGACAGAGACAATAGTATTTCTGGAACTTGTCACAATATTTTTGTCTCTCAGGGTGGTTTAATAATTTCTGCAGAATACTTTGCTAGCTGTAGATTGAAGAGGGAAGTAAAAATGTTGTGCAGATAAGATGGGCTGTCGTATGACTTTCATTTACTTTAGTGGGCTCAGGCTACTTAAAGTCTTTACCCCATCCCATGGGAAGGAATCAATCTCTGCTGACTCCAGTAGCTACTGTCACATCTTCCTCCACCCCTTCTCTACTGGCAAACAAATGGAAATGAACACCCAGCAAAAATAGTGGCCCCAAAGCAATGCTAGCTCCCACCTTTGCTGCTGACAGCACACCAGGAATGCAAAGGGCTTTTACTTAAAATGCTTTGTCTAGGCATCAATCTAACCTGAAACAAAAGCATTTTATAATGCTTTCAGGGGGTAGTTCTGTCAGCAAACGAGGAGGAGTCGTGTGATGAAGTGGGTTCCAGCCCATGAAAGTTTATGCCCCCAGTTTGTTAGTCTCTAAGAGTATGTCCACACTGGAGCCTTAGATCGACTTAAGGACGGTTAAGTCGACCTACAGACTGCCACGTCCACACTGAGCACTTATTAAGTCGACTTAAGTGCTTCCTTAAGTTGACTTAATAACACCACCTCTGAAAGTTGACTTAACGCTTAAGTCAACCCTATTAAGTCGACTTAAGCCAGAGTGGATGGGGAGTGCCCTTAAGTCAACCTAATTGACCTCCAGATCCCAGTGCAATGTGGGACAGCTACTCAAAATGCACCACTCCTCCGTTGACCTAGCACCTGCCAGTGTGGACGCTGGCAGTCGACTGGAGTTTTCAGTGTGGATTCTCTAAGTCAACTTAACAAGGTTGACTTAAAATCAACCTTGTTAAGCCAATTTAAGAGAGCCTCCAGTGTAGATGTACCCTAAGGCGCCATAGGACTTCTTGCCATTTACATGCGGTTGGATTTTATGGGTAAAATCCTGAGGTCACTGACAAAACTGCCATTGATGGCCCTGGAACCAGGATTCCAGCCCACATTCCTGTTGTGGAGATGCACGCACTATAAAAGGAACAAACAATACCATGATGTTGCTCCAGAACATCCTTGCCCTGAAACTTACATTACAAGGCATAGAGGAATGATGGGAACCCGAGTCCCCCTTCAACAGGCCCCAACTGTCTCTCTCCTGCTAGTCCATCTGCACTCAAGACCTATCAACCGAGCACTGCCAGTAAGAATAAGGTCTAAGTACCTTCTCTGTGGTTGGCAACCGCGAGGAAGGCCTCTCCCTCAATGTCAAAGGCCTCCCAGTCCCTAGCGCTGTGCGTGGTGATCCTCTGGTACGGGAAGAATGTCTCTGTTCTGTAGCTCCATTTGTATATGACAGAGAACTCCTGACCCCTTTCATTCTGCTCAAAATTAGCCACTGCTAGGAAGATCTGCAAAATAACAAGCCAGGACATCTCAGTTTCTCCCCTTACAGGGAAAGGATCAAGCACAGAGGCAGTGAAAATGGGGCACACTTTAGAATACAGGTCTGGGCATGTCCCACTAAGGCATGGCAGGAGTGGCTATTGCTCCCTGGGGAGTGAAGGACAGTGTAGCTAAAGTGCACCCCTTGTTGGCAGGGGCTGCACAGAGCAAGATGCTTAGCAGGGGATGTCAGATCAGCTCTCACCTTCCCTTCCCCATCCCTGCCAGGGGAGGGAGAGGGAAGAAAGGAGTGGGAAGCCATGGAGGTGGACTGCAGAGGGAAGGGGTGGAAGCGAATGCACAGGGCATTCAGAGAGCTAGGAAGGCAGAGAACGGGTGAGCATTTGGGTCCCTGCAGAGACTCTACCCAGGCTCCTTTGTGGGCCAATGGGACCTTGTGGCAGCAACTGGAGGCGTTCTGAGTTGGCCTAATTCCAGTCTGACCCTCTTCCCTTCCAGGTCCAAGAGCCTTGGGCTCAAGCTAGCTTTGGTGTCTACTGGGTCCAAAGTGGGAGGAGGAGAAGTGAGTTCTCCTGGTTAAAAGTTACTAGCGTAGCTCTGGATAACGTCACATTCGTTGCAAGGTTAGGGTTCTCTACAGGGCTCTGTACAGAGCTCCCATGGTAACATACACTCCCTCTCCACCTTGACCCCAAATTCAAAATAAAGCTTTTTTGCTGAGGTTCAGAAAAGCACAGTGTGACAGTCTACATCAGTGGTTCTCAACCACTGTGTTGGGACACATTACTGTGTCACCACGCAGTGGTAAGTGTGACATGGAGAGTCAGGGAGATGGCTGGATTTGGCCTGGGTGCGGTGGGCTGGTGTGTCCTGTAGGGTCACAATATGCAACCAAGTGTGTTCTGACCTTCAAAAGATTGAGAACCACTGGTCTATATGATTACATGCACTGCTTTTACAAGACTATGATAAATTTTGTAAAGTATGCCCTGTGAGGTACCATTTAAAACATCATAATCTGCTGAACATTATTGTCCTGGTAAAATATGCACATCACTTTTGCATGTAAAGTTACACAATTCTGCTGTATCACATTGCTGTAACACACTCCAGGTTAAGAAAAGCAGGCCCAAACCAATTTCTCGGGAACAAAGGACAGACTAGAATCATAGAATAATAGGGATGGAAGGGACCTCACGAGGTCATCTAGTCCAACCCCCTGCTAAAAAGCAGGACCACTCCCACTAAGTCACCCCAGCCAGGGTTTTGTCCAACCGGGCCGTAAAAATCTCCAAAGATGGAGATTCTACCACCTCCCTAGGTAACCCATTCCAATGCTTCACCACCCTCCTAGTGAGAAAGCTTTTCTTAAGATCCAACCTCGACCTCCCCAGCTGTAATTTGAAACCATTGCTCCTTGTTCTGTCCTCTGTTACCATCGAGAACAGCCTAGCTCCCTCCTCTTTGAAGCACCCCTTCAAGTAGTTGAAGGTTGCTATCAAATCCCCCCTCAGTCTTCTCTTCTGTAGACTAAATAATCCTACTTCCTTCAGTCTCTCCTCATAAGTCATGTGCCCCAGCCCCCTAATCATTTTTGTTGCCCTCCGCTGGACTCTTTCTAATTTGTCCACATCCTTTCTGTAGTGGGGAACCCAAAACTGGACACAGTATTCCAGATGCGGCCTGACCAGTGTCGAATAGAGGGGAATTATCACATCCCTCGATCTGCTGGCAATACTCCTACTGATGCAGCCTAATATGCCATTGGCCTTTTTGGCAACAAGGGCACACTGTTGACTCATATCCAGCTTCCCATCAACCATAACCCCCAGGTTAACACTGACCTTAGTGTTAAAAGACTATCACTTGCTTAAGAATCCATTCTTTGGCAGGGGGAAAGTGTGAATGAGAACTTTGCATTTCATCACAGGGATGGTTCAAATCTCACATCCACAAGAGACTGCTTGTCATGTGCTCCCACCCCCTAATGGGGGTAATCCTCAAAGAGAAGGGAACAAGAGATATAACAGGAGACAGTGGCCTCCAGTTCACCTCTCTTCCGCGTTTGCCATTGTGGGGGAAAAACTGGTCCGGGTCCTCAACCTGGAAAGAGGAACCTCAGACCCCTCCCAATACCGTAGGCCCATTCCCAGCTGAGATTCGAATAAGCAGAGAACGAGGTGTGGTTCAAGGTTTATTATTCAGCTGAATAACAGTCTGACACAGACAGACTGCAGCAGGAAAAGAAAAGAAAAAAAAGAGAGAGAGCATCACAGTTACAGGAGTTTTTTATACACCCAGGCAACTTCTTGAAACAAAGAAAATTTCACACATGCGTGTTATCAATTTACTTCTAACTTTCTTATCTACAGGAGGGGGTTCTGCCTCCTCACTCAAGGACGCTGACTTTCTCAGCTACCACAAACTGCATTCTGCAATTAATACTAGCAGACTAGGATAGCAGACCAAGCTTTTCTTTATCTCTTCTTTACACAGAGCCTTCTTGTAAAATTTCAGTTCAGACAGACCAAACTCACTCCATCTTGAATTAGTCCTGCTACATCTTTCCTTACACATACACTTTCCTTCACAACAAACAATTTTCCTCACACCATCTCTACTCACAGCAAATACACTGCTCGGAATACAAAGAAAGCATCATTGAACTAAGGAAGTGGGGTCCTGGCTGGAAAACTTTTCAGAAGAGCCCTGCAGAACTGCGGGTATCCGCTTCAGATCTGCGAATATCTGCATACACGGATGCGGCTGCAGATATCCGTAGATCCACTGTTGCGGATTGGAGGTGGATTCTATTTTTATATGCCCAGGATGTGATTGCTGCAGCTGCTGCAGCTGCTGCCTCTGCCAGAACGAGGGAAAGCAATGAGCAAGCAGGGAACAAAGGAAGTACTCTAGTCCATCCCAGCTCAGCTCTGTTTGCGGTCTTCCAGGCACTCAGAGACAGTCACTCATGGGAACTCAGTTTACCAACTAGTCCTGCCTCTGACTCTAGGAGTCCCAGCAACTACCCGCCCCCGCTCCACAGCAGCCAGCCAGACACTCTGCTTCTATAGTCAGAGCAGGAGCTGCCGTGAGGTGGGGGAGGTGCAGATGTGGATGGACATAAAACCCGGCATGCAGATCCCAGATAAAATACAGACTGACACTGAGCGGATGCGAATCAGATGAGGATCCACATTTTTGTATCTGTGCAGGGCTCTACTTTTCAATCACTGCAGACACCTATGAATACACGGTGAGACAAAACCCTTTCACTTTTAAGTTCACTTAGCTTATTAGGTTAGGCATTACCTTGCATTTTACTTTTATATTTCTCTCGTAACCAATCCAGACTTTTATACATTGTTACTTGTAATCACTTAAAACCAATCTTTCTGCAGTCAATAAAGGTATCTTATTGTTTTATTTTAACCAGTGTGCTTGGATTAAAGTGGATGGGAAACTCCATTTTGGGATAACAAGGCTGGTGCATGTCTTCATTTGAAACAATGATGGACTTTCTATGAGCATGCATTGTTGAGTCATGTGCTGGACAGTACAAGCTACATATTTCTGGGGAAGTCTGGGCCTAGAGAGCTTGCTGATTTTGCTATGAAGTTCATTTCATGACAGGTTAGCCAGCAGCACTGAACACTGCAGCTGAAAGTGATTTTACATTCTGGAAGCTGTGTGAACATGCTAGGAGTGGAGGTCTTTATAGTAAACCAAAGTTAGAGGCACCCCAGGTTGGCAAATTGAGGGGAAACAGCCATTCAGCTATCCAGACTGTACTCTGAGGAATGCCACATAAGCTTAACTGTTTCTCCCCTGCCTCTGAATATGCAACTTCTAGCTCAGCTGGTCAGATTCAAGACATCTGGGTTGAGCTCAGATAAGCTATCCTTCATTTTGGCACTCACTTCCGCTAATATCCAACCGCAAACCAGCTGAGGTTAGCCTTACAAAACCATGCAGCTCCCTGGAGCAGCTTGTACAAATTCTCAGCACAGCCAGCAGCATCTGGCTTTGCCATTGCATAGCGCAGATAGTAGCTTTCCAGCACTGGGCAACCCCAGGGAACTTTTTTCTGATTCCAAGCAATTTGGAACAGGGACATCATTTACAACACCTTTGTTCGATGCCTAGCACAAAGGAACCCAACAACTCCAGGTGTTACTACACATAAACATTCATTAAAAATAAACAATAATATTAGCATGTCCATTATCTGGGACCTAACCATCAGCAGATGAATTGATTTGACAATTAAAAACAATATTCTTTGGATTGATGGGGAATAGTCTAAATTCAAGCTGTCCTGCTTGGTTATAATTGGCCAAATAAATCACACAGAGCTGCTTCTGTTTCCTGATTGGCTGAGCACAAAAGTCCTTGTAACTTAAATACACAAATTTAAAGAGGCCTGTCTGTGACTACTCAGTGTGCAGCTCTGCCATTCTCTTTCTGAAAACATTTTTGCCAGTTGCAGTCTATGGCTTTAATGTTTGTGGCAAGTGAGTACAAAAGGGGCACAGAGGTGGTGGCAAAGAAGTCACTGCAAAATCCAAATCCACAGGAGTGGAAATTGCTTGCCGTTAGTTATCTAGCTCCAGTACTAACATTACATCTGTAAAATATGCTCTGGTACCGTGCAATCACTGTAGTTCACACTGCACCTGTGTGACATGCCTGCATTTGAGGACAGACAGAAACATGCCCGCGGGCACAATGAACATGGACCCACTCTTCCTTTCTGTTCCTGTTTTTCTGCTTCCCCCGTCCCTGTCAAGTCCTTCATTAGAAATCCAAAGAATTCCACATAAGCAGGAATTCCTGGGCCTGAACACCTTGCTGGTGTAGCAAGTGGCCAATTAATTGTCCCTTTTACCATACACTTTTAGTTCAGCCCATATACAGTATTTCTTAAATCATTAGAAACGGGCTGAAATTTGGGTGTGTCCAAAATCCAGATCTGAATTGCACATGGTACCTACTAACCTGAATATGCCTGTGTACACAATCATGTCTGTGTGTGTGTGCATGAGCACACACAATCAATACAAGTGTGTTCATATGAGTGACCAGCATCTGGGGACCTTTGAGGATGTCAGCCACAATGCTACAATCAGCAGAAGCTTGCACTGTACTGTCTTTATGTAAAGGATTTTTTTATGGCACTTCACGCACATGCATGAATTTATCCTCACAATACCTTGACAAGGAACTGTGAGGGCACTTAAACTCACTCTGTTTTGGAGCCATTTCAGGCCTCAGGGCCTAGCCCTGCATGTAGAATGGGTCACCACCTCAGCTGTAACACAGCTAGTTAACAATCCAACAGAGGTATTAAAAAACACTACTCCACTGGTTCTCAGTTGCTCAGAAAACACACTCCCCTAACAGTCACAGGCCTAGCTGTATTTTCTAGGATGGAGAATACCAGCTTATTAGTGGGACTGGGCAAAATTTTTTCACCGAATTTTCACACACACACACACACACACACACCATCAGAAAATGGGATTTGCTATGCAATAAAATTTTTCACCATACGTTTTCCTAGGACATTTTCAATTCTTTGTCATACAACTGAAAATTTGTCCTCCAGAAATATGTTTTTCTGGTTTTCAGCCTAGATTTTCAGCCATATTTGGCCAAAACCTGTACTTTTACAGTGAAAAGTATTGAAAGGAGAATGGGGTAGAGAGTTCTCCTGTCCCACAAATGTTGGTGAGATTTCAAAACTTTTCTTGTTCTACTTTGGGATAAACCTGAGACCTTTTGAAAATTTTTTCAAACCAGGATTTTGAACTGTGGTCACCCACATTCAGGGTGAGCGCCGTAACCCTCCTGAGTTCAAGCCCCTGCTCCAATGAATATTTAAGGATTTGCACAAAGCGGAACAACTCCCGTGCGAGCCAGAACAGCCGGGAGCTGCCGCGGCCCCCCAGCACTGAGGGGGCTGTTCAACGCTGCAGGCGGGCAGTCGGGGCCAGAGGCCGCCCCCAGCCTCCACTGCGCTCTCTCGGCGTAGCTTTCTGGCCTGCCCCGCCCCACCCTCAGCCAGCTGGTGCGCCCCAGGGGGCGGGGCAACCTGCCTCCTGGCCCTCGGGAACTGCAGCCACGCGCCGGCCCACCCAGCCCCGCCCCTCTGGACCCAGCCCCCAGCGTTGAATGGGCCCCGCCCCCAGTGCCAGGGGCTGCAGCAGCTCCACTGTTCTGGCTTGTGCGGGGGCACCGACCGGAAGTGGGGAGCCCGGGCCGGCACCCCGGGGCCTGGCCCCCCGCCCATCCTCTCACTATGCCACTGGAAATGCCGCATCACTCGCCATGGTTTCCCCTTCTCACCCAGCCGCTCCAGTGGTTCTGCAGTGTTGGCAAACCCACAAATAAACCTTCCGTAAGAGGAGCAGAGCCCTGGAAATCTCTGCCCAGGCGTGAGCGTCGGGGGAGTTGGCATGCTCTGTACAACCACATTTCTTTTTGTCAGGGGACATTTCCCCTCCCAGAGTGCGTGACCTCTTTGTGAAACAGCTCACATTTCTTGGGGTTCCCTCTGAAATTGGCAGCCTTCAGCTTATCTCAGAGGGAACCCCTGTAGATGGAAGAGTTCCTGTTTGAATGGGTTAGCAAGCATCATTACAACCTAGGTAGAACAAACATGCTGAGAGGGTATGCTGCGTAATAGCTTCTCCACAGGCCTCTCAAACGTGCCTGGTTTATTGAAAGCCTTCAATTTAAATTGCCACAGGCCCTGGCCCACTAGCGGTGCCCTTTGGAGTCACTTCCTAAACTTTATTTTTCAGACCCACTGTGAAAAGTGGATTGCTACAGAGTGGGATCTGTTTGGGGTAATGAAGAAGAATCCTGTAAAAGGATGTCACATAGGCTATGTCTACACTTGCTAAAATTAGTTCGAATTAGTTAGTTCGAACTAACTAATTCGAACTAATTTTAGTTCAAATTAGCTTAATTCAAACTAGGAAAACGTAGTTCGAACTAGTTTGAATTAGCGATCCCCATTCATTTCAATGGCCGGTTAGTTCGAACTAAGAAATTAGTTTGAATTAACATGGCCACATTGGTTAATTCGAACTAGTTAGTTTAAATTAACCCTTTAGTTCGAATACCCTATTCGAACTTATTAGTTCGAATTAAGGAAGCCCTTAATTCGAACTAACTAAAGCCTAGTGTAGCCATGTCTTTAGTTAGTTCGAATTAAGCCTTCTTAATTCGAACTAACTTGCCTGTGTAGACGTAGCCCTAGTGTTCTAGAACAGTGGCCCTCAACCATTCCAGGCTACTGTACCTCTTTCAGGAGTGTGATTTGCCTTGCGCACCCCCACATTTCACCTCACTTAAAAATGATTTGCTTACAAAATCAACCATAAAAACATAGAAGTGGCATAGCACACTGTTACTGAAAAGTGGCTCACTTTCTCATTTTTAACACAATTGTAAACTAAACCCACAGGAATATAAATATTGTACTAACCTCTCCACATCTATTGTATGAAGCAGTATCAAAAAGTCATTGTCTGTATGAAATTTGAATTAGTATGAACTTCACTAGTGTTTTTTATGTAGCCTCTTGTAAAACTAGGCAAATATCTAAATGAGCTGGGGTACCCCTGGAAGACCTCTCCATTCCCCTAGGGGTACCTGTTCCCCTGGTTGAGAACCGCTGTTCAAGAGTCCACACAGAATGTGGGGCTCACGCCGCTTTTCAGCACCCTGGGTGAAGTCCAAGGACTGATTGAAAGCTCAGTTGTGCCTTCCAGATACATTTCCTCAAATGGCCTCTCTTGCGTCTTCTCTTTTTGCCAGTGACAACCAGTGAGGTGGCTGGTTAATGGATCGGTTCCCTGAGTACCAGTCCTTGGCTGGACCAGGGTAATACCAGCCTGTATCTTTCTGGATCAGGAGAAAGATTCCTAGTCAAAATGTCTCCTAGACTATTCTGCTTTTAGTCATTTAAATGTACTGCATGGTGCTGGGGCAAGTCCAACAGAAACTCTGGGAGCTCACCTTCCCCCACATCCCTCTTGTAGTTTTCCTTTATCTATACTGATATTTACCAGATCCTCACTTGTTCACATTTTGCAACCTCAGTGCTCTTTTTTAATATTTGCTGCTCATCAGAATATTCAGCAAACAAATAGGATACCTTTCCTGATTTAAACTCATAAAGAGCTTTAGCAGGTAAACATTCCTCTGTGACCCTGGGTCTCAGAAGAGGTTTCAAACCCTCCCTCATCTTTCACTTGCTGGGAAGCTACCACAGCATGTAGCTGATATAATGTCAGCAACCCCTGGGGGCAGGACAACTTGTTCACTGCAGATCAAGTGTCTCAGCCACATCTTTAAAGGGAATTCTCACAGACTGGATTTCTAGGCCATCTTTCCTGACATTGATTACAGCTATTAGCCAAAATGAAATCCAAGCAAATTACTGCCTCATCCACTATTTCAGCAGAAAATTCTGTTTCACCCTGCAACAAGGATGGATTTAGGAAGGAAAAAATAACCATATTTGCAATTTGTATCCTAATGCATCACAGATGGGATTGCTGTTGGAGTAGGACAGTAGATTAATACAAATGACCAACAATCTTGGTTGCTTGCTTTTAACAAAATCTGTTATTTGTACTGTTACAGTACCTCCCCGAGCAAAGATTTCCCCAAATACCAGGAAGATCAAAAGTACTCATGTAATCACAATGTTAATTTCCATCCATACTTCAGCTTTTTTCTGACAAGTTGTGTATCTGTAAGAGACCCTTGGGTCAATTATGTGGTAATTGATCCCTAACTGATTTGATTGCTCATCTTGTCAAGTTGTAATTTGCTGATGTGACTGAACTTAGCTCAGGAAACAGCAGATATTTGATGAATGATATCAAACTAATTTGATATCTTTGATGACATTGCAAGTTTGGTTAATAAAACTAATGCTGTTGATGTAATACACTTGATCCCTGTAAGGCATCTGATTTAGTACCAAATGACACTTCGATTGAAAAACTAGAATAATGTAAAATCAACATGGCACACACTACATGGGTTAAAATATGGGGCATTCTCATTGAACAGGTGAATTTCTAGATCCAGAGGGATAGCCATGTTTGTCTGTAGACAGCAAAAAGAATGGGAGTCCTGTGGCACCTTAAAGACTAACAACATTTTTCAGGCATAAGCTTTCGTGGTTGCAACCCACTTTGTCAGACTCTATGCTCCTTAAGGAAAAAGGGGCCAGAACTTTCCCCGGCCACACAAGAAACTGGACAGGAGCAAGATCATGATGCAGGTGTCACTGTAGTAACTGCTCACAGTGGAATGAGAATGGCAGAGCAGGAGAAGAGGAAGGAGAGGCACTGCCAAGTCACCCTGACTGCCTTCCTTACCCTGGGATGGTGAATCCTGACTCCGGAGAGTTTTATGCTCTCCCAATCTGCTAGGAAAGAACTGCTGTTCTTCTACCCATTCCTGCCTCCCCAGCCCAACATACATTGTCCAGAATCCATGAACAGAACCCAAGCATCTAAATCCAAATAGGAGTCTATTTGCCCATTCCCAACAGAGTGCACGTCTGTGCAGCACAGCAGATAATATGCAGCAGCCTGCATAGAGAGTTCCAAAACCACTGGGGTCCAGCCATGGTGGGCAAGGAGCATGCAGAGCGAGAGCCCAGCATGCAGGTGGTGGGACTGATATGCTGTAATCTAGCAATAATGGTACTGCTGATGTGCATGAATTCATGAAGCATGTATGTGACTAGGTCATGGGCAGACTGAAAGGACTGGAACAGGCCAAACATGACCATGGAGAGAGGAGGGGGCAGTTGTGAGAGCCTGTGTGTGAAGAAACAGGCTGACACAGACAGGCTCCATGGGGTGGCTCTGAAGCAGTTGATCCTTCCTAAACTGGCAGAGCCAACGGACAAGTGTATTGTTGAAAATCCTCTCTTGTGCTGCACTGTGTCCCTACTGTTAAGATCACAGAATCATAGAAGAAATTAGGATGGGAGGGATCTCAAAGGTCACCTAGTTTCACTCCCTGATGAAATATTACTTTGTTTTAAGAGGGCTGTTTGGACACTCCCTGCACTAACCATTGGTCATTAGCTCCTAACCCCTTTTGGAGCTGATGAGCAATCACAAGGCGCTGCCCCAAGACTGGGAGAATCATGGGATTCCACGAGGTCTGACATTGGGAGTGGGGTGCACCTGGGAGACAGACCACGGGAGCAGCAGGTCCTGAATCATGACAGCCGCACACGTAACATCAAGTTAGATGAGTACATCAGAAAAAGGAAAGCAAACTGGACATTAGAAGCAATGGACAATTCATGGATTCTCCCTCCAACACCCACTCATTTTATACTGGAAATACACTGGGCAATCAACGGAACTACAGCAGTGTAAAACTGATAAAAGGGAGAAGAGAATGGAAATGGAAGAGTATCCCACCTAAGATTCTAGATGGCTCATGTTACAGACATGGAGTTCGGCCAAGGTTTGGAAATCGATTTTACTTTTCTGGACAGTGGGGACTGTCCGTAATTTTATGAAATCAAAGGAGTCGTGTTAGGGAAAGCCAAGCTTGATTTAACGAGGGAAAGTCACACCCATTTTACTTGTTAAAATCCATCCCTGTTACAGTTCCACTGGATACATGACCCGTAAGTGAAAAGGACATTGCAACATTCCCAAATACAGAAACCTATTCATGTCTGAGTTGAGAGCAGACAGAGTCAGCCAGAAATCAGCAGCAATGGACACTTTCCAAGCTGTAACAGGTTATTTAAGAGACTCTTGACAGGAAAATAAGGGGCTTGGAGGCTTACAGACCTACATGCCATGGAGAATAGCAATTCAAGAAGGACTGAATGGTGAACTTTGAATGCCACGGAGAGACAAACAATGATCTACTTCCTATGGCATGTCAGGAGCTGCATATCAGCTGGGCTAGGATTTTTGCTGCTCTTACAACAGTAAAGCAAACAAACAAAAAAAGCAACATCCCCTTCAACAGTCATCTATGTACAGGTGCAGATAAGCAGCAGATATAGGGACAGCCTCTTTAGCTAACACAACGCCACTGAAGTCAAGGGAGCTACCCCTGTTCACACCAGCTAATGATCTGCCCCTGAAACGTTAACCCTGACAAGACTCAAATTTGGGTCATCCCTCCTGAGAAAAAGCTGTCATCTAGCTTTTGCAATTTAACATGGCCCCAAAAGAATCCTACAAGCGGAATTACCTTTTTTCCTATGGTGAAATATCGCCAGGATTGAGCTTGGTAGGTGGTGATGTTCTGGTAAGACCGGAATTTCCCATCAGTCCATTTGTAGATAGCTGACCCAGGCGGTGTGTACCGATTGGCTGTGGCTACAAACAGCCCCACCTTTGGAATGACAAAGATCTCAATGCCCATGGTTTCAGAGTTGGTCATCAAGTTCTGATATTCTTCTACATAGTCCAGCCTCTGTTTGACTAGGAAATAAGAAAGAGGGAGAGACATGAAAAATAGATGCCTCCTTCATTCAACTGTGTTCCAAAGTTCAATGGAGGGCTAGATTTTTGATTGTTTAGTATGAATGGTACTTGGTAGTCATTCCAAATTAAAAGCAATGCGCTGAAGAGTTTCAAAACCAAAGGGCAAGTTAATTTACTGTATTGCTCTATCAGCGCAGTCTAGCTGAAGCGTGCAGAATAGTTTCCTTTGCATCTCCCTGCACGTAACACATACTGATCATTTGCCAACACATTCACCACCAGAGATGCATTCTCTAAGCCTGGTCTCCGCCAACAGGTGAATTGTTCTAGAAAGCTGGAGCAAACTCCCATCAGCCATTTTCCCATTATGAGGGGGTAAAAAAATCCAATTTTATCCCCATAACAGAAGAGTTTTCACATATTTTTAGTTAAAAATAGGACAATGGAGGACCCCAGAACCTTGACTTTCATTGAGGAGCCATCGGAGGAGCCAGCTAGAGTGGAGAAGAGACATGCCAGCAGGTGCTGCTGTACCCTGGAGGGGAGATCTGAGAGCAGCTGGAGTTAAACTCCCCAGACCTAGAACTGTGCAGGGGATTCCCCCCTTCCAGGCCACTGGAACCCCCATTCTCCTATCAGCCATAGGTGGAAGAAATTACTGGGAGGAGCCAGCCAGAAACTCAGCCTGCCAGAGCTGAGTCTGACGAAAGAATTATTGTGGCACTAGCAAGCCTTTTGCTACCATCATATCGCTCACTCTGATTGTATATATACTCCTTTCCCTGACCCTCCTCTCTCTTGTCTAAATAGACTGTAAGTGCCTCAAGTCAGTCCCCACTTCCGGTGTCCCCTATTCAAGAAGGATGTTGATAAACTGGAGAGGGTGCAGAGAAGAGTCATGAGAATGATTAAAGACTTGGAAAACCTGCATAATACTTATAGCCTCAAGGAGCTCGATTGATGTAGCTTAACAAAGAGAAGGGTATAGGGTGACTTGCTAAATCCCTACATGGGGAATAAATATCTAACAATGGGCTTTTCAATCTAGCAGAGGAAGGTCTAAGATGACCCAATGGGTGAAAGTTGAAGCTAGATAAATTCAGACAGGAAATAAGGCCTAAATTTTTATCAGTGAGGGTAATTAATCACTGAAACAATTGATTTTGTATCATGGTGGGTTCTCCGTCACTCACAATTTTTAAATCCAGATTGGATGTTTGTTGAAAAGCTCTGCTCTAGGAACTTTGGAGGACAGACTGGATGGTCCTTTTTGGCTTGGTAATCTATCAGTCCAAGGCAGGCCCTGTCTCTTATACTAAGTACAGGGCCTGGCAAAATGGGAGCTGATCTTGGTTGGGGTCCCATGTGCTACTGCAGTATACATAATAAATAAATTTAGCTATGACAGTTGAGTACCTCTCCCAGACATGAAGAAGAGCTGTGTATAAGCTTGAAAGCTTCTCTCTCTCACCAGTGGAAGTTGAGCCAGCAAAAGATAGTACCTCCTCCACCTTCTCTCTCATTTCAAACATAGCTGCAGTGTGCTTGCACACACGGATATTTAACAACCCATCAAGATACCTCCTTCACCAAGAGAATTCAAAACATGCAAGTGTAACCCATGTGCCTAAGTGCGTGTGTCTCCTTAAGGGATCTCTTGAGACTGGGTTACTGTTCCCGAGCAGATTTAACTGCTTAGAGCCAGAAATTACTGGAAATTGGGTATGGTAGCTGTGAGCATGCTCCACAAGGTTTTCTGCTGCGGTATGGTCAGAATCTATGCCATGAGAGCAGCAGCCGCAAGAGTTGCATAAGAAGAGCCCATGTGCTCAGTGTGTGACTGGGAGAAGTTGAGCCAGGAGCAGACAGCAAGATGTTTTCTCCCCACTCCGGAGAATTTTGTAGCAGTCTGTGCACATGTATATGTGACTGAGTGCTGGTTAGCCACTAACTGGATGGTGCTGGTTCCGGAAGAGAAAGAGAAGCCTGCCTGGATTTCTACTAAAGATTCCTGCAACCAAGGAAGAAGAAGGAGCTGCTTCTTTCAACTCAAGCCTTTGGACTTGAACAGAGACTGTAACTGAGATTCGGGTGAACTCTGCCTAAACTTTGGGTCTCTTGGGTCTCTTTCTCGCAGTGTTTCTGTGGGGACTGTTCTGTTTAAATTCATTTTGTTTTCTTAGGATAAGATTTATTAAGTTAGTAGTTAATAAAGTTCATTAGGATTGTTCTTAAGTAGTATTTTAATGTGGGTGTGTCTACACTAGTAAATGAAGTAGACTTAATTTATTCTGCATCCACACTGGCTTTCCTTAAGTCGATTTAAGCTGCTGCTTAACCGTTGATAACTACTGTCTGGAAGTGGTTATCCAACCAGTTTTTCACTCATCTTATAGTAGCTCCATCCAGGATGTACTTCCCTAATTTGTTAATGAGAAGGTGATGTGAGACCGTATCAAAAGCCTTACTAAAGTCTAGAAACACCACATCTACCGCTTCCCCTCCATCCACAAGCCTTGTTACCCCGTCATAGAAAGCTATCAGGTTGGTTTGACACGATTTGTTCTTGACAAATCCACACTATCACTTAACACCTTATTCTCTTCTAGATGTTTGCTAATTGATTCCTTAATTATTTCTCCATTATGTTTCCTGTTACGGAGATTAAACTGACTGTTCTATAATTCCCTGGGTTGTCCTTATTTCCCTTTTTATAGATGGGCACTATATTTGCTCTTTTCCAGTCCCCTGGGGCCTCTCCAGTCTTCTATGATTTTTCAAAGATAATAGCCAATGGCTCAGATATCTCCTGAGTCAGCTCCTTAAATATTCTAGGGTGCATATCGTCAGGCCCTAATGACTTGAAGACATCTAACTTGTTCTTTCCCTATTTTAGTTTCTGATCCTATCCCATTTTTACGGCCCTCCCCTACATCCAGCACCCAATCACCACCAACCTTCTCAATGAAAACCAAAACAAAAAAATCATTCAGTTCCCCTGCCATTTCCACATTTTCTTTTATTGTTTTTCCCTCTTTGTTGAGCAACGGTCCTCAGGAGTAGAGCTGAGTGAAAACTAGAATTTCCATCTGGGGAGAAATTCTAGTTTCAACTTTCATTTTTATCCTTTTTGCAAAACAAAAAGTTCAGAAGATTTTTTATTCAGAAATATCAAAATGTCTTGTGACTATAGATATAGTCACTGTGACTGCCATGATGCACTGTGCTGCAGAGATGATTCAAATGATCTACACACTCTAGTGGTTCCTAGCTTGAATGAGGGTGGCCATGTTATGAATAAGTCTTATCTGCTGTGTCCACGTTGGTTCTGCGCTACCTTGTGTGGTGCTAAGTCTTCACGGGGCACATCCCGTGGTTCTTTCCACTGTACTAAGACTAGCTGCTGTATGAATCTTTTCCCAGTGAATTGCGAAAATCCTGTCTGCCCTTTTCGAGCACAAAGAGGGAATTGTGGGAAGGCTTTGGAGCAGAGGTGGGCTTAGGCTATCTGGGGCCCTAGGCAAAGGCCCATTCCGGGGCCCCCTATAGGACCCTACTGCTGACCCCGACCTCTCTGGGGCCCCAGCACCCTGCCAGGGCCCCTGCCTCTCCCTCCCCCTCCCCCTCCCCCCCCCATGGCCAGCCACGTTTATTCTTTAGGGAAAAGCACCCCAGAGGAAACATATTGAGAACAATGAAAGAACCTGCCTGCAGATAAACTTACCACAGGTCACCCCAATTCCAGCAACAGCTCTAGCAAAAACAGTCCTTCAGCACCTCACAAAGCGGTCTCTTTCACAGTCACAAGTCTCAGCTCAGGACCAGCACTCTCCCCTAAAGATTGGGGGCCCCTGAGGACCAGAGGTCTGCCCGTTTGCTGGAGCAGTCTTAAATCATCTTAAATTTATGTTATTTATTCAAAAGTCCTTTCTTTGTCTGTCGGTCCCTGGACAATCCAGGTTGGGTCTTTGAATTGTCTTTTTCTAGCAGACAAAAGGACAAAGCTTCAAGAGCTAAGTTTGTAAATAGGAGTTTGCAATGCCCTCACTCCAACTATTTCCTAGGAACTCTACTTCACACTTATTGACCTTCAAACTTCCTCAGAAATTCCTCATCCTTCCCAGAGATTTCCCTAGTAAGTCTTCTATAGAAGCTTCCCAATAACACACATATACACTTGCACTTTTCATAAAACAGTACCCTGGGTATTAAACTTAATTCAGTAATGTTTATCTTAATCTCATAAGGTTTGTTGGGGATAGTGTCATACCTGCCACAGGGGTTCCCTAGTCGGGAAGACTGGTTCTCTGCCCCACAGAGTTTCCAATCTAAGCAAGACAGAAGGTACCCAAACTAAAATTCCCATGGAGCAGTGCATAAACATAGGGAGATGCAATGTAATGTTGAACTGACTTGAAAGAAACATTGAGCCATCACTGAAGAGCCATCCATCAGTTACACATCCCTTACCTTCTAGCATGGCGACCCAGGCACTCCCATTACACAAATAGAGGCCTTTCCGAGAAGTGTTAAACCAGAACTGGGCCTTTTCATGCTTGGTGCAGGGAGGTTGAGGCCCCAGAGTGATTTTCATTTCAGCTTCTGGACACAAAACAAAGCAAAACAGGTCCCTTTAACGTCCTCCATATAATGAACGACTACATGGGAGCATTAAAAATAGAACCACTGCACCCCACCCTGCCTGAATGTGTATCGGAGGGCAGCCTGGATTATATGGAGACCTCTCTGGATCAGTTACATGGCTAAGAACCCACACCCCGCAAAGCACCTAAGCACATGCTTAGTTTTAAGCACATGTCAATTAGAGTGCTGATGAGCTATAGGTTAAGCAGGTGCTTAAGCATCATGCTGAATGAGGCCTTCGCTCAGGAGTAAGAGACTTCCATATTTCCACTTTGCAGGAGAAATCAGCAGGAGTACTGTTCTAAGACAAAACCAGACTCAGAGGAGACGCTAGAGAGTTCTGAGGGCCTAATTTAGTCCATATCTGTTAAGGGTTAAGATCCAGAAATTTGGAGATTCCATGCAAATATACAAGACCTTATTTTGCATATTGATCACCATGCGCTGCCTCATTTCCATAGGCCTTAAGTGAAAAAAAGCTTTTTTATTTCTTATGTTTTCTCCCCCTGGTATCTGTTATTCTGTTACCAGGCGATGCAGGCTATCCAAGTCAGACAGCTATACATCTGTAAGTCCTAGGGTGTGTCTGGGGGTGTCATCCGCAGCTCTGGTAGCCATACCCACACTAGCTGAGATTGAGCTGGTGCAGAGAGTGTGGCCGCAGCAGCGTGAACAGCAGGAAGAGCCAGCTCCCCTGAGTCTGTGCCTACGGTCTCAGGCAGATCTGCTGTCAAAGTGCTAGACAATCTCGCTGCTCACCCTGCCACGGCTGGTCTATGCTTGTAGCACGCTAGATGGATTGGCACTAGCATGGGTCTGCCACCTAGAGCCAGGATCACGCTCTCTGACGTGTCCCGAGGGAGACTAATGCATAAATACAAACAGGGGTCAAACTCCAGAGCCTAGGCACTGCATGTTGCATCATCCCAGGGGAGAGGATCTGTTGCTTTCCAGGGGCTGTTTGAGACCCTGAAAACTGGGCTCTCAAAGGCTTCGCTCTGCCCCAAACAGCCACAGCTCCTTTAACGGCCCCCATAGCACACAGAGGGAAATGCTCTGCCCCCAACACACCCCAGCATGCCTGCCTGCCAAGCAGGAGAGGGGGCAAAACACTCTGCCCCCACCTCTCCAACTCCCCCCTCCCCCGGGCCTGCCTAGTCTCTACAGTCCCAGCTGGATTGCTCCGGTCCCTGTCTGAGTGTCACGTCCTGCACCGGGTGAAATGGGGGCCATTCTCGATTCAGCTGCTAGTTTGGTTTCTCTGAGCCGCCTGCCGTGTGACTCTCCAGAGCCCAATGTCATCTACTTCTCATTTGCGCTGTTGGGACAGAACTCTCTTCCCCCACTTCTGGCTCACATCACCAGCTGCCACAACCACCCTGTGGGCCACAGAGCACTCTCGTGTCTTCCTGTTCTTAGGACCTAGCTCGCCTTCCCTCTGCAGTGATTAATGAAACCTGGGGCCTGTGAATCAGGACATCCCAGGAGTCCCACTCATGGAGCCAGAGGAGAATCGGGCATGGAGACTTATTTGTGGGTTCCCTTTGGGGGCCTTACTATCCTTGTGGGTGCTGGAAGATGCTGTGCTATTCTGAGAATGATAGTAAATAGCCTGGAGGTGACCTAGAAACACCCCAGTGCTTAGAATAATTGCACGTGGAGTAACACTGGGATGTTTTCTGAGCAAGAGAGGCCAGCTGAGACCCATTTCCATGGATCTCCACAAAGCATGGCTCTAATGAGACTATTACCATACATTACAGACATTACATCCACAGGACAGCTCTCACCGGCTGAGTGGGGATTCTGAGGGCAGGACGTTGTTCCCTAGCAACGTCTCAGAAGTGGCCTTTCCAAACGGACATGTCAGCACTGCAAGGATCAGGTTCAGGAGCCCAGCTTCTCTTGCGATTTCCAAGGGATAAAACCTGCTTCTTTACTGACAGAGTTTGCCACCCAGTCCACCCTTTGCTGCAGAATGGGATGCTGAACTAAGCTTCCATGTTAAAAAATAATAATGAGGTTGTAGTTAATATGGGACTGAAGGATGCTTCCAAACAGGAGTAGAATGTGCAACCATCATGTTGGTTTCCTGAGTCTGAGTAACCAGATATGAATGGCCTGAGCTGTTCCCATTCAATGAGTTATTCATTCTGAAGCCTAATGAAGGACAGATTTATTTCAGGAGTGGGTCTCTACAGTTCTGTATGGGCCGACTCTCCAACCTACCTCGCCCTGCTGGGCCCATCAAAATGTGCTTGGGAGCCATGTTAGAAAGCTAACAACCAAAAACTAGCAGTCCCCCCCGACCATATGCTCTATCCTAAGACTATTTATCAGCATCAACTCTTACCCAGACCAAGAGATGAGACCAAATCAGTCATTTCTGGGCTGAGACATTTGGGAGTTATGACAATCCAAAACATCCCTTCAGAACGGGGGAAAACATTTGCTTTTTAACCCTCTAGTCTCTCAAAACCTTTGCACAGTGTGATATATGCTTTCCAGAAAGACACTCAGCCTAAAGTCATCCAGGAAGCTTGTAGCAGAACCAGAACCTGGGGCTTCTGCTGTCCAGGTGCCTATTTTCCTCTAAATATGCTACTGCTTTGAGATAAAGTTCTTCTTATGTTGTAGTGGCAGGAAACTGCTTAGAGGGATACCTTATCTTGCATATTGCTGTTAACGAGGGCTATTCTTGGCAGAGAAGTGTTTCTATCATACATGATGGGACATACCCTCAAGGTTGCTCTGTTCCATGACTGGTTCTGTAAGTTTCCAAGAAATGCAATAGAGTAAAATCAAACAGAAGTCAAAAATTCTTTCCCCGAGATGCTAAATACCTCATAATTCTTGCCTTCTTGCTATGCAATCCATGTGCTGTGTTGGCGTTCCCATCAGGCTACGTGTGGTTAGAAAGCAGCCAATAGGTCTGCACTAAAATTCTGCTAATGCAAGATGCTGAAGCGCCTCATGAATGATCTGTTGCATGTTACTGACCGTACGGGTATTGCAGCACCTCATTGCTCGCGGGTTTCACTGGGAGATCCTGCAGAACTGGGGGGATGGAGAGCACTGCTAGCTTGAAGTTCATGCTAGTGCACATCCTTGAGGTAGCATCAGATCCTGGCAAGAGGACTAGCTGCCTTAACAAGCCCTGAAAAGAGAAGAAAAACTAGGGAGATCAAGTTCCAAAGGGGTAGCCGTCTTAGTCTAGTTCAGCAAAACAAACAAAGTCCTGTGGCACTTTAAAAAGACTAACAAATTTATTTATTGCATGAGCTTTCATGGGAGAAAATCCCACTTTGTCAGATACTTTGAAGATGGGAAACTTACAGAATCTTCAAAGTGTGTGACAAAGTGGGATTTTCTCCCATGAAAGCTCATGCAATAAATAAATTTGTTAGTCTTTTAAAAGTGCCACAGGACTCTGTTTGTTTTAGGGAGATCAAATCCATCAAGGCTTCAGGGCACAAGAGTTGTCTGTGCTTTGAATTTCTCTTAACCTACTACAAGCTGAGTGGCCACAATTCACAAACAAGAATCAGAGTTTAAAGACACGATTTTAGCTTTCCAAGAGGTCTGCTGCTTCTGGCCCAGAAAAGGGGGCAACACTGCGCTGCTGTTGCTAATGGATATCTCCAGAGTCCATGTGAGTGGCAGCCATAGATGGCCTGTTGCTGATGACCGTGTTCCGAGAGCACACTAACCAACCCCATACCACGAGTGGCACTTACCGAGAATAAGCCTTTCCTTCTCCTCCGGCTCCCAACATAAAAACTGGATCTCGTCATGGCTAAGTACGTAGGGAAGGGTGTATCTGCCACTCTGGAGAAGTTAAAGTAAAAGGCAAATGAGCACAGATCAGCGGCAGTCACTGGTGACAGGAGAGACAAGCCCTGGGCTGGGCTGGCCTAAAGAGATTCAGTCATTTATGGCTCTCCGATGCTAGGAAGACAAATGGGAACATGGGCATTGCCAGACTTGTTCCAACCAATGCTCCTCTACCTTGCTGTCCTGTCTCTTAATGGGGCTAGGATGGCTGTTCTTATTTGGACTTCCACTAAAAGAGTTTTGCCTCAGTAATGACCTCTTTGTGGCAGTGAGTTCCACAAATTAATTCTGTGACTAGGCACTCAAGTATTCCCTTGTCTCAGTCATCACATGCAGCCTTTGGATTTCAGGGTAGAACCAGATCTTACAGGCTGCTTTGCCTCTGACCTCACCAAAACATCCACTTGTTTTTGAGATGACAGGGCCCTGATGCAGGACTTCAGAGAGATCACTTAAACAGAGACTGTCTCTGCTTCTCCTCATGTCCACTCACCAAATCCTCCCTCCCTGTTTGTAATACTGCAGGTGTCCCATATTAACCCCTTCGCTCCAGCGAAGACACCTGCTCCCCCATACCTTCCACCTGGTCAGTACCTCCCTCCTGAGCTAAGCCACAGCTGAGTCTAGCAATATGCACTTTGGTTTGGTGATTATCATTTAGCATTTATAGTGCGGTTGCACCCAAAGGTCCTTCTCCCCAACAGACCCACCTCTCCAGGGCACTGCACAGACCTTGGAACAGGGCAAAATCATTTTGGAGGGGTTGCAAAAGTATGGGAAAGAAAATCAACAGCTTTTGTTCTCTGAAAAATTTCATCTTGGTTTTCTATGAGAAATTTTAATGTGAATACAAAAAAAAAAGACTTCATTTTATTGAGAAAAAATTCATTTTGATTAAAAATATGTTTCAGTTTTGGGAGGGTTTCCCCCTCCCACTCTTACATACTTTTAAACCTCCCTCCCCTTTTTTTTTTCAGTGGAGGGGACTAAGAGCAAGAGGGGATTCCTCTACTATTTCCAAATGAAACATTCAGATTTTTTTCAAATAGGTTTTTGAACTTAGGCCTTTGGGGCCAATAAAGGAGCTATTTTTCAGTGAAACCCCATTTTTGATTGGTGTTTTGATGACATTTTTCCAACCAGCTGCAACACAGATAGGAGCTCTGGATCCCTGGCCTGAAACACAGGCTAAAGAGTTGAGACAGATACTAATAGAGAAGCAGAGTGTCGGAGGAATGAGATGAAAACAGGAAGACAGCCTCCTTTCTCTGCCTCCCTCCTAAAACATTTTCCCCACTCCCATCCAGTATACCCTGCCATTGCTGCCCCAATGCACCCTCCTACCTGCCCCACAGCAGATTGAGGGGGTCTCTAAGCTGACCAGTGGGCTCTAGTCTGGCATGACAGGACTCCAGCCAGCTCTATTCTTTGTAGCTCCATGGCAGAATGCCGTGGAAAAGGGGATACCATGAACGGTGAATCCGGATTGTCTCAGTGTCCACATCCTGAGGAGACTTCTGTGGAAGTCCTCTGGATTCCCCCAGTAGCAAGAGACCTGGCTCCAAAGCTGGAGAAGAGGGCAGAGTCCTAAGGAAAGTTGCTGACGCTGGACACCCTCTGGGAACACCAGGCTGGGAAGAAGCAAGCCACTGCTTCCCATAGACAGAGCAACAGCTTCAGAGCTCCCACATCTGCAGAGCTGTCACCTCCCCAGCCAGCCCTACTTCCAGGCTGTCCCCCTGAACTGCACTTACATGTCAATGGGGATACTGCAGTCCACCATCAGGGAGAAGGAGTGCCCAGACACAGCCAAGACAAGCGTATGCCACTGGCTGTCAGCTAAGGAAATGCCTTGGAAGGTGATGAGGGTCTGCCAGCCTTTGGAGAGCTCTCGGCTCCAGAAGAGGAAGTGAAGTTTGTCTGTTGAGTACCTCAGCCCAACCAGCACCATGTTGCTCTCCTCCTCCATCACGGTGAAGATGTACTCGTTTTTCTGAAAAGAGTATGGAAAGGGCTAGTTGTGAGGTCAATGTTGGGTGTTAGGGCTGCCCATGGGTGACTATATGTACGAACCTCGTTGGTCACTGATTGCACTGCAGCCTTGAAAGCTCAGAGGCAGGAAGGATGAGCTGATGGTTGAGGACTGGCATGCAGCTCATCCCAGGGTATGGGCTTGGGTCCCAACCATTCACCAAAGGTGATGGGGTTCCACAACCATGGCTTTGGGGCAGGCCTGTCTCAGTGCAATGGCTGTTGTTTACCTTTGCTGGAACGTTGAGGACCTTCAAGGTGATGATGATGGAGAATTCCTCTGGGAAGCGGTCACAGTAGAGGAAAATCTGGGAAGCCGGGAAGCTCAGGACATGACGTGCTGCTGCAGAGAATTGAAATCCGCGTGCCCCTTGCACTTGCAGCATCCGAATTCCACTTTTCACACCACTAGCTGGAACCACCTCCGAGAGAAGATCCAGTGGGCGCAGGTCTATGCCAGAGAAATCACAGCACCAGGTCACCAATGTTTCACGGGACCCTCCTGATGCCATGAAGATCAACGTTAGAGCTGAGCAGATAACAGACTGTTCCATTTGGTACCAAGCTGGAAAAATCTGGTGCTTTTTAAAAAAAAAAGTTGTCTAATTAAAAAACCTTGGAACAAAATGTGCTTTGAAGTCACTGAAACATTGTGGGTTGATTCAAAACAATTTAAGTTTTCCATTTCAAGTTGGCTGTTTTCAGGTGTTTTTCCCCCACGTGAGTGTTTAATTGACCAAATTTAAAAACTGCTTCAAAATAAAAAGGCCAAATTAGTCAAAGTGAAACGTGTCCACTTTTTCAAGAAGAAAGTTCATTTTTTTCCCTTAGCCAAAAACAATGAGCTAAATTTGACCCAAGTTCACAAATAGTTTTGGAGCACTTAAAAAATGCCTTTGTTAAAGGCTGTGTCCTCGTAGCTTTTGGGAAGTACCTCCCATGCTGTGGCTGCTCAGGAATAACCCTGGATGATCACTGCGGACGCAGACAGGCAGCTCAACCACACACCATGCTGTTGCACAGGGTCAACACTGTAGGATCCTGGTTTGAGACAGCTGTATTCCTCATGAGTGGTGACACCTACAGCCATGGACAGGGAGTCATTTGATGCCCTGTGTCTGCAGAGAATCACAACCAGATCATCCTGCATCGCAAACACCCACCCAGTTACCGTGCTTAAAATGGAAAGAGAGGACGCAAGGGGCCGTGGACCTGGTGAAAAAGTTTCAGTTGACTGACTGACTGAGCGGGACACTTCAAGCGCTGTCTCATCAAAGCTGCTGCTGCCAGATTATGAGAGGACCCCTCATACTTTTTTCTGAAAACCCTTGATGTCGCTGTCAATCTGACCTGGGGGAAATTCCTTCCTGACCTGCGCATGGTGATCAGTCAGACCCCGAGCATGTGAGCAAGACCCAGCCAGCCAAGCTGCTGTGAGAGAAAATGTCCAGAGCTATCTCAGAGCCTGGCCAGTCCATCCCATGTCTTACCTCCAGCAATGGCCAGCTCTGATACTTCAGAGAAAGGAGACATCCTCTCTCTCCTCAAAAACACGTTGGGGTGAAGTTTCCTTCCAGACCACAAAGGAGTAAGAATGCTTTTTAACCCCTGGGGCTGGCCAACGGAATGGTGCCAGTTCACCCTGTTTGGGATGTAACATGTGTATCCCTCTGCCTGTAAAGCCTCCCTGGCTAGGAACCCAGAGTTCAGCTGTGCTGAGAGGGAGAGAAAAATCACTGCTCGGACACTTCTGAGAGCACTACAGATTTTCTCCCCTCTAAGCACTGGGACTCACAATTAGCCCTGGGTCTCCATCAGCTTCTACCGGTATGGATGCTCTAAGGATGGAGAGTACAACGTGGGGAGGGGTGTTGATGGAAAGTGGCCACTCCCTCCTTCCCCTCTGCTGTGGGTCCAGTAGAAGACCAGCTCAGAGTGGCCAGGGCAAGCTCTGATCTAGTGCATCCTTGGTCGTAAACTAATGCCGCCCACGCCATGCAGAAGCCCCATGAGGGAATGCAGGGCTCAGTACCTCCTTGGATAGAGCATCAGTGACAGCCATACACAGTTTGTCAGCTGTCTAGGACATTGTATTTGTCATGTGACCTACCCTGCACTCTGCCCATCTTTCCTGGGACTTACTTAGACACCCCAAACCTGAGAGATGCTTCTGGTCACTTTTTAAAAAGCAGGTTGCTTTCCTTCGTCAGCCCCCTATTCCCATCCTTCAGAGGTGGATTTCTTTCCCCTGCCCGTCCCAAGGAAGCAATGACCCCACACTGAGTTGTGGGGCAGTCCCTACTCAGTCCTGTGCTGGGGCAGGTTTAAGAAGCAGTAGTTCTGGACCCATCAGGCCAGTTTCCCACTGAGACATGGACTTTGATTTCTAGCCCTGGTATGGTCCAGGAGATGGGCTGCTTTAGGGATTGCTCAGGAGTGTTTCCATCTGCAGCATGCAGATTCACGCACAAGAGCAAACTATTCCAATGCGTAGGAAGGATAGGAAGTTAGGCAAGAGACCACCCTGGCTTAACCAGGAGATTTTCAATAACCTAAAAATAAAGAAAGAATCCCACAAAAAGTGGAAACTAGGTCAAATCACAAAGGATGACTATAAACAAATAACACATAAGAACATAAGAAAGGCCGTACTGGGTCAGACCAGAGGTCCATCTAGCCCAGTATCTGTCTACCAACAGTGGCCAGTGCCAGGTGCCCGAGGGAGTGAACCCAACAGGCAATGATCAAGTGATCACTCTCCTGCCATCCGTCTCCATCCTCTGATAAGCAGAGGCTAGGGACACTATTCTTAACCCCTTTCTGGCTAATAGCCATTTATGGACTTTGCCCCCATGAACTTATCCAGTTCCCTTTTAAATATTGTTATAGTCCCAGCCTTCACAACCTCCTCAGGTAAGGAGTTCCACAAGTTGACTGTGCGTTGTGTGAAGAAGAACTTCCTTTTATTTGTTTTGAACCTGCTACCTATCAGTTTCATTTGGTGACCCCTGGTTCTTGTATTATGGGAGTATTTAAACAACTTTTCCTTGTCCACTTTTTCCACATCAGTCATAATTTTATATACTTCTATCATGTCCCCCCTCAGTCTCCTCTTTTCCAAGCTGAAGAGGCCCAGCCTTTTCAATCGTTCCTCATACGAGGCACTCTCCAAACCCCTAATCATTTTAGTTGCCCTTTTCTGAACCTTTTCTAGTGCTAGAATATCTTTTTTGAGATGAGGAGACCACATCTGTACACAGTATTCGAGATGTGGGCGTACCATGGATTTATATAAGGGCAATAATACATTTGCAGTCTTATTTTCTATCCCCTTTTTAATGATCCCTAACATCCTGTTTGCTTTTTTGACCGCCTCCGCACACTGTACGGACATCTTCAGAGAACTATCCACAATGACTCCAAGATCTTTTTCTTGACTCGTTGTAGCCAAATTAGCCCCCATATTATTATAGGTATAGTTGGGGTTATTTTTTCCAATGTGCATTACTTTACACTTATCCACATTAAATTTCATTTGCCATTTGGATGCCCAATCACTTAGTTTTGTGAGATCTTTTTGAAGTTCTTCACAATCTGCTTTGGTCTTGACTATCTTGAGTAGTTTAGTATCGTCTGCAAACTTAGCTACCTCACTGTTTACCCCTTTCTCCAGATCATTTATGAATAAATTGAATAGGACTGGTCCTAGGACCGACCCTTGGGGAACACCACTAGCTACCCTTTTCCAATCTGAGAATTTACCATTTACTCCTACCCTTTGTTCCCTGTCTTTTAACCAGTTCTCAATCCATGAAAGGACCTTCCCTTTTATCCCATGACAACTTAACTTACGTAACAGCCTTTGGTGAGGGACCTTGTCAAATGCTTTCTGGAAATCTAAGTACACTATGTCCACTGGATCCCCCCTGTCCACATGTTTGTTAACCCCTTCAAAGAACTCTAATAGATTAGTAAGACACGATTTCCCCTTACAGAAACCATGTTGGCTATTGCTCAACAGTTTATGTTTTTCTATGTGACTGACAATTTTATTCTTAACTATTGTTTCAACTAATTTGCCCGGTACCGACGTTAGACTTACCGGTCTGTAATTGCTGGGATCCCCTCTAGGGCCCTTTTTAAATATTGGCGTTACATTAGCCGACTTCCAGTCTTTGGGTACCGAAGCCATTTTAAGGGACAGGTTACAAATCTTAGTTAACAGTTCCGCGACTTCACATTTGAGTTCTTTCAAAACTCTTGGGTGAATGCCATCTGGTCCCGGTGACTTGTTAATGTTGAGTTTATCAATTAATTCCAAAACTTCCTCTAGTGACACTTCAATCTGTGACAGTTCCTCAGATCTGTCACCTACAAAAGCCGGCTCAGGTTTGGGAATCTCACTAACATCTTCAGCCGTAAAAACCGAAGCAAAGAATCCATTTAGTTTCTCTGCAATGACTCTATCATCTTTAAGCGCTCCTTTTGTATTATCATCATCTAGGGGCCCGACTGGTTGTTTGGCAGGCTTCCTGCTTCTGATATACTTAAAAAACAATTTGTTATTACCTTTGGAGTTTTTGGCTAGCCGTTCTTCAAACTCCTCTTTGGCTCTTCTTATTACACCCTTGCACTTAAGCTGGCACTGTTTGTGCACCTTTCTGTTTGCCTCACTAGGATTTGACTTCCACTTTTTAAAGGAAGTCTTTTTACCTCTCAGTGCTTCTTTTACATGGTTGGTGAGCCATGGTGGCTCTTTTTTGGTTTTTTTACAGTGTTTCTTAATTTGGGGTATACAGTGAAGTTGGGCCTCTATTATGGTGTCTTTAAAAAGCGCCCATGCGGTTTTCAGAGATTTCACTTTAGTCATTCTACCTTTTAGCTTTTGTTTAACTATCCCCCTCATTTTTGTATAGTTCCCCCTTTTGAAATTAAATGCCACAGTGTTGGGCTGTTGAGGTGTTCTTCCCCCCACAGGGATGGTGAATGCTATTGTATTATGGTCACTAGTTCCAAGCGGTCCTGCTACAGTTACCTCTCGGACCAGCTCCTGCGCTCCACTCAGGATTAAATCTAGAGTTGCCTCTCCCCTTGTGGGTTCCCATACCAGCTGCTCCATGAAGCAGTCATTCAAAGTATCGAGAAATTTTATCTCTGCAATATGTCCTGAAGTGAAATGTTCCCAGTCAATATGGGGATAGTTGAAATCCCCCACTATTATTGGGTTTTTAAATTTGATAACCTCCCTAATTTCCCTTAGCATTACATCATCGCTCTTACTATCCTGGTCAGGTGGCCGATAGTAGATCCCTAATGTTATATTGTCATGGAAGCATGAGATTTCTATCCATAGCGATTCTATGGAACAAGTGGATTCGCTTATGATTTTTACTTCATTTGAATCTACATTTTCTTTCACGTATAGTGCCACTCCTCCTCCCGTACGACCTGTTCTGTCCTTCCGATATATTTTGTACCCCGGAATGATTGTGTCCCACTGATTGCTCTCTGTCCACCAGGTTTCTGTGATGCCTATTATATCAATATTCTCCTTTACCACTAGGCACTCTAGTTCACCCATTTTATTATGTAGACTTCTAGCATTTGTGTATAAGCACTTTAAAAACTTGTCCCTGTTTATTTGTCTGCCCTTTTTTAATGTGCCAGATTCTTTGTCATGTGGCTGTTTATCATCGGATCCGGCCCCCTCACCATCCTTTTCTGTCCTCTGTTCCTGATTATAACTATAACTATAACCTGGAGATTCCCTCTCATCAGACTCTCCCTTAAGAGAAGTCTGTGTCCGATCCACCTGCTCCTCTGCAGCAGTCGGCTTTCCCCCATCCTCTAGTTTAAAAACTGCTCTACAACCTTTTTAATGTTTAGCGCCAGCAGTCTGGTTCCCTTTTGGTTTAGGTGGAGCCCATCCCTCCTGTATAGGCTCCCCCCATCCCAAAAGTTTCCCCAGTTCCTAATGAACGTAAACCCCTCCTCTCTACACCATCGTCTCATCCACGCATTGAGACTCTGAATCTCTGCCTTGTGTAGGAGAAAAATCAGAAAGGCCAAGGCGTAAACTGAGATCAAATTAACTGAAGGTATAAGAGGTAACAAAAAAAAACATTTTAAAAATACATTAGAAACAAGAGGAAGACCAAGGACAGTGTAGGACAGTTACTCAATAAAGAAGGAAAAACAATAAGAGAAAATGTGGAAATGGCAGAGGAACTAAATGATTTCTTTGTTTTGTTCTTCACTACGAAGGTTGTTGGTGATTGGATGGTGGATGTAGGGGAAGGCAGTAAAAATGAGATAGGAGCAGAAGCCAAAATAGGGAAAGGCCAAGTTAAAAATTACATAGACAAGTTAGATGTCTTCAAGTCACCTGGGCCCGATGATATGCACTCTAGAATACTCAACGAGCTGACTCAGGAGATATCGGAGCAATTGGCTATTATTCTTGAAAAATCAAGGAAAACTGTAGAGGTCCCAGAGGATTGGAAAAGAGCAAATATAGTATCCATCTATAAAAAGGAAAATAAGGACAACCCTGGGAATTATTGACCAGTCAATTAAACCTCCGTACCAGGAAAAATAATGGAGAAATAATTAAGGAATCAATTAGCAAACATCTAGAAGAGAATAAATTGTTAAGTGATAGCATGGATTTGTCAAGAACAAATTGTGTCAAACCAACCTGATAGCTTTCTATGATGGGGTAACAAGCCTTGTGGATGGAGGGGAAGTGGTAGATGTGGTGTATCTAGACTTTAGTAAGGCTTTTGATACGGTCTCACATCACCTTCTCAATAACACCGATGACAGGACAAGAAGCAATGGGCTTAAATTATGGCAAGGGAGGTTTAGGTTGGACATTAGGAAAAGAATTCCTAACTGTCAGGGTGATTAACCACTGGAATAAGTTGCCTAGGCAGGTTGTAAAACCACTATCATTGGAAGTTTTTAAGAGCAGGTTAGATAAACACCTGTCAGGGATACTTTAAGAGGGTATTTGGTCCTGCCATGAGTGGAGGGGACTGGACTCGGTTACCTCTCATGGTCCCTTCTAGTTTTCTGTGATTCTAAGTTCCAGGGGATAGCCATGTTAATTTATTTCAGCAAAACAAACAAGAAGTCCTCTGGCACTTTTAAAGACTAACAGATTTATAAATAAATTGCTTGTTTTATAATCTGTCAAATTTATTAGTTTCAATTCTTCTCATCTTCAAGTCCTGCATAGTTGTGCTCATGGTTAGAGCCCTGCAGATCTTCAGGTATCCGCTTCAGATCTGTGGGTATCTGCAGATGCGGGTGTGGATATCCGCAGCTCCATTGTTGCGGACTGGCCCACAGATGCAGATTCTATTCTTATTTGCCCAGGGTGCAATCAATCACTGCAGTTGCTGCTATGAACTGCGTCAGCAGCACATTGGGGAACAAGGAAGCACTCCAGGCAATCCCAGTCCAGCTCAGTCTATCTCTGATTGTGGTCTGCCAGCCAATAGAGTTTTAGTCACAGTGGCCGGGGCATGGAGAGTCTGCATGCTGTCCTTTGATTGGCTCATTCCCCATGCCTTCCCCGCCCACTTCTCCTTTTCTTGTTTGTGGTTCACATGCCATGCTGTCAATCAGATATTTTATTTGTGGCCAAGGATATCTGATTGACAGCATAGCACACAAACAACAAACAAGAAAAGGGAAAAGTGGGTGGGACCCATGTGGGGAATGAGCCAATCAAAGGGTAAAATGCTGACTGTGAGCCCAAGCTTGGTTGTGGATGTGTTACAGACACACATAAAATATGGCATGTGGATCGCGGATCGGATAGAGACTGACACTGAGTGGATGCGGATCGGATACAAATCCACATTTTTGTATACGTACAAGACTCTACTCATGGTGATATAGATGTTCCTGGCTTTACAGGCTTTGAAACACAAGAAACAGTGTCAGCAAAGCTTTCTAAAGCCTCCTGGATGCATAGAATATGCTGAGAAGCAGGGGCATAGCCAGATGTGATTTTCTGGCAGGGCCTGTCACTGACTCGGGTGGGCCTGGAACGCTTGACCAGAAGCAGGAAATTAGGGACATGACAGGGCAGAGAGATTAAGTTGCTGGACGATTCAGTTACCTTGGCAAGTGGAGCATCAGGCAGCTTAGTGATTCTCAGCAGGTTGCAATCCAAACTTCATGCTTCTGGTCACATGGCAGAAAGCTGCCTGACACTCCAAGCATAAGCGGAGCACTAGCAGCAAAAGCAAAACATTGGGTGAGCCTCTTTTCAAAGTGGATGGGCCATGGCCCAACCCAGCCCACTTTTAGCTACACCCCTGCTAAGGAGGAACGTGGCCAATCTCATAGTCCTGCTAGTAAACGCTTTATGCAGCACCATCTCACCCACTACATGCATAAGTGCGTACAGATAGGCAGAGAGATGGGAAGGGGATCCAGATATAGTTTTGGGCTAGAAATCATTGTTAACCTGACCCTGCATCTGCATTTGGGGAAGTTCAGGTCTGGATTTACACTAAACTTCAGGTTGGAGGTTCAACCAGCACTGGGGTTTGGGTGCAGAATCAAGATCATTAAGACCCCAGGAGCTCTTCTCACAGCAATTCAGTCCAAAGATGAAAAAGCTCTGGGAGTGTCGCTGCTCTTGTGCCGTTTCAGAACCCCAGAATCCCACAGCAGGCTCTGAAAGCTTCTGCATCTGAACTGAGACCAAAGTTGTACGGGAAGGTTTGCCTAGAAGTCAGATGGCTCTGGAATTTGAAACAGCTTGTCTGGAGGTTCCAAGTTTTTTGGTTCATCCCTAATTATGTGTGTGTTCACACATGCACACACACACACAATTATTGTTGTTAAATAACTAACATCTACTCGGAGAAGGAAGCAATGCATGTGACCTCAGGGTACCACCTAGAATGAAAAACTCATTGAGAGAGCCTTTAATTGGGCACATCTGAGAAGTACAGACATCAGGCTGGCACCCGACAGACACACACAACCTCTCTGCAGCACTTCAAATCTACTCCCATAATGCCAAATTATAGCCTGTTCAGAAAGTGGACACACCCACCGTTTGATCTTCTCAGAAACGTGCGGTGGGACGAGGGCAGAGAAGCCAACTTTGCCTGTGTGCTTCTCCTAGTAACCAAACCAGCACCACTCCCATCCTATTTTTCTTAATTGCAGTTTCTGGCCCTGACTGCATTCATTGTACAACAAGGGAACCCAGACCAGAATGTGTTAGCACTTTTGGGCACTTGAGTAAAGATCAATCAGTTGCACAGAATTTGGTTCCTCCCACCTGGCCACCCAGAATTGCTTTTAAAGTCACGATACTTTCAACAGAACTGTGCTACTCAGGTAGTCTGACTGGCTTTGATCTCTATTGCCTCCTGCTTGTAGAAGAAGATAGTGATAGTATTACCGTAGGAGGCTGCATCATGGCCAAGGACGATGCTAGGCACTGTACAAACACAAAACAAAGAGACAGTCCCTGCCCCAAAAAGCTTACTAGGTGGGGACATATGCAGACCTGCACTGGGGACTCCCAACATTCCAGTGTGAGATTCGCCATGTGTCTGTGGCAAATGAATATTTTCTGCCTGCAATGGACCAGCTTGCCATCCCCTTATGTGGCGTAGCACCTTGCTCAATGAGCAGGTTCACTGCAAACAATAGAGTATGATGTCACTCAGCATGAATAAGGGGATTGGTATCTGGCCCGAAGTTTATATGTGGTAAACGACATCACCTCAGAGGGCGGAGGAAACAAAACCCAGCCTCTCGTGTTATGGGAGCTATGGCCTGGCATTTTGTCTCACCCAGTGCAGCCAACATTACTAACAGAGGGAGGCACTATCTAAAAGAAGAACCAGGAGAGGTACAGATGCCAAACCAACCTGCCCCAAGAGCAGCAAGGACAAAAACCATCAGCTATGTCTACACTACAAAAGTTAGGTCGTCTTTATTAAGTCGACTTAACAAAAGTCGACTTAACTTTTGTAGTGTAGAAATACTCATTTTCGACCT
The DNA here is from genome assembly GCA_007922175.1 of Pelusios castaneus. NCBI lineage: Eukaryota > Metazoa > Chordata > Testudines > Pelomedusidae > Pelusios > Pelusios castaneus. The sequence continues at coordinate 22,079,495 of ML685789.1, read as the reverse complement.
AATTAAGTCAACTTAACACTTTAAATCGACTTAATAAGGTGGATTTAGGCGCTAATCCCCACCCACACTGGCTTGAGTCCACCTAATAATCTCAATTTAAGCATTAAGTCGACCTAAAACGAGGTGTTATTATGTCGACTTAAGGAAATGTTTAAGTCGACTTAAGGAAAGCCCAGTGTGGACGCGGAGTAGTTTAAGTCAACTTAATTTGCTCACCACCATTGTGAGTAGGGAAAGAAGCTACCTACCTGTGCTTTAGCAGCATGTGGCTTCTTTCCCTAATCACAACGGTGGTGAACAGATGGAGCACGAAAAGTGCATTTCCGCCATGGCCATGCATGGGGAATGAGAAGTTTCATAACCTGTATCACCTGGAGCCAGTCGTGTACCCAAGCTTTCCACAGCCAGCTGCCAGACTGTAAGAAGGCGGAGAAGCACCACCCCTCGGTCAATTTTCAATGAAAACCTAAAACAGGGATTTGTGTTTTGGTTCAGCGCCCACTGTTAATGATTAAAGCACAATTGAGGATTACACAAACCCTCATTAATTATTAGAGCAGCAATTGGGCTGCTTTAGGGCAGCTTGGCCAGTTTAAAGATCTTGCCATCAGCTGCTTTCATGTCTTGTAATCTGGAGAGATACCACTGACCTTCAGCAAAAACGAATGATGGTCTCTCCACAGGCTAACAAATGGTAGTCTTTGAAAGAGCCACAGAACTCCTTGGCTATGTCTACACGTAAAAAACTAAGTCAACCTTGTTAATTCGATTTAACAAGGTAGACTTAAGTCAACGTAAAGTTACCTTGTTAAGTCAACTTAGAGTGTCTACATTAGACACTCCAGTCGACTGCCTTTGTCCATGGAGAGCCATGGCTCCAAAGGGGGAGCCTCGCTCCCTTCTCCCCAGCAAGAACCCTAGGACCCACACTACTGGGGAGAAGGGAGCCGCAGCTCCCTCCGGGGACAAGGAAGCCACGCATGGCTCCCTTCTGCTGGGAAGCCGCATGTGGCTCCCTTCTGCCAAGGAGCCACACAGGGCTCCCTTGTCCCTGGGGGAGCCATGGCTCCCTTCCGCCTGGGAGCCTGCAGCTCCCTTATCCCCAGCTGTAGGTTGACTTATGGAATTAAGTTGACCTAGGGCATCCACATCGGTTTTAGGTCAACTTAACGAATCGACCTAGGCATTAAGTCGACCTAAAGATCGGTAGTTATTAAGTCGACTTAAGGAAGCCCTTAAGTCGACTTAATGAAAGTCAGGTGTGGACGCGGCTTTATTTAGGTAGACCTAACTTGCAAGTGTAGACATAGCCCTGGTTTGTTTTGCTGAACTAGACTAAGATGGCTACCGGGCCCCACAGTTAGGTAGGCCCCACACTGTTCCGCTCCCAGCGGGGCAGTGCGGGGCCCATGTGTGCCACAGCCCCTCCTCCCATAGCCACCCTGCAGGCCCAGGGGCAGAGCTCGTGGGACCCGGCCTCTAGGCCAGCCTGCCCCCCACGGCCAGCTCCCTGCTGCAGGCGGCCTCCAGGACCAGAGCCAACTCTGCTCTCCCCACAGGCAACCTCGGGCTCCTGGCCTGGGTCCCATCCACAGATGGCCTCAGCCTCCAGGGCTGGAGCCGACTCCCCCTGCAACAGGCTGACTCCAGGGCCGGCTCCCCGTGCCTGGGCCAGAGCTGGCTCTCCACGCCAGCAGCCTCGGCCTCCCGGCCCAGGGCTGGCTCCCTAGGGGATAGAGTGGGCCAGTCAGCCTGCCACGCTCCCCTCCAGCATGGGGGTGGGGCTCCGCTTTGGCCAATTGGCCCTGGGCCCCGCTCCCCCCATGGCCCTGAATGTAGCCCCCTTGTGTGTGTGTGCGCACTATAAGTTCCAAAGGGGTAGCTGTGTTAGTCTAGGTCAGCGAAACAAACAAGGAGTCCTGTGGCACTTTTAAAGCCTTTAAAAGTGCCACAGGACTCCTTGTTTGTTTCACTATGATATAGTCTTTAATGACATGATCATGTTCTCTCTGTCTCCCCCTGTCCCCATTCAGTGTCCAGTATGGATGATCCTCACTTAATGAACAGCCATTCAATATATTGCATTCTCCTCATTGAAATAAATTGTGAGATCATACACTGAAAAAACTATTCAAATTCTAGTCTAATGACCAAATTATTCATCTCCCTGTGGTCTTTTCTATGGTGCGCATCACTATATTGCCCAGTGGTTCATAACATATTATAATAGCCCTGTGAAATGATGGAGGCGGCATCATCCTTGCTTTACAGAGGAGAGACTGAGGCACAGAGCAATTAAGGTTAAAAAAAACCCAACAACAAACTTTCCACTAATTTCAGATGCTCAGTGAGAGATTTTTTTTCCAGAATACTGAGCATTACATATAACACTGCACATATAGAATCATAGAAACTGGAAGGGACCATGAGAGGTCATCGAGTCCAGTCCCCTGCACTCATGGCAGGACCAAGTACTCTCTTAAACCATCCCTGACAGGTGTTTCTCTAACCTGCTCTTAAAAACTTTCAATGATGGAGATTTCACAACCTGCTTAGGCAACTTATTCCAGTGGTTAATCACCCTGACAGATACCAATTTTTTCCTAACCTCCAACCTAAACCTCCCTTGCCGTAATGAAAGTCCATTGCTTCTTTTCCTGTCATCGGTGGTTAAGGAGAACAATTTTTCTCCCTCCTCCTTGTAACAACCTTTTAGGTACTTGAAAACTGTTATGTCCCCTCTCAGTCTCCTCTTTTCCAGACTAAACAAACCCAGCTCTTTCAATCTTCCCTCATAAGTCAAGTGTTCCAGACCTTTCATCATTCGTGTTGCTCTTCTCTGGACTTTCTCCAATTTTGTCCACATCTTTCCTGAAATGAGGTGCCCAGAACTGGACACAATACTCCAGTTGAGGCCTAATCAGGACAGAGTAGAGCAGAAGAATCACTTCTTGTATCTTACTTGCAATACTCCTGTTAATACATCCCAGAATGGCGTTTGCTTTTTTAGCAACAGCGTTACACTGTTGACTCATATTTAGCTTGTGGTCCACTATGACAGTGGTTTTCAAACCGTGGTTCGGGACTAGTACTGGGTTGCGGCGCCCCCTGCTGCCACTGCCAAAAAGACCGGAATGCATTGCTCAAAGATGTAATTATTGGGTCGCAGACATAAATGATTTTTTTCAACTAGGTCCTCAGAAAAAGAAGTTTGAAAACCACTGCACTATGACACCCAGATTCCTTTCCACAGTACTCCTTCCTAGGCAGTCATTGCCCATTTTGTATGTGTGCAATGGATTGTTTTTTCCTAAGTGGAGTACTTCACACTTGTCCTTATTTAATTCCATTCTTTTTACCTGTGACCATTTCACCAGTTTGTCCAAATCATTTTGAATTGTGATCCCATCCTTCAAAGCACTTGCAACCCCTCCTAGCTTGGTATCTTCAACAAACTTTATAAGTGTACTCTATATGCCATCATCTAAATCATTAATGAAAATATTGAACGGAACTAGACCCAGAACTGATCCCTGCGGTACCCCGCTTGTTATGCCTGTCTAGCATGTTCAAAATGCAGCTCCCAGTGATGTCCACTGCAACTGTGAGGACTTGGCCCTTCAGCAAATTGAACCCTGGGATATCAGATTGGTCTTCCAGCAAATGAAGACACACTTAGTGACCACCTGGAAAAAGTTTGGCTGAAGTTTCAGTTGAACTCCCAAAGAAGTTCCGTGGCAGTGGGAGGGATAGATCCAATTCTGCAGGGCAGCATTCAATGGCCTGAACTACGAGATCCTCCTGCTCCACCTGCCTCCCTGCCTCCTTCCCTAATTACATTTCACTTTCTGCAACAAATGAGACAGGGCCTACAAGTAAAAGCCTTGCTCATTACACAAGCCTGACTCATCCCCAGAGCAGCTCCAGCCTGTCCCCTTCATGAGGTCCTGTGGAAAAAATAGGATGCAAATGTGATTCCTGTCACTAAAAACCATCTCATAACACACACACTAGCAGGCCGAATTAAGTTTGCACAGGCACGTGAAACTGACTTAGCACCCTTAATAAAGTTCTTTTTCCGATGTTGTGTTGTGTGCAATTCCCTAGGAGTTTAAAAAAAAAAAAAGAAATTCCATCTTGTGGCATTATATTGGCAGCTCACAATTAATCAGCAGGTTTGGAACTCTTAGGTCCACCATACAGATCTCTGGCACTCACGCTAACAGAGTCCTGGTGAAAAGTAGTAATTGTTATCCTCTGTGGGGGACACAAAAGGGGGACAAGGCACATACTTTGCCAGTGGGTTTCACGGCTATTAGCTGACAGCAGAGGAAAGGAGAGATTCAGAAATCGTGGGCAAAGACGGCTTTTGGGGTAGGTGAAGCAGGCGCATGCCTGGGGCCCCAAGCTGTAAGGGGCCCCCTTGCCTGCCCCAAAAGCCGTGTCTGCCTCGGTTGGCAGCAGGCAGAGGAGCTGGCCCCTGTGTCCGGGGTTGGTGTGGGGGAGCTGTGGCCAACAGTGAGCTGGGGCTGCGGGGGGGGAAGGGGCAGGGACGGGAATGGCGGTAGGAGCTGGCGCTGGCAACAGGAGGCCCCCACAGGCCTATAGGGGGCCCCGCAATGTGCCTTCGCCTAGGGCCCCCAATAGCCAAAGACTGCCTTGATCATGGGTTCCATTTTGTGCTCTCTGTGACCTCACAGACTCTTCTGCCCAGTCTCCCCTACCCCTCTCCTGTCTCTTCCCCACCACTGGCTCCTCATTTCAGTCCCACTTTCTTTGCCCAGCCAGTCCCAGTTCCCGCCTCCCAGATCTTTGCCCAGTTGGCTTTCCCCTCCCTCCCCACTGGCTCCTAGTCTCAGACTCCCCATTCAATCACAGTCACCCCCAACTGGCCCTTTCCTGCCCCTTTGACCCAGTCTCTTGGCCCAGCCACTCTCAGGTTTCCCTCCATCTTCTTGTCAAATACCAGTTTGTCCAAACGATCTTTTGGCAGGAATGTGCCCGTTTGGACTCAATTTGCTGAGGCAAGGGTTTCTCAGGGTCAGAGAGCCATCTGTGGCCAGAGAAAGAGAGCTGCCGAGAGCCAGGGGGCTAGGGCAGGCACCTGGGATATGTAAAAGCCAGGTTCAAACTCCTAGTCTGAATCAGGCAGTGCAGGATCTTGTCCCTGCGTGTGTCCACTCCGCCCAGATGAGTGTCCAAATCATAGGGCTGTTGGCTAGCCTCGGCTCACACTTTGGCTTTCAGCTCTCCATCCCACCTTGATGAAGAATAAGAAAATAGTTAAAATTGCATAAGTGCTCATGGGGGCAGGAAACCCAGTTCCCAGCCTGCACAGGGTACCCCAGAACTGCCGACTCCAGAGCTCAAACGCCCGCAAGACAGAACAAACAAGCCACCAAAAGCTAGCTTAGCATTTGGGTGGGGTCCATCTACGGAACTCTTCCGGCTCAGATTGGGCTTGTAGTGAGAGACGCCTGGTTCTTCCTCCTCCCTTCCCCAGTCTGGGCATTTCAGACCAAAACCACAACGCAAGGTGGGTGCAGAATTGGTCTCCAACCAGGACAGCCCCCAAAACATCGGGTGCCAGCTCCTTTCCCTGCCCCTGCTGCATCCCTCGCCTCGCTCAGGCATTGTTGCAGTTCACAGCTCCACCCATCAGCTCCCCCATGCCCTTCCCTTGGTCTGGGCACCAGCTCCAGCCTAGGTGCAGCAGGCAGCATTTAAGGCTGGGCCTGCAGGCAGGGGCATCCCTCGTGGGAGCACTGTAACCATCCCATGCCAGGGTCCTCCACTCCTGGTTGCACTGCAGTGAGGTGGGCGTGGCCTTGAGCTGCTAGGCCCCACCCCCAGCTGAGACGCACACCTGTCTCCCTGGGCCCCTCAAACCCTCTCAGAGCTGAGTGACCTACCATTTGTAGAGGCATAAAAATCGTCTCCTCCAAGCTCCCTCTCTCTTTCTGCCCCTCCCACCTCTTGGGGTCTCCTCCCCACATGTGGAAGTAGAACAATGGCCTCCCCAACTGGGAGGAAAAGATATGTGAACAGAACCCCTCCCCCAGTGCCTTCCCCCAAATCATAGGGACATCAGGAGAGCACCACCCAGTGCACAGCCAGCCACAACGACTCTCCAAATTGCAACGCTCTGAGCTGGCCCCAGCATCGCTGTGGCCCCATTCTGTCCTCTGTTCTCCCCACTTGTTCTCTAGCAGCAGCGTGGGCAGATGGCCAGGCAGCGCTTGCTCCCACTGCCAGCTGTGCTCTGGGGCCAATTCTCTCCTGTCCGCCTGCAATTCTGCGATACGGGTTGGGCTGCATTACCTGGGCCCTGCAAGGACGCTGGCTCAATACAAACAGGGTCTGGGTACGAGGGTTGGGGAGTGTGTTTCCTTCCCCTTGCAGTCTCACCATGGGGGCTGAGTGAAAACAGTGAGTGTGTCACAAAGGCCCCAGGGAAGGTGCTGTGAATGCAGCCGCCATGCCTCACTTTAGCTGCCAAGACCCAACTCCAATTCTGTGGGCCCAGCCCTGAGAGGCAGGAACGGAATCTAAGTCTGGCTCCGACACTGACTCTTCTGTGATCTTGGGCAAAACCCCTAATCCCTGCCTCGCTCTCCCAAGATGTGAGGTGAGGATAACAGCACCTGCTTAGGTACCTCCCGGGGGTGTTGGGAGAGCTGTTCAGTGCCTGCCAAGCACTTAAAACTAATAAATGCTCTGCACAGTTATTACACATGGCAGGCTCAGGCCTGTGGGATCACCCTGAGATGACTCATTCCAGCCATGCCCCGCCAGGGGCAGCCTGTCCAGAAATGCACTTCCTTCTGAAAGGGATTCAAGTCTCTTCCTGCTGTCTGGATGCAAACCGGCACCCAAGTTCAATGGCCCAGGCCGGCTTTGGGCACACAGCTCAGGCCCATCTCGTTTAGGACCTACCCAGTGCGTGGCAGACCAGGCGCCTGTGTTTACAAGGGGTGGGCCACTAAGCCCTTGGTCCCTGAGGTGTCTTGCAGGGCTGCGCATGGTCCAAAGAGCGAGAGCCCCCATTCTCCCAGGCTACTCGCATCTAACATAAAAGCGAGACCCAGCAGGTGCGCCTCCTCCCTCCAGACCCCTAGCACCCCAATGCTGTAAACCCAGCATGAATGGGAAGCAAGGAGGCAATGGAGCTTCATGCCAAGCTGCCGGCAGACCCCTGCAGTGGGGTGGAGCTTGGCAGACATCACCATCTTCTCTGCACACACACTGCTGCCCCACACCCAGCTCTGCTGTCACCTGGCTGGATGGGGACACCCTGCCATGCACCCCACTGGCCAATCAGCGTGGCAGCAGAAATGCTCAGCCCTCCTTTTACTCACAGCGGGTCTCCTGCTTGGGGGCAGGGGGGGGGGGGTTAGAGCTCAACCTGACCACACAGTATGGCCACTCCTGCTCCCACCCCACTGCCCCACATCATAATGTCCAGTCCCCACCACCAGTCACCTCCACTCAGCGGTTTTCCCTTTCCCTGGCTCAGCATCCAGCTGTAGCCCTCATTTCAACTCCAGGAAGTGTTGGCTCAGTTCCCTCTTCCATTCCCCACACTGTGCCCCACTGCCTCCCCTCACAGCATCCAGCCAGAGTCCTGGTCTGCCCTGCAAACCCCCCTCCCCCCACCAGAATCAGCTTTCCTCCTTCACATGGGCATAGTAGAGTCTTGTCCCTGTTGTTCAGTAGGGCTGCCCCGCTGTGCTCACGGAGACAGGAGAATAAGATGACAGCCCCTTGATGGCCACTCCCCCTCCCACAACATGTCTCATTTGTTGCCCACTCTTCCCGCACACACCCCATCACTCCCAGTCACCCCAGCCCCTACAAGGAATGCCATCTTTAGCAGCTGTGAGCTGTCACCTTGCAGTACAGGACTCCAGAGTCTTTTGGGAGAGTAGCTGATGGGAGGGATGTGAACTACCCCCTGCTGAAAGGATGGGCAAAAGATTGGGATAGAGCATGAGACTCAGGAGATCTGACTGAAACTCTTGCTTCTGCCATGAACTTCTGGTGTGACTATGTCAAGTGATTTCATCTGCTCTGTGTCCTGGATCTCCATCTACTAAATGGGGATGACACCCCTCGCACCCCCCAGGAGGTAAGGATTGCAAGGATCAAGTCATGAGTGGGGATGAAGTGCTCTGAGGGCCAGAGAAGCACCTAGGTATGACAACAGTTAAGGACGAAGTAAATTTTGGCTGGATTATGAAATGGCACTAGATGACCCAATGACGCTGTCATCAACATCAAGAGCAGCACAGCCCTTTTACAACAGCGCATCCCGGAGGTTGGCAATTTTCTCCTTCCCATGAACATGACTCTCACCCCCCCCATAACTAACACAGTCCATAGAGCCAACAGCATTTCTGGGCAGATTAAATCCATGTAACCATGGGCCACATCTCCTGCAACCCCATCCAAGGGGAGCTAGAATACTCCAGGCCCTGAGTCTCCGATTTCCTCCCTTCCTTCTAATGGAAATAGCTGGATGAATGGCCAGTCACATGCTATTCATCACAATACTTGGATTGTGACCGCAGCCAGCTCATTAGAAGAGAAATCATGTCACCTTTAATAAATTACAGAGCCCAAAGGCCACAAGCAGAGCCAGCGGTTAGCTTAACTCTGGTTAAGCCAGATGTACGCACAACCACAATTCTCCAAATTTCCATCCACATGTGATGTTAGGGTTGGTTTTTTCCCTTGACAAAAACTTCCATTGAATTTGTTTCTGATCGGTGTGAGGGAAAGCCAAGCTAAAACAAAACGAAATGGCCAGAGGAAGCAACACAAGATTCCCGAGGAAGAAGGAAACAAAGCTGCGGCTCTGAGTGGCAGATTAGTCCACTTTGCCAGATTAAGTTCCAAGGAGAACTGGACTCAGGGGCTCACGCACCACCTCAAAATATTTGACACATTGTCCAGCTTCATTTGGGCCTGTGCTGGGGTCAGTGCTGAAGGGCCAGGGGACAGAGGACATTTTCAGTGGCTGTGCCATGCTGCGGTTAGCTCCACATCAGGGACCCTGGGCCACAAATGTAGCTCTTCCAGAAGGTTTGCTCTGTTTATGATCTACCAGATTCGGAAAGGATTGAGTCAGGGCAGTGTTGAGCACAGATGATGGAGGGTAGGGTGCAGCCCCCTCCTCACCCTGCTCCCTCCCCAGCAAGGTGGCTAACGCTTGCTTATCAAACAATTGCACTTATCCCCAGACAAGCAGCTCTTACCTGTGCAGTGCCGCCATGCCGTCCCTCCGCTGGCCAGGCAGTTGTTGATGCTCACGTGCAGGAGCACAGCCCAGACCAGCAGAAAAGCAGACATCAGGGGACCTTCTTCACTGGGTCCATGCACAGGAACACTCCTGCCTTCCTTTCTCCCGAGTCCAGGCAGGGGGCACTCGGCTCAGATATCTACTCCAATCTCTCATAGTCTGGTCAGACAGCAGCCGCTTCTAGGGACCTTCTATATGCAGAGCCCCCCTGCTGGAGCCTCAAGAAAACCTCCTGGGACTTTCTGAAGATTCACAGTGTCAACTGCTCCTCTGAGAGCTGGCAGCACAACCTGCCCTTCCACTTCGCTGTCCTCAGATGTTCTCCTCCCGGTCCCATGTGCCAGCTGATCCTATTCTCCACCTAGCCTCTCAGAAGGCATTAGGTAAAAGGAAATGTTTTCAAGAGGACACACAAAACTCAGCACACCAGTGGGATGATCAAAAAAGAGGACACATAGGAACTGCCTTGCAGCTGGTTGGTGCGGCCCTTTAGCCAGCAGCCCAACCCAAAGGAGAACAGACTTCCCCACCCAGCAGCCACAAAAACAGCTCTAGCTGGCGACTGGGTAATTGCAGACATTTAAAGGCGAAGCCCGTTGTCAAGAGGAGGAGTCCCACTGACTTGGAGAGCTTTGTATCTTTTGCCCAGCCCTCTTGAGGGTGGGATTTTTTCCCAGTTTGTTTTTGGCTTGGTGGCAGGGGAGCTTACATAGAGGAATTTCCCACTGCAGAGAAATCAGAGGGGAAAATCAAATGGGAACCAGACAAAGACAGGGCTTTGTGCACCTGAGTGCTTTAGTGACAAGGCTGCAGCGAGCATGGATTTTAGCACACAGAGGTGTGGGTGGGTGCAGGTGTGAGTCCATCACTTTAATTACACCCCTATTTTGTGCAAAAAGGCTTTGTTTTAATGCTTCTTGGCAAGGCAGTGCTGCACAGCTGCTTCTGGGATTCCCTTTGAATATTATAATAGCTCAAGGAAACAACTGCTGCTTACATGCCAGATAGCAAAACCTGATCTGCAGAAGGGAAGCACTTGAAGAGAACCACTCAAGAGTGTCACTTTAGAAACCCTGGAGGTAAAAAAATATGCAAACAGGAGAGCCGAGCAATGGAAAAACTCCCTGAATGCAGCAAGCTCCGTTTGGTTTCTATAGCCACAAAAAAGGGACCGATGGTCTTTGAACAATGCAATTAGCGTCCTCCCGGTTCCCCTGTGAGGCAAGTTACAGAATGGAAAGCTGCTGTCCAGGGAGAACTGCCAAGAAGCTTCATGTAAAACTTGGGCTGTGTGTGGTTTTTAATAAAGAACTCCAGATGACAACTTAATGAGGTGCTTCTTGGAGAGGCCTAATCCAGCCATGTGCTCTGCGGGAGGGCCCGGGCCCCTCCAGGGGGCTGTCATACAGAATGAGGATCACAGAAAGACTTAATGCCATTTCTTTTAGAACCTGCAGGAACTCAACCGACCCTTCCGCCTTCTCCTTTGAACGGTCTTTGTATCATTTAACTCACGTCCGTTTCCTTGATTATGTGGTCAGAAAAGAGTAAACCAGAGACCCTAGCTATCTAGTGCTCGTCAGCAGGAGCTCTCGAAGGGCTTTACGCAGGAGGTCAGGGTCGTTAGCTCCATTTTGGAGTGGGAAAGCCAAAGCAGAGATGGTGGCATGACTTCCCCAGGTCACCCAGCAGGCCAGTCGCAGCCAGATCTCCTGCATCTGCAGCTGGTGCTTTATCCACTAGACAACACTGCCTCAAGCCAATAGTATTAAACACAGGTACCTACTCCTAGGTGCCACACACACACAAACACACACTTAGCCTCATTCCCATGCACACGAAGGCTGTAAATGTAACACACTCATTTTAAGGCCTTTTCTAGTGTCAGAAAGGGGCCTTTGTGCAAATGAGGATCTGGCCTAGGGCTTTCCATGAGGTGGCTCACATGTGTAAAGTTAAACCCGTGGGTATGTGTCTGCAGGAGAAGAGCCTTGAACTTACATGGCCAGACTTTCAGATGCATCAGCATTTAGCATTTTCTACTGACGCCACAGGGTGGTTTAAGCCGTCGCTGACAACCTTGCCTAAAGACAGAGGAGCCAAATCTACCTATTGAACTACCTGGGGCCTGTGTTAGTCATTTGGGTCACTTAACACCCACATCCAAATATAATTATCAAACAAACAAGGGCATTATCCTTTTTAATCCGATGGTGTGAGTGGCGGAAGGGAATTCTCAGTGGCTGAATCAGAGCAGGGCTCCATCTAGCATGGCCCAGTCTCTGACAATGCCTAACACCAGCTGCTTCAAAGGAAAGGGCCAGAATCCCCCACTAAGAAATTATGGAACGAGAAGGTCCTTTTCCTTCCTACAGTCCCGGTTACAGCCTGAAACAGAAGGGTTTCTAACTTTCCCTTTAAAAAAAAAACAACCTTGTCTATGGACATCCCCTTCTAAACAGCTAGTCCTTTATTTGAGTCCTACTTAGCTCTTGAGATTTTGTGGCAATGAGTTCCACAGGCTACTTGCATTAGAAAATCATTTCCTTTTATCTGCATGCGGTTTGACTCAGTGATTCTTTCTCCATCCCCCTCTGCAAAGGCCTGGAGAGACTGGGGAAAGTTCTGCAACAGGTCATTGTCAAACTGATTCAATTTATCCTAGCTGAATAAGAGCACCTACAGATGGGTTCTGGTATATAAAAGATAGGCAAGGAAGTATGTTTCCTTATTTATATCTAAGGCTGATGGTGGTCTGTGGCATAGGAATGTCAATTTAGCCTACATGCTTCACTGTTCTCTTACTGGCATTTTCTCAGGAAAACAGCTGGTATTTGTCAAGGCTTCTGAAATCTCTGAATTCACCCCAGACAGCTCTACTGCAACAAAACTGTGCAAGGCCCTCACACAAGCCTTGCAAATGCATCCCAGCAAGGAGCGTGGTGACCAATGGGCAGCTCAGAAACAGGGAATAAGTGGCTAGTTATTAATCCCTTTGGCCTTCTGGAAGCACCACACACAGCCAAGAGGAAATCCTTGTCTGCTTGTCAATTTGGAGGCCAGCTGTATTTCCTGTTGTCCCTGTGACTCAGGGTTACAAGCCTTCTCCTGCAGAGAAAAGGGCCTAGGGCAGGAGCAGAGAGGTCTCTGGCACACTCGACTAACTCACTCTTTGATCCACCACATCGCAAAGTTGGTCTCTTTAAGCTAGCTAAGGGCCTGTGTACCGAGCTGGGAAGCAGCACAGATGGAGTCCAGTCTCACCACTCAGGTGGTTGTGTTTCTGGGCATTTTTTAGCCCAATTTGTGGGCCGAGGCTGCAGCCACCAATCCTGCAAGGCAGTCAAAAAGCAGACTTCTGTTTATAAAGGGAAGAGCAGTTGCACGACCTCAGCTGATGCAAAGGTGGGAACGGAGTCTGGAACAGCAACGACCACTGGCTGTTTAGCTCAGGTTACCACTCTGGGGCTGAGGCATGTGGCGTGGTGCAGGGGGCTCAGATCTCAGTGCATCCATACCCTGAAGCATACATTCTCTGAACAGATGAGAAACCAGATGACGAAACACCCTAGAACACAAGGTTCTCCAGCCACGCCCCAAGGAGCACATGACCCGGTACCACCCTCAGCACCACCCCAGAGATTCGTGGAGTCACCCACTGGAGTCAGTTCTGGCAACTTCACTGCACAATTCCTCGGGAAACCATGCCAGTCTGGCTGGGGCAAGGATCCTCAGCAAGCTGCACATGTTTGGTGGCATAGGAACCACTGCATGCTCCCCGACGAGGAAAGCAGTGGGTACCAGATGTTGCTTGTCCCAAGTGCCAACTGGGGTTGAGCAGGATATGAGAGTTTCCAGGAGGAACTGAAGCTGATGGCTAACACAGTAGCAGGCTGAGAAAATGCCAAGCTCTGTTTATGAGCATAAAAGGACAATAAAAGAGGTTGTTAACAGAGCGGTGTGATCTCCGCCTGCTTGTCATTATCAAGGAGTCCTTGCCTCTATCATTAGACGTTTCGGTTTTATTGGCAAAACAGGGAACCTTAACAGACAATTAAGAAAGGGTGGGACTTTCAAGGCAGCTTGGGGAGTTTAATGAGCAATGAGTGGGAATTGTGTATTCAAATCCCTTGGAAAATCCTGGCCTGGTCCCATTAGCAAGCCTGACAGGGGCGACTTGTTGATCCAACCTCCGTGGCATTGTTCATTCTGGCTAGGGCATGAGCCCATGGTGTGGAATAAGAAACTGATCCATATTTCTGCATCAAGTTGAAGCAATAAAGTGCTACGTGCAACACATTGTAGAGGAGGGCTTGGATGGTGGCTTCTGACCAGGAACGCTCAGGAGCCTTTAATCAGGACAACTCATTCCTCCTGCCGATGGTCACAAGTGATTCTTTATTATGTGTCGGGTTTTTGCGCATCATTCTGCCCTGTCCATCGCCAGCCTTTATTCAATTACTGGTATTTGAACGTTCTTTCCCTATGAAGGGCATTACTTCTCTAAGATCTGGCCACCTGGCCTTCCAACTTCCTCTCAATCAGTGGACAAGCTCTATCAAGTAACCCACTGACACACACGGATAAATTCTGCCCTCATTTGCTGTCTGCAAAGCCCATGGGTTTTGACTGTGAGGGTTGGGTGTGGCACAGCAGAATCTGGCTCACAGAAGTTCTAGCAAGGCCTCCTGCTAGAGCCTCAGCAACCTATTCACTCTAATGGGAGTGGCGATTCTCTGGGAGACCAGCTCGGTGAGGTAGGGAAGGATTATGGCCATTTCACCTCCCAGCAAACCTGGGAATAGAAGCAGCCAGATTCCTGAGAGCCAGTCCAGACCGTCCTGGTGCAGAAACCTGCTACATGGTGACATCTGCTGCTACAGCGCTAGGAGATCCTGTGACGCATCTGTGCCATACAGCCCTGGGATTAAGCTGCATCACATCCCTGTCCGCCTCCTGCCCACAGCGGGACCCAAAAAGCTGAGGAAGCCCAGGATCAAGAAGAGGGCACTTCTGCATGTAGCTGGGCCTGCTCTTCCTCCGCTGAGTGAGCATCTGCTGTCCCACAGTGAAGATACTTCACACCCCCAGGCTGTCTAAGCGCTGCCAGCAAGACAGTGACAGAGCCACTCATGTAGGGGATGCTCCAAGAGAGACTATCCCAGATGGTGGGATGCTGTAGGCTCCCACAGGAGACTCGCAAAGGGATCCTCCAGAGTTTGAGATGGGGCATGGCTGAATGGGCAGAGATCATTCTCCTGTAGGCGACCATAGAGAGACACATGCTGTCTGTACGTGCTCTCTGCATGCTGTGCCCAGGAGAACCTCCCTGAATGCATCCACATTGCAGAGGGAAGCCAGGGCCAGGAGTAATTGCTCAGCCTGCCAGCAGCAGAGAGGAACATGCCTAAGAATTTCAAAACAGCTGCAAGTGGCCCCTGCACACCGGCCTGAGCTGCTCTGCACTGCTCAATGTGCCTCTCACCGGCAGCAGCAGCGCAGGTGTCATTTTCAAAGCAAACACAGGGTAGCTTCCACACCAGCTGGGGAACCTCAGGTGATGAAAGAAACCTTGACAAAGCACGGTTCGTTTGCATTGAGTGGTATAAATTACAGCAAGGAAGTCTCCAAATCATTTCTTGCACCTGCAAGCATGGCTTCAAGGCAGGGATCTGAACAAAGCTCCATAGAAGATTCAGGAGGCAAGAAGCCAGCCGGGGAAAATGACAAATAACAGGAGCTTCCTACTTTGGACCGCACAGACGATGACGTTTCTGATAAACAAATCGTGGGCACCTGATTCTCAGTGTCACAATAAGACCCTGCTACATCGCTCCAGGTGTGCAACAGGCCATAAAAGGGGGTATGAATTACAATTCCAGGTGCTGTGGCGCAAAGTTGAAGTGAAAATGAGAATCAGGCCGTAAGTCTTTTCCATGAAATTAAAAGTGTGCCCTTCTTCTCCCTAAACCTCTCACTCCTGGGGTTCGACAGTTTTGTTCAAAAGGACTATATTTCCCTCCCACTACGGCATGTCAAATGTACATTCCAAGCACAAGAGCCTGCAGTCAGATGACTCAGTCTGTGGCATTGTAATATCCCACTAGGGACCAATTCTCTGCTTACACTGTTCTAAATCAGATATAACTCCACTCACATCACAGGAACCCTGTGGCTACCGAAAGAACCACCCCCGGCATCTTTATTTAGTCTTACTGCTGTGTCATGGGATGCACCTCCCCTGTACCCCTGGTGTCACAGGATGCACCCCAGGGTATGATCTGTGCAACGTTCCTGTTCACTTTTGCGATGTGTTTGTATGTTTTACTGCAAAATATGCCATGCACTGTTCCCTTATGAATGCTCATAACATGCTCTGTAGAATTACTATTGTGTCATGTTTCCTGCAGCATCATCATACATGTACCTATGTGAAACACATTCCATGTAGTTACATGGTTCAGGAGGGGGGAAAGAGGAGGTTGGGGAGGCAGAGAATCAGAGCTATTTCCCAACATGTAGACAGAAAGGATGCATCACAAAGGCTATCCAAACTATGGGCTTTGGCCAGAGAGGGGAAAGATCACCTCACCCCAGGAAGGGGTTTGGAGGAAGAAGTACACACACTTGAAACTGTTAGAGGCTTTTTGCCAGGGAATCTCCATCCTGAAACACCTCCAGCAATAACCAAGGACTGAACCCTGCCCAGAGAAGGGCACAGACTGGCTGTAAAACCATCATCAGGCAGCAATGTGAGTAAGACTGACCAGTAAGCTTTAGGTTAGAAAGCGTCTTATCTTTTACTTGGTGGTGGTGAATTCCTGACAGGTTAATTAATTGATTGTGCATTGATTTGCTATACACTCACTTAAAATCATGTTTTAATCAATAAACTGGTGTTTGTTTTATCTATGTGGATTCTAAAGAGAATGTGAAAGGGGAAGAGCTGGTTGCATTTCTCTTTCTTTATTAAATGGCCAGACCTGGTGCATAGGAGCTTGCAGCGATCTGGGAAGGGCCCCAATCCCTGCAAGATGGAAGTTCCTGGTGTGGCATCTGGAGGACCATCCCCGAGTGGTTGGGAAGCACACATCCACTGCCTGGGACTGATTACACGCAGGCTGCTGATGTGGACTGACCCAGGTGTGGGGGTCCATCTAGCAAAGCGGAGTAAGTCAGGATCCAGGAGTGGGCAATCAGGGAGGCACAGCAGCACACCAGACCAGATTCTAGGAGGGGAATGTCACAATCTGGTTCAAATGGGAGAGGTTAAAATGCCCTTCCCCAGGGCCGAGATCTGCCCGAGGACTCACATAGCTAGACAGTAGTCATGAATTAATTACTCCAACAGAACAAGCCAAACTAAGGGACTTGCCAGCTAGTGTGAGTGAGTTGCATTGTTTCTCTGTTTGTTCATGAGCTTTCCTGGAGTCACCCATAGCTTGTTAATGCCTGACTGACTGACCAGAGCCCAGCCCAGGTCCTTATCAGTCCAGCAAGAAGGCCAAGTGTTTGCACTAGAAGTTACCTTCCACCCGACACAAACAGAGAGTCCTGCAGCACTTTTAAAGACTAATAAATTTATTTATTGCATGAGCTTTCATGGGTGGAATCTCACTTTCTCAGATGCTTGAAATGGAAAACTTGCAGTATAGAAGGTAATGAATAAATGCAGTGAAGGGCAAGTTACAAGACCAGTGCAGATTTCAGCAAACAAAGAAGATGTTTTGATTCAAATGATATGGAACAACAGATAAGAAGGTGTGGAGGTTGAAAGAGGGGGAATCTTTTGTAATGAGAAAACCAGCCCATCTCTCTATTTGAACCCAAGTTAATGGTATCAAATTTGCATAGAATCTGTATGCAAATAAACTTGGGTTTGAATAGAGATATGGGCTAGTTTTCTCATTACAAAAGGTAGGGAAAATTAATTTTAACTGGGTTTTTTTGTTTGTTTGTTTGTTTTTAAAGATTTATTGCCCTAAGGAGGTGGTGGAGAGGCAGGTTTGACCAAGGAAAAAAATATAGAAACATTTATGAAAATATTGAAAGGAGTGGGGGGTTAGGGGGAAGTGGTGAGAAGCAATCCCCCAACCAGAGCAGGTAAAAATCTTCACCCTGCAACTGTTTCCACCAGATTCAAGATGCACAAGCAGTGAAACATCCACTTTTAGCTGGATGGGGTCACATCTTCCCCCGGCTTTGGGTCAATTACCGTCAGCAGGAAGGGCAAGCTGGTAGCCAGCTATAGAAAGTGACATTCTTGCAGTGATGTAAACCCCTTATGTCTCTTTCTCCTGTGAATCCACCTAAAGCATTTGCCTAGGTTCTTTTACACCCCCTATCATCATGGTATTGCAGTCTTCTCTCCACATTTCTCCCCAAAAATACAGTCAGAGAAGCAGTAATTAGCTTATCAATACCCTCAATTGGACAGATGTGAGAACATGACGTGCGTGTGCAATTGCTGTGGGTAACAAGTGCCCCACAAATGCCATGCCACGGACACACGCTAATCCAAAGCCATTTGGAGTCACTGAAAAAACTTCCAGCCAGCAGCAGACTTTGGATCAGAGCCACAGTGCCTGTCAGATCCAGAGGAACCAGGAGCAGAGACCTCTTTGTTTATAGAGCCCAGATGTAAAGCTCTTGCTTGGACCCAGCTGAGAGAGCCATGTTCTGGTGCTGTTATTTCCAAGCTATGTTTTTGTAGCAGCCAACATCACCATGGAAGCCTTCAGCGCGTGCCGTTTGAAAGACAGATTATTTACTTTTGACCTCATTTAAAACAAAAATCTGTCTCATAAAAGCAATAAACTGAGCACCTGAGGCCAAACACAAAAATGCTGAGGTTTGGGTCCCTGTTTCTCACTGGCTTCCTGAAAAGCCCTGCCCACACATGTTCCTGGCTCTTCTCCTGCCCCCTGACTGACTCACTAATGATTTATAAAACACACTGGGAAGAGACTGAGGGTGGACAGAGAAGGCAGTGTAATTGGTGTTGAGCAACAGGCTCCATCCTAATACAGGTGTGTAAACCTTCTCTCTGCCAAGAGCTACAATTAGAACTAATATGCAAACCCAAGAGTTCTTTATAGTGAAATCTAACTAGAAATAATTGCGTGGATGGCCAACGTACGAGTGCAGCACACCCAAGCAGATCATGAGTTAAAACCTGCCCGTTGGCTTTTGTTGGCTCCTGCAGTGAGTGATTTCAGTGAGGAAGACTTTGCAGTACATCCATGGCTTGAAAGCTGCACAGCTTACCATTTAATATTTGACTTGGGCAGCAGCTGACTGCCCAGGCCAGCCTCCTGCATTGCAATGGAGTGTTGTCAAAGAGTAACAAAGTCCTGAAGGCTAATAAGGGGGAAAGACTTCCTTAGCTGTTCAGTTTTTCTTGGCCTCTGGTACTAGCCCTGCAGTGAAGCAAGAGAAGTGCGTGGAAAGTGTTCAGAGGTGCTTTAAGAAAGACAGGGCCCATCCAGGAAAGAAGTGGATGATTGGAAAGTCCTGGGCAAAGTCACAACTGATCAAAGAGTTAGAAGAAACCTGACAGGGAGGAAGAGCTAAAAAACTGGATGTCAAGTCCTGAGAAAAGAAGATGGAGGAGGGCCTTGCCAACAGTCTACGTTAAAAGAGACAGGGATCAGTTGTTCTCCAGGTCCACTGAAGGAAGGGCTAGTAAAGGGCTTATTCTGCAGCAAAGGGAGATTTAGGTTAGATAGTAGGAAAAACTGTCTAACCATAAGTGCGGTCAAGATCTGTAATAGCTGTGACAGCGAGGTTGTAGAAACCCCTGCCTTGAAAGGTTAAGAACAGAACAGAATGGACAAACACCTGCCATAGATGGTCCAGGTTTACTTGGTCCTGTCTCAGCACAAGGGACTGGACTATGTATGATCTCTTGGGCTTCCTTCCAGCCTGATGTTTCTTGTTCTGCGAGATGGTCATAAAAATGTGATTTTTAAGGTAACAGGCTGGTTCTGTCCCTTCAGCCTCTGGTCTCTGAGCCTTCAGGTTACACTCAGGTCATGGGTTTAAGCCTTTCATTGCAGCACTGGAAGCTAGAAGCTTCCTTTGTCTTTCCAATGGAAGCAGAGATTTTCCCTCCTTGACAGCAGCTTTAAAGGAAAACACACAGACTATCACAAGATTTGCGATGAAAAGAGTTTGCAATATTGCAGCCATACCACGCTACACCTCCCACAGCCACTGCACTTCAGCATTCAAACACTGACATCCAAGTTTTACTGCCACAGGCTTTTCCCTGGACCTTTAATTCTGGTTCTCATTTAAAAACCTCTACCTTGTTTGCACCAGCACAAATCATAGAATATTAGGGCTGGAAGGGATCTCATGAGGTCATCTAGTCCAACCCGCTCCTAAAAGCGGGACCACTCCCACTAAATCACCCCAGCCAGGGTTTTGTCTAACCAGGCCTTAAATGTTTCCAAAGATGGAGATTCCACCACTTTCCTAGGTAACCCATTCCAATGCTTCACCACCCTCCTAGTGAGAAAGTTTTTCCAAATATCCAACCTCAACCTCCCCACCTGCAACTTGAAACCATTGCTCCTTCTTCTGTCCTCTCTTACTACTGAGAACAGCCTCGCTCCCTCCTCTTTGGAGCATCCCTTCAAGTAGTTGAAGGTTGCTATCAAATCCCCGCTCAGTCTTCTCTTCTGTAGACTAAATAAGCCTAGTTCCTTCAGTCTCTCCTTGTAAGTCATGTGTCCCAGCCCCTTAATCGTTTTTGTTGCCCTCCGCTGGACTCTTTCTAATTTGTCCATATCCTTTCTGTAGTGGGGAGCCCAAAACTGGACACAGTATTCCAGATGTGTCTTCACCAGTGCCAAATAGAGGGGAATTATCACATCCCTCGATCTGTTGGCAATACTCCTACTGATGCAGCCCAATCTGCCATTGGCCTTTTTGGCAGCAAGGACACATTGTTGACTCATATCCATCTTCCCATCCACCACAACTTCCAGGTCCTTTTTTACAAAGCTGCTACCTAGCCAATG
Organism: Pelusios castaneus; assembly: GCA_007922175.1. NCBI lineage: Eukaryota > Metazoa > Chordata > Testudines > Pelomedusidae > Pelusios > Pelusios castaneus. The sequence goes on along the minus strand of ML685789.1, from coordinate 22,059,167 downwards.
AGTCCCTAGCTTGCAGTACATGGGATTTTTCCATCCTAAGTGCAGGACTTTGTACTTGATCTAGTTGAACCTCATGAGATTTCTTTTGACCCAATGCTCCAATTTGTCTAGGTTTTCCTGAATCCTAACCCTACCCTCCAGCGTGCCTACCATTCCCCCCAGCTTGGTGTCAATCCATGAACTTACTGAGCATGTAATCTATCACATCCTCCAGATCATTAAGGAAGATGTTGAACAAAACTGGCCCCAGGACCAACCCCTGGGGCACTCTGCTTGTTACTGGTTGCCAACTAGACATTGAGTCATTGATCCCTACCTACTGAGCCTGATGATCTAGCCAGTTTTCTATCCACCTTACAGTCCATTCATCCAACCCACACTTTCTTAACTTGCTGACAAGAATGCTGTGGGAAACCATATCAAAAGCTTTGCTAAAGTTGAGGTATATCACATTGACGGCTATTCCTGCTTGCAAACCCTGCAAATCCCTGCTTGCAAACAGTATGTCTTCAGACAGTTTCTACTATTACAATCACAGTAGACAAGACAGAGAAATGGGGGAAGGGAGATGAGGCCTAGGGAACCCAGCCCAGCTTTCCTGACTCTCAGAAGAGCACTCTACCCGCTAGAACACCCTCCCCTTCAGAAGTATGCTAATTTAAACCTGAACCACCTCATGAAACAAACACCTAAGCTGTAGACATGACATCTACAGTGCATGTAACCTACAGACAACTTGTATTATTCAAGTTAGGCCTGGGAAAAGATCTAGTAAGAGAAGCCTCTGGTTCCTTCTTCTAAGCACCAGAATGAAGAGGGACACTCACCTCTGAAAGCTGTCCCAGATTGCACAGACCTTTGCCTGGTAATAGGCTAATTTTCTTTTCTCTGCTCCTGGCTCCTATGGATCTGAAGGGGAGGTTTGTTGAAATGCTGTGTCATGCTATGTAGGAGCGCTTGATGACAAAGCATCCTCTTGTCTGAAGCTACAGCAAAGCGCTGAAATTATCAATTCTTTGTCCTGCTCCTAGACACATTCTGGGCCCTATTCAGACTGGGTAGAGATAGCTGCAGTGCTAGAGCAGTCAAGTGAGTTTCCCCACTGACAGCAACTCAGAATTTGGCCCACAGATTTGCAGTGGGAGGGGATTTTCCTTGGTCATTCATTGCCTTAATAGGTACTGTCCCACTTTCCCCAGATGGGGCTTAGCCCTAAGGTGCTACGCAGAGCACATGGGCTCCCCACACTCCCAGGATTCTCCATGACTCCCTCCATTCTCACTAACCTCTCCTTACAAAGCACAGAGGATCTCTCATCTCTTAGGCCAGTGGTTTTCAAACTTTCGTCCTCAGGACCTCTCATGGGAGGGTAGGGACCAGCCCTCCCCTGGGCAGGATTCATGGATACACTCATTGAAACCACACCCGGTGCATGGATATGTTAAGCTTGATTGCATCAGTCTAATAAGCCTTCAGCCTTTAAGCGTTACAGATTGAATATATTTTACCCACAAGCAGGCAGACAGACGAGAATCAAATGCTTATGCCTTTCCAGCCACACGCAATCCTGTGCGCTCTGTCCCTGTCCTCGAGGGGGACGCTGCTCCAGTGTGGGTGGGTGCCCCACAGGGTCAGGGCCCGTAGGTGAGTGTGTCCCAAGCAGAGGCCCCCAATCCTCATATAGCTATCCTTCCCCTCCTTCCCAGGGTGATTGTGTTCCCAGGCTGGCTCAGCCAGTGTGAATTTGCATTGGCTGAAGTGGGATTATACACATGTGAGTCCATGTGATAAATAAATTTGTTAGTCTTTAAAAGTTCCACAGGACTCCTTGTTTGTTTTGGTGAAATAAACTAACCCGGCTACCCCTCTGGAACATATCACAGACAGTGACTGTTTTCTGACTACAGTGGGGTTTGGCAGTCTCTTTATTGGTGATATTTAGGGCTAATTTGAGAGACTAATCAGAGATCAGCCTGTACTTAGGGTTCAGTTAATTGAAGGGACCTCTCTGTAATGGGGGTTGGATCCTGACACCTTTGCTCTGACAACTGTTGCACTGGGACACACTGAATGGAGGCAAAGCACAACAGTTTTTTTCCTTCAAGCTGAACCTGAGGCGAAGCCTTGTGGATTCCATAATGGGCTGGACTAATAACAGAGATTCTGCAGCAGCACTCAGGTACCAAAAATAATTGAGTTTTATTTGAATTTGATAGTTCAATAGAGAATACAGTATGAATACGTGCTGTGTTTGTTGAGGGTGAAGAGTGAAGTAAAGTGTTTTGATTTTAGGCTGGACCTGCTGTTGTGAGGTGCTACATAGAGGTCTCGTGTGTCATTTTTCATGCCTGGATAATCACTCTGACTTTATAATGGTAGTGACTTTCTTTCAGTCAAGGTTCTTGGATTGTGCCCTATGCGCTGATAACTCATGCACTTTGATGCTGTCCATCATTATAGTCCCTCAGTTTCTTCAAAAAGTTGGACCTTTATTCTATAGCAACATCTCCTGAATTCTTCAATTTACTGTGTGAAAGACTGGCATTTATGCAGCAGCCTCTTGTAATTTATGTATGTGTACAGTCCCTTCTTTGATTTTATTGGGTTGTTTTTAATGCAATATGTATAAAATGAAACATTTCTTACTTTTGTTTGCCTTTGTATTAGTTATATGCTGCAAGTTTTAATTTATAACAGAAACAATGTTGAAATTTCATGGTGAACCTGGCTGTTTAATTATTTAGAAAGGGAGAGTATAATGGGATATCTTTTAGCTGAATTTGAATTCAGTGAATAAGAATTTTAGGTGAATATTTTTTCTAAAATTGTTTAAAAGTTATTTAGGTAAGTAGGTTAATTTTCTTAGTTATTTATAAGATTTAACATTTTATACCCACTTTGACATGTTCTTGGATAATATTAATCTTGGCTAAATCATTGTTTGAGGTTCTTAGTTGTCCCAAAGAAAAAACTGTCTTTGGTTTATTTTGTCTTCACAAGGAGAGCTATGGTGTATGTTCAGCTTTCTTGGACTTTGTCTAATTCTCTTTGTAGTTCTTTGAAGGATGATGGAAGCACCAAGAAAAAATAAAATGCGGAAATAAGAAAGCACTATGGAAGAGTGAATATTAACATGCTCTGAAGTGATCAACATGTAGGAATGGTCTTGGTGTAAACCTTTGTCATTGGAGTGTCTTTGGTTAGTTGGTTGCTGTTACTAGGGTACAGAACGTAGCTCTCATTCCCTTTCCACATTTCTTTCAAGAATTTGGCAGTTTGTTAGTGAGAGCCAAGGACCATGAAGCTCCATTTATCTCTCATACTGGGATGTTACAGATTACACTATTGAACTTTTCTTTCTCATTAAATATGTTCTGAATGAGGTAGAAAATTGTATCACCAACTACATGGCTTTGGATCATCTCTTGTAATATAAAGTTCCTGTTTTGTTCTTCCTCTTAATTTGCACCATCGCCTTATTTTTTCCTCTATCAAGAGTCTCTTAATTAACCAGAAGAGATTTAAATTTACAATAGTTAATCTGAAACCAATCTTTAGTATCTTGTTTGTACAATGAAACATGAATCTAGCCAAACATCCCCTAAACTAAAATAGTAATCAGTAAGCCTCTGATTTTGATATAACATCCACTATAACTCTTTAATTGTAAGGGACTTTTTTTGTGCTGAGAATTTCCTCAGCATAAATATTGGACCAGTGTAATCAGGCACAAAATATCCATCTACTGGTCATATCTAACTGACCTGGATTACTGATACTGCTTTTAAAGGGGCTGGGCACAAAATAATGGCACCACGCATTGTTAAACTGATCCAAGCACCACTAGCTATGGTGCTAAATCTCAGGGAACAGAATAAGGCTGACACAAGCTGTTGCATTAGAGAGGAGCAGGGTGTATGTACTGCATGGGGTGGGCATACAGAAAATGTATGGCGGTGCCAAGTTTATTAGGGCTTTTCCTACAGCAAATGAGGTGTTAAACGTGCTGCAGAGCTGGATATTGTTCTATTAAATTGATTTTGGGTGAGAGGGTTCTGCAAAAGGAAGATGACCAGACAGCCCAGGAAGGCTGAAGAGAGGATTGCCAGCACCTTGGAGGATTCAATCCTGAGGAAATCAAGTGTGATGAAGTGCAAGATCTAGGTGCAGCTTGTCCAGATAATAAATGGAGGGGGTTGGAGGTGTTTCTCCCACCACCATCACCTCCATTTTAGTCCTCTAAACATTAGACCCTGTTAAAAAAAAGTAGCACGAATCCTTTAAAAGATTTCTTGTGCTGAGCTGGAATATTTGGAGCTAAATATTATACCTTCTACTGGAAAAGCCCACAAGAAGGAGAAACAGGACTCTGAAATGCTGCAGGAAAACCATAGCTATTTAGTGCTGCCTCCAACCCTGAAGAAGTCAGGGAGGAAGGGCAGGGATGGGGGCTGCAATGCCCCACCCCCATCCATAGCTCAGCTGTCCTGTTACTGCTTGTGACATGGCATGCAGTGGGAATGGCCACTGCTGCCCACAGGGAAGAGAGATAACACTACAGCAATATCTCCACCCTCGCCCTGTTACGCTGGGAGCCTTCCTGCCCTGCACGGAGGTAGGGGAGGGCAGGCATGGGGAGGTCTTATGTCATTGTTCATTTCCCTGCACTGCTCAACGCCCAAGTGATACACACAAAGAACACTGTGTACTCAGGTCACTTCCTCATCTACCTAGCCAAGGTATTTACCTGGCTCCCACCAGAGCACCTGAGAATTAACATATTCCCACCTCACCCCCTCCAGGGGGCCGGGCAGTGGTGTTACCTCCATTGAACAGCTGGGGAAACTGGCACACAAAGGCTAAGGACCACAGGCAAGAGCAGTCAGTGGCAAGACTCGAACCCAGGTCCCAGGCTAGTGCCCCAATTATCAGGCCAGCCTTCACCCACAGCCTGCCTAAGTGCAGGAGATCAGGGCCCTGGCGGAACAGGAGAGCGTACCCTACGTTGGGCTATCAGAGGGGTGCCATGAAGAACCAGGGCCTGTCGCTCCCAATGAGTAAGCTGCTAACAGAGCTGAGCCCACCTGGCCACCTCTTTTCACAACAGATCTAGGATGCACCCAGGAGCGGGGAGAGCCCGTCATCCCACGGTGCTGTTCTGCCTCCAGGTCGGGTGAAGGGAAATGAGGCAAAGGGGAATTATGACTCGGGTGAATCCTGGCTGTGGAAGCAGCCCTAGGGCATCCTCCTGTGCCCTCAAACTCACTGTGGAGATGCAGATCTTCCTTCAGGCCACCCTTCCCGCTGCTACAAGGCACTTGCAGGTGCAGCGCCAGTTTGTTCTTTTCCTTATTAGCTGATCCCTGATCATTCAGGACCCAGCCCTTCTTCCTCTTCAGCCAGGGGCCTGCCCTGGCTTTACTCCCTTGAGTAGTTGCCCCTCTGGCAGGTAACACATCCTTGACACTACGCCTGGCAGTAAAGCTTTGGAGGGTCAGCGTCTTGCTAGGACTTTTCTGTGCCCGTGTTTCTCTTTGGGGTGGCGGACAAACCAAAGGGCTGGTTTACCATAGCTGCGTCTGAGGAAATTGGTCAGGAGCCCACATGGCTTAGAAGCATATCCATTTACAGAATGGGAATGCACACAGACAGGGACAGGGGGACACAGGGATAACTTGGTCTTTGTTCACTTCTGTACCAGCACCTTTCTGTGGTGCAGCAGGCACTAACTTCTGGGATACATTGGGCCAGGAGGGAGACGGGCCTTACCCAGGACCGGGACCTGGGCTGCAGAACTCCCTTCTGTGAGAGCGAAGAATGACCATGTGGTGCAGAACTAAACAAACATATCTCTGAGACTTAATCTTACCTCAGTAGCTCTACACATACATACACGCCCAACCAAACACCCCCATAACATAATCCAGCTAGTCCACCTGAATGCTGAGAAAGGTCAGGAGGAGGAAAGGGAAGTGGAAAAGATTAATAGGATTTTAAAAACTAAATAACCATCACTATTAGTATTTCAATAGCATTATGGGCTTCAGTTCTGGATCAGGAATGCTGTGTGCTAGGTGCTGTACAAACAGGACAGAGCCATGGTCCCTGCCCCAAAGAGCCAACAATCTAAATAGAATAAGTTATAAACACTTGAGAGATACTGTGCTGATGAGGGCCATAATAATCAGACAGAGGTGGAAAGAGGGTCATGGTTATAAGCTATGCCTTGTTTCTTACTGATTTGTACCACTGAAAGACCCACTGAGATCCTAAATCACTCAGTGCTTATCAAACTCACCTCCTTAGATTATCATGGAATGAAATCAGATTCTCTGCTTTGGGGACAGGGGAAGAGTTTATTGCTCTGGGGACATTCTGTGCCTGTGGACAGTCCCTGGGATATACCAGACCCATTTTCTCTATGACAGAAGAATCATAGAATCATAGGGTTGGAAGGGACCTCATGAGGTCATCTAGTCCAACCCCCGCTAAAAAGCAGGACCATTCCCACAAAATCACCCCAGCCAGGGTTTTGTGTAACCGAGCCTTAAAAATCTCCAAAGATGGAGATTCTACCACCTCCCTAGATAGCCCATTCCAATCTTCACCACCCTCCTAGTGAGAAAGTTTTTCCTAATATCCAACCTTGACCTCCCCAGCTGTAATTTGAAACCATTGCTCCTTGTTCTGTCCTCTGTTACCCTCGAGAACAGCCTAGCTCCCTCCTCTTTGGAGCAACCCTTCAAGTAGTTGAAGGTTGCTATCAAATCTCCCCTCAGTCTTCTCTTCTGTAGACTAAATAAGCCTAGTTCCTTCAGTCTCTCCTCATAAGTCATGTGCCCCAGCCCCCTAATCATTTTTGTTGCCCTCTGCTGGATTCTTTCTAATTTGTCCACATCCTTTCTGTAGTGGGGAGCCCAAAACTGGACACAGTATTCCAGATGCGGCCTGACCAGTGTTGAATACAGGGGAATTATCAGATCCCTCGATCTGTTGGCAATACTCCTACTGATGCAGCCTAATATGCCATTGGCCTTTTTGGCAACAAGGGCACACTGTTGGCTCATATTCATCTTCCCGTCCACCATAACCCCCAGGTCCTTTTCTACAGCGCTGCTACTTAGCCGATCGGTTCCCAGTCTTTAGCAGTGCATGGGATTTTTCCGTCCTAAGTGCAGGACTTTGCATTTGTCTTTGAACCTCATGAGGTTTCTTTCGGCCCAGTGTTCCAATTTGTCCAAGTCTCCCTGGATCCTGTCCCTGCCCTCCAGAGTATCTACCATTCCCCCCAACTTGGTGTCATCCGCGAACTTACTAAGCACGCAGTCTATTCCATCATCAAGATCATTAATGAAGATGTTGAATAGAACTGGCCCCAGGACCGACCCCTGGGGCACTCCACTCGTTACCGGTTGCCAACCAGACATCGAGCCATTGATTCCTACCCGCTGAGCCCGTTGATCTAACCAGTTTTCCATCCACCTTCGGTCCACTCGTCCAACCCATACTTCCTTAACTTGCCGATGAGAATGCTGTGGGAAACCGTATCAAAAGCCTTCCTAAAGTCAAGGTATACTACACCAACGGCTCTTCCCACATCCACAAATCCAGTGATCTCATCATAGAAGGAAATCAGGTTGGTCAGGCACGATTTGCCCTTGCTGAATCCATGTTGACTGTTCCTGATCACTCTATTTTCCTCCAAGTGTTTCAGGATGAAAGATTATTTTTGTTTTCACAATTTAAACAAGGAAGGGGGGGCCTTACTAGCCTTTTTTGATTAGTGCCTCCCCTACCCACAGACAGGTGTTGCGATTATAAAACTTCAGGATGTCCTGGAATCTGACCTAGGAAATACCACATGCCACTTTTTTGGAGATAATCAAAGAGGCGATAAATATTGTGAAGTGATGGGGCAGGTTGTCATGCACAGATATTAGTTAGCTGTGGAGCTTTTGGTTTAAGATGCCAAAGCCCAGTCAATGAGTAAAAGGAAGAACATCTGTTAAGACTGCACAGCGAGGGTGGGGCTGAGGAAATCACTCTCCAGCATCCATTCTTGAATTTGGCCCTGTACCTTATATACATTGCAGGCAACCTGGGGTTAGTCATTCATTGGGCAAGATGCCAGACTACATTTGCTCTTTCTGGAGAGTACTGTCAACACCTTTCTCCAGTTCCCCTTTGCCTGTGGCATAACCTGGTTCCAGCACAAAAGGGGGAAGAGCAAAGCCCCCCATTAGCAGAGAGCAAAAGGAGGAGAAGAAAAAGGGAACCTAGCATTTTTCCTTCCTTTTATAGAGTGTTTAATTCACATCAAAAAGAATACGACCTTTGTTCCTAATGGAGCCCCACATCAGTAAATACAGGCGTTGCCTCCCACAGCACAGGAGATAAATAGACAGGAGGACTGTCCCTGAGGCCGATGATGAGCAATCCCTTGATCACACCCTGAGCCCAGCTCTAATTATACCCCATCCGCAGAGAGCTGCGGCAAAGAGAAGCCTCCTTCCCCCTTCAAAGCTTTTGAAGTCAGGCCTCTCAGGCAGCTGCACAGGCATCTGTGTGTTAATTGCAGGGCACATCGCAGGGGGCTCCTCTCCAGCCAGCCCGGTTTTCCCTTTGGAGCGAGTGGTGCTATAAGTTACGAGGTAGATCTCTACCAGCCCTTCTGCTCTGCTGCAAGCACATGCTAATCTCCGGAGAATTCGAGCCATGCACACTGGCTGCAAGGCTGTGCTGAGAGCAGGTGCTCGGCTTCCACCCCTGGAAAGTTAACCATTGACCTGGCATGGACTGGTTGCCCCCCCCATGAACTCTTGGTCCTGTCGCTGACCCTGGGCTTACTGGCACGTTCCTTCTCCCCATTCCAGAGCGCAAAGCTTGCAGCTGAAGTCACTGGCGTGTTCTGCTTAGGCGGAAGTGGGCCTGTATAGCCCCATAGCCCCCCCAGCTGTTGTCAGTCAGTTTGGGTCTTTTAAGTGCTCACTAAATCCCCTAGGTCCCTCTGGATGGTGCCCCTCATTTGTCCCTGCAATTTCCAAGTGGCTCTTTTGCACTAGTCTGTGGCACTTCTGCAAAGGCAGATTTGGGAAGCAAGTCAAGACACATGTGAGTGCAGGGGCCTGCCCCACCCAGCCGTGCGCTGCTTGACCCAGACCAGCGTCTGGATGGCAGACAGCAAGGGAAAATCAAACAGCAATTCCTGCCCTGTCATGGAGCCAGGCGAAAGGGTGCTGGGCACAACTCACCAAAAAACAAGACCAGGGCTTGTGATGGTTGAGGATGAAGGGGAATTTCCCAGCCTTCCCACGTGGGATGCTGCTAGATATGCTGGAGTCCAGTGGCGTAGCGAGGGGGGGTATGGTGGGGGCCATGCCCCTGGGCACTGAGCTGCAGAGGGACACCAGGCCACCCCTGCAAGGGCCAGATCCACTTTTGGGGCACCATCCGGCACCCCCTCCCTCCTGCATGAGCCAGAACGGCAGAGAAGCGTCCATGGCCCCTGCGCTGGAGGAGGGGCCCTTTTCAACACTGCAGGTGGGGAGGCCAGGGCCAGAGGCTCTCAGCACAGTGTTCTGGCCCAGCCCGCTTCAGAAGGGTCAAGGGGTAAGTTGGGGCAGTTGGCTGAAAACTGATTTTGGAAACACAAAACCTGAGTATCGGACAGCCTTGTTACTGGGTTAACGGCTAAAACCTTTCACAGCATTTACAACTGAAGAGAGTTTTAACCCTAACCACAGCTATATAGGCAGCAAAGCAGAGCAGTGAGAATTAGTTAAACAGAAAAAAAGGCAGGAGCCTCTTGAAAAATCTGAAGCTAGCTGAGTTAAATGTCATCCTCAAACCCCCGAGGCAAGAAGAAAAAACTTCCAGGCTGAGGGACAAATTTCAACCTATATGCACAAGGCATGGAAAAAGTCCTACCCTAAGAGATGATGCATGTCTAGCCTGCGGCACATGGTGTAATATTTTGCAGCTGTTTGCCACACCAAAGCAGTCAGGGAGCTGACTCGTATTACATATTATTGAGCGCCATTGTTTCAGGGATCTATCACTTCTGAAGACAGCCTACTCGGAGAACGAAGCTAAATATTCGAGGCACAACTACTGACGTGAAAACTGACTCAGAAGTGGACGTCACAGTCATCTTCAACCCCTCCCAGAGTTTACGTTATCTGACAGAGCTCTGCCTAGCCTGGAGGCATTCTGAACTGCATGGACCAGTTCACTACAGAACATTTCCAGAGATCAAGTCTCCGCATTGAGAGTGCATGTGGTCGAAGACCAGCAGCCTTCTCAGCTGCAGAATGGCAGCCAGGATGGGTTTAGGTGGATTTGAAGATCTCGGACTTCTGAAAGTAGAGCCAGTACAAAAGTTAACTTGAGACACCACTGAAGCATACAATGTGCAAACACCAGTGTACAAACCTTGGAAGAGGCTAGCTGCAGATTTAGGTACATTCATCCACTAACAGGTTGTTGGATCCTTTCCCCAGAAATCTTGTAATAGCCTACATGAAAGACATCACTGTCAACGCTGGAGAAACTGACGGGCACTTTTGAAGACTTTGGTATTCCAGAACTAATCCTGGATAGTGGAGCAAAATTTGCTGCAGCAGAATTTAAGTCCCAGTGAATGAAATATGGTTTTGATCATGTTACTAGCAGCCTACAGGTGAATGGAGAGGGTGAGAGGTGTACAGACAGCTAAGAAATTCCTATAGCAGGAAGATTCATTCCTTGCTCTTTTGAGTTAAAGAGCAATTCCAATAGTGACTGCTAGATATAGTCCAGTACAACCCCTGGTGGGAAGATAATTCAGAATCACTATTCAAATTTTGGAAGAGAACTTGGCTCCAGAGGGGGCAGACATGCAGAGAGTAGCCAATCAGATAAAGACTAGAAGAATTTATCAGCATCTTTACAAACATCACTCCGTGAAATAACTGTTGGGTCTAGAACGTAGTGACTGTTCATCTCACATTGTATGGCTAAAAAGGATGGACAACTCCAGCTGTTACGAAGTGCCCAGATCCTCTATGATCGAGAGCAATCATGGGGCATTAGAAATTATCAACATCTGTAGTTTGTTCCTCGGAAAGAGCAATCAAAAGAAACACTACAGATGGCAGATGCAGAACAAGAAAACTCAAGGGCTATGTCTACACTTGCAAGTTAGGTTGACTTAAGGAGGCTTAAGTCAACCTAACTTAGTCCCTGTCCACACCAGGCTTTCATTAAGTCGTCTTAAGAAATTCCTTAAGTTGAGTTAATGAAAGCTTAGGTCGCCTTAATAAGAACCGCCGGGTAGGTCAACCTAATCCTTAAGTCGACTCCTTAGGTTGACCTAAGCACAGTGTGGATGCTTAAGTCCACTTTATTAGGTCGACCTAAGGGCAGTTAGGTCAACTTACTAAGTCCCTGTTCAGGGAAACCACTTTAAGTCCACCTAATAAAGTCGACTTAAAGTCGTCCTAACTTTTTGTAGTTTAGACACAGCCAATCGCTACAACTAATGGACAGACAGATGGCCAAGCTGTTACGCAGTTAGCCAACCAATACTACTCAGAGGCACTTAAAAGACCGATCCATATGAACGTCAAAGACAGCATGACAGTGTAAATATTGTATGTGGGAGGAATGTATGATTAATAGAAATTAAAACTAGCCCAATATCTGACCACAAAACCCCAACTTTTAACTTTTCAATTCACCAAAAGTTTTAGAAAATTTGAGTTTGACCCAAAGCACTGTGGGAGGGGGAATTGGCACAGAACCCCCAAACACAATAATCACCAGCCCTGTGCACAAGTTCGGCTTTCTCCCTGCCAGGAGGTGGGCAGAATGACTGTTCCCGTCTGCTGCCGGAGCAGCTGTGGAGAAAGATGACCTGATGAGCATGTCTCAGCACCTGCTCAGGGAGAAGATACCAGGGACTTCAGGTCTCTGATCTAGCAGAGAAAGGCAGAATAAGGCCCAGTGATTGGAAGTTCACACCAGCCGGATTCCAGTCAGAAATGAAAGGCATCCATTTTTAAAGAGATGGCAATTGACCATTGTAACGGGTGGATTCTCCATCTCTTGGGCTACGTCTACACTGGCAATTTAAGTTGACTTAAGGAGGTTTAAGTTGACTTAAATTAAGCCACGTCCACACTAGGCTTTCATTCCTTAAATTCCAACTACCACCCACTATGTTGACTTAACTCTTAAGTCGACTCTAAGTCAACTTAAGGATGGTGTGGATGGGGAGTAACCCTTAATTGGCTTTATTAAGTTGACTTAAGGGCGGTTAGGTCAACTTAATGAAGTGGACTAAGTCGACTTAAAGCTAAGTCGACTTAGTCCACTTTGTTAAGTCAACTTTAAGTCGACCTTATTAAGACAACTTAAAGTCAACCTAACTTTTTGTAGTGTAGACATAGCCTTGGAGTCTTCTAATCCAGACCAGAGGCTTTTTCAGAAGAGGCTTTAGCCAAATGCAAGTTATTGGGCTCAACACAAGTGTAACTGGTGAGATTTAGTGGCCTGATGGGATAAGCACCAGGACAGACTAGAGGGGCTGAGTTTTTGCTTTGCTGGTAGGTGCCCTACCCTGACTCCACCCCAACACAGGGTCACACCAGGGCAGGGGGTGGAGGGCTGTGCCAGGACAAAAGGCTCTCCACACAGCCCCAAACTCCTGATCTGATCCTGCCTCTGCTGCCACCAATTCCCCACTCCTGTCTAACTGGCGTGGCAGGGAGTCCTCACCCCCACACTGCCAGCCAGTCCAGCTGTCTGGCATCTGCCAGGAGAAAGGAGTAGTGTTTGCTCAGCTGTCCCAGAGGAGGTGGGAAGGGCACATGCATATGATCTAACCCTCCTGAGTGTTGCACAGCCACAGGGATGGCCAGACAGACAGACAGTGCTACACACCTCTGTGCGGTATGCCCCATCCCCCTGGGGTTTTCCCTCCTGGCAGGAAAGACTTCCTTCTTCCCCACTCACCGGCCCCAAAGGGCCCTTGCCACAATGGGCCTCTCCCCAAGTGGGGCATCTCTTCCTATAGCAGCATTTCAGTAGGGGCTGGCTGGAGAGACACACGCACAGGGCTGCAACAAGGAGAGGCAGAGGGACCAGGGGGATGGAGGGTGCCTGGTAACAGAAAGCTAGATGGGGCCTCTGCCAGAGAGAGAGAGAGACAGGAGAAACGGATCTTCCCCTTTTCATGTGTCCCAGCTGTGCAGGGGGAAAAACACTGCACCTGAGATCCTGCTGCAAGGACTGACCATCTTGGAGGAACACACAGACCCCCCTCCCCCCCCCCCGCATGAAGCCTTCCTCTCTGTCCCCAACTCGGAAGGGCAAAAATCCTGCTAACCCAGCACCAGCTGCACCCACTTTCCTTGGCCTTTTTTCTTTTTTTGCACCACTGTGCACCAAGCTTCCCCTTCAGTGGCCATCTTTCCCCAACCCTGTGTAATTCAGCCAGGAGTTGGACACGTGCGAGAAGGGGATTTCAATTCCAGGCAGCAGGTTAGTAGACCAGACCACCACACCTGCAGGTGGGATGGGAGCTGGAGGACTTGTGCCTTCTCTCCCAAAATCCAGAGTAAATTAGCACATTCTCTGCACCTCCCTCTCTCCTCTGATGCTGCTCTCAGCTTCGCTAAAAGGCCAGCTGCTGAATTTGGAGGCAGCAAGTGGTGATTTAGGCACCAAGCAGACTAAAGAGCAACTCAGGTGGGAACCTACCTCCTTGGACGTCTTTGAGGCCATGTACAGATGATCACTTTATTGCACGATAAGGCTCCTTACCGCGCAATAAAGCTTGGAGTGTACACACGAGTGTTTTCCCTGTTGCGTGGCAACACCCTCTTGCCCCGCAACAGTTAAACCACTCAAGTCGAGAATGGTTAGCCTTACCGCGGAACAGGCTCGTGTGCACAGATTTTCCGCATTAGACAGCCTCCGGAAATGTCCCAGAGTGCCACTCCAGGCCACTCTGGGACATTGGCACTCTCAAATATGTCAATTTCACTGCTCTAGCAGAGCAGTGAAATTGGCTATTATTGGAGCTGCCACCCAAGCCCCGGGGCTGACCCGAACCGGCTGCCCCCGCCGGTTCCAGCCAGCCCCCTAGTCCAGCTGCAGGTGTTCGGGTGGCAGCAGGGGCTGCGTGCTTAAGCAGGTGCCCACCATGCACTGCTCCTTGTATCGCAAAGGGGCGTTCACACGGGTGAACATGTATTTATAGCGCTTTCCTTGTCCCGCAATAGCTTATTGCAAGACAAGTTTGTCGTGTGTACATAGCCTCAACCTACTGAGGGATGCTCTTCCTTCTGCCTTCTTGCTGGGCAACTTGCATCCGCTTCCTTCTGTGCAAGTCCCATCGGCCTTTGGCACCTCTACCCTGGCTGAGCTCCAGGCAAGGGCAATTTGAATGTCAGTGGGTAAGCAGAAACCAGATGGATACAAAGAAACTTAGAGCTAGTCTCTGAAGCATTGAATAAGTTAAGGCCAGATTTTAATGGCTATTTCATTGCTTTTCCGTCCCTAGCCCACTGCATGGGGGAACGCATTCAGTTAGGAATCTAGGAGGTCATTACTGCACACGTCGGAGATTCACTTGCAGAGCCACAGGGTCTGGTGTTGGCCGAGGGCCTGACATCAAAAGAAGAAACCACAGTGGGCATGGCCAGCCCAGGGCAGTGAGGCCTGACTTCAGATGCAGGAACACTGACAGGCTGTAGTTGCTACAGAAACAATGGGAGGAACAAAAAGCAGACACCAGAGTAAGTGCCAGGTAAAAGGCAAGGGAACTTCAATTTCTAAGTCACTGAAGCGCTTTCCAAGATTTCCAGCTGTGGCCAATTGAAAACTGTGCTGGAAGTCAGCTGGCACTTTAATCAGTGAGGGGGTTTCCTGGTCTTGCTTGCAGGCCAGGGGTCTCTGTAGGGAAGGACACCATCAGAATCCAGATGTTAAGCACCAGTGAGGGGGAGAACTGGGCCTCACCACCTTCAGGAGCAGCCTGCTTCCTCTCTCTCTGGTTTTTGGGAACTATTGGTTAAAGTTCTTGATTTCACCCTTGCTCTAAGTTGCTCCTGGAGTCAACTAGAGGTGTGATGCTTTCAGCCTTCCTTCTTAAAGAAAAAGTGTTTAGCCCTCCTGACTGTGGAGAAAGCTTCAAAATGTGATCCCACTGCACTCTCAGGGCAAGGCTCAAAAACCAGAAGGAAAAAACGAACACCAAATCTATTATTTATAGAATTCATAATTTTCAAAATTTTTGGTGAGCCTGACTCAGGAGTTTTGGGCATTTGGGGTTGGCAATACCAATAGATTCATGAGCTCTGTCCGACGGCACAGACAGTGGCTTATGGGTTGATGGCTGATTCCAATGACTGACTTGTATTTAACCAATGGTGTTTAAAGCCCAGCTGATGTCTGGCTGACCTGTGCTAGAGGGTCAAATAAGGATCATCACTAAATCTTGGCCAAAGGACAGCAGCTGAGATCTACAAGACCAATTCTGCAAGAAGTACGTCACCATGTTGACCTTTACTGCATGTACTCTGTGCGCACAGCCACAGCTGCTCTGGGCCCATCTTCAGGGCATCTTTTCCAAATTTGGAGCATAAACTCTTCAAGGAAGGAAGCTGTGCAATGTGTCAGGGCTGGGCACCCCTAGCAGGGTTTGGGGGTCTGAAGTACACATTGGAGTCAGAGATCCCCATTCACAGCACTATGTAGGGTGTGACTGAGGGCAGAATATGAACCAGTGGTGTATCAATGGGGAGAGGCAGAAGAGGGCCATGGCCCCCCAGTGCTGGCTTAGGGGGCACTGGCCAGGCCCTTCAGACTCTATGGGAGGCACTCAACCTCCTTCATGCAAACTCCAGCTGCCACAATGTGGCCAGAGTCAAACCTGTGGGGCACTCCACTGGAGAGAGCGGGTGCCTCATTCAGCTCGAGTCCTGGGCAGAGGGGAGTGTCCCCAGTAGGCTGGGTCAGCACTGGGCTGCCAGCTCCAGATGGGGAAGGGCACAAATACAAATATTGGCCCTAAGCATTGAAGACCCATGGGACACCACAGGTTATTCCTTCTCTACCATCACTTAATTTTTCCCCCCTTTGTTGCCCACATTATTACCTACATTTTCATTTCTCCAGGGGTATTTGCCCTTAGGTATTTAAAACTTTTTTTAAAAACCCAAGCTTATGCTGCAAAGTAAGATTTCCCTATGGCTGCAATTATGTCACTCACTGCCGTTTTGACCAGTGTTGCTCACGAAGCTTATAGAAAGTGATTGATTTATTGGCAGAACCCGTAAATATAGCGAGGACAGGGACACCTGGTACTACAGCAAGACTGCAGCCATGAAAGACAACGTTTTCAGATGCTAAGAAAATGATTTAGCCGTTAGAGACACATTGTTGACGCAGCCAAATAGCTGTCACTATCTAACTGCCTGTCGGGCTTGCTGAACCATATATTGGTCAGCTCTAATTGACTTGTCTCTGATCAGTTACAGAATTCTTGTATACAGCAGGGAATTTCTGCAACATCCCCAGCTTGACTGCCCTGCAAACCTGACAAGCAGTGAGGAACTCACCCTGGAGGACTTGGGAGCTCTGCATCCTGCCCTGTAGACTTGAGGTACCATCAAGGGCTCTGATTTACCTTCCATTTCTCCTTGCCTTGCAAAGTAGCCATGGTAAAGAAAACACTCACCCCCGTGAGGAATGCTACAGGCATGCCCTTGTTTGTAACAAGGACAGCAAAAGGGTTGGGTTGGCTTTTTGGAAGGTTTAAAAAAAAAAATTTCTGCCTAATTTCAAAGATATTCCTAAAGTACGCAGGAAGTCACCACAGAATCTAAAGTTCTGCTCTAGAACAGCCTGAAACCAGCCACATCTAGAGCAAAGAACTAGAAAGGAATCAAACCAGCTTTTTTCCTGTGCAGTGTTATAAGGGAATCCTGGTGGCTACTCCAAGACACCATGACCAGTTTTCTGTCTACTGTTCTGATGGGTGGCCGAGGAAACCACATTGAAGCTGGGGGCCATAACAGCCACTCATGAAGGATAAATGCAAGAAACAATTACTCTAAAAAGAACTTAAGGAAGCTGGGCCAATATCAGCCAAAGCCAGTCAGAAACGGAGCGATGTGGGCGGTTGTCAACCTTGCATCTTAGTTTTTACTAGTATGAAAATCATTTTTTTTTTATGGACATGGTAAACTTTTTACTGACATCACTAAAAACACCATAAACAATATAATGTCACAAGTGTGTACTCACTCCCGATATTCTGTGCACAAGAACTGAGAATTATGCAATTGTTTTAACTGCAGTTAGTTGATAAATCAGGTTCTTCAGGTATGTGAAATAATAGAAATGATCAAGTCACAGTGAGTGTAGTTTTAGGATACAAGAAGTGATTCTGAATGACGACAATCAACGTCAAAATACAATACGTTTTATTTGTACCAAATTTTACTGACATTTTATTTTATTTATAGATTTACTGACAGTGTTAAGATTATATACGTTTTTATCTGACAACCCCTGCCAGGACACTCAGTTGAGGGAGGGAGGGGGCAGGCACAGAAGCATACAAGGAGCAGCCAAAGAAAACAGCCAGAAATCTGAGAAGACAGCGAGTGAGGCACAGGAAAACAGGGCCCTGCAAGAAAATGAGATGGAACTTTTGAGGCAGAGTGCTGGCTGGAAAGAGGTTTGAAGTTATGAGTGAACAAAGCTGCTTCCTGTTCAATTCCTCTGATGTTCATGGATACAAGACTATGTACAAACAGGACTGCATGAAAAATTCCTAATGCCTGCATCAGTTTCTCCTCCTAATAGAAACAACCCAAGAGACCCAAATACTGGCCAACTACTTGGATCAAGAGGAGTGACAATACCATGCAGATTTTTATCTTGCAGGTTTTGGAAGGACGGGTGAGACCACAGCCCAGGATTTTAGGGTATCCTGATGTACCCTGCCACTGCTGATGACTCTGAGGGGACCTTACCCGAAAGGTTATGTGGACACTGAACTTGTGCTATTCAGTAGACTGCATCCTACAGACTAGACTAATGGGGGAAGAAAACCTCAGGGTGCCTTTTAAGATGGGAACATGCTCATTTACTACCATTAGGAACATGTATAAGGCTAATAAGTTAAGGAAGTATGGGTTGGATGAATGGACTACAAGGTGGATAAAAAGCTGGCTAGTTCGTTGGGCTCAGTGGATAGGGATCAATGGCTCAATGTCTAGTTGGCAACCAGTAACAAGTGGAGTGCCCCAGGGGTCGGTCCTGGGGCCAGTTCTGTTCAACAACTTCATTAGTAAGCTGGATGATGGGATAGATTGCGTGCTTAGTAAGTTTGTGGGTGGCACCAAGCTGGGGGGAATGGTAGGGTACGCTGGAGGGCAGGGATAGGATTCAGGGAGACCTAGACAAAGTGGAACACTCGGCCAAAAGAAATGAGTTTCAACAAGGACAAGTGCAAAGTCCTGTACTTAAAACAGAAAAATCCCATGCACTGCTACAGGCTGGGGGCCAAACGGCTAAGTAGCAGCTCTGTAGAAAAGGACCTGGGGGTTGTGGTGGACGGGAAGATGAATATAAGCCAACAGTGTACCCTTGTTGCCAAAAAGGCCAATGGCATATTGGGCTGCATCAGTAGGAGTGTTGTCAGCAAATCGAGGGATGTGATTATGCCAGTCCATTCAGCACTGGTGAGGCCACTTCTGGATTCCAGTTGTGTCCAGTTTTGGGCTCCCCACTACAGAAAATATGTGGACAAATTAGAAAGAGTCCAGCGGAGGGCAACAAAAATGATTAGGGGGCTGGGGCACATGACTTGCGAGGCAAGACTGAAAGACCTAGGCTTATTGGGTGCATCTACACTAGTAAATTGTCGATTTAAGCAGGCTTAAGTCGACTTAATTTACTCTGCATCCACACTGGCATTTCCTTAAGTCGACTTAAGCTGCTGCTTTTTAAGTTGACTTAAGCAGTGTGGACGCCCTAAATCAACTTAGGGCACGGGGGAAGGGAGCTCCCTTCTCCCTGGGACCACTCAGGTCCCGACAAGAAGGAAGCCCTGTGGTCCCGGCAAGAAGGAAGCCATGCGCTTCCCTCCTAGCCGGGACCCTGTGTTCCCAACCAGGAGGGGGAGCAGGAAACCCGTGCTCCAGCTCAGAAGCTGGAGCGCGGGTCTCCCACGCTCTCTCCTGGCCACGACCGCTCGGGTCCCGGGGAAATTCTCGAGCAGAAGTGAGCCGAGTGGTCTGGGGCAGAAGGGAGCTCCACGCTCCCTTCTCCCCTGGACCACTTAGAGGCTTGCTGCCCCGGGGAGAGCCAGCTCCACGTGGGGCTGGCTCTCCCTGGACCCACCAAGTCGACTTCGAGAGTCCAGTGTAGACTCTCTAAGTCAACTTAATAAGGTCGACTTAAAGTCAACTTATTTCAGTCAACCTAAATTCCCCAGTGTAGACGTAGCCATTTAGTCTGTAGAAGAGAAGACTGAAGGGGGACTTGATAGCAACTTTCAACTACTTAAAGGGATGCTCCAAAGAGGAGGGAGCAAGGCTATTTTCAGTGGTGACGAGGACAGAACAAGGAGCAATGGTTTCGAGTTGCAGCTGGGGAAATCTAGGTTGGATATTAGGAAAATCGTTCTCAGTAAGAGGGTGGTGAAGCACGGGAATGGGTTGCCTAGGGAGGTGATGGACTCTCCAATCCTTGGAAACTTTTAAATCCCAGTTAGACAAAACCCTGCTTGGGATGATTTAGTGGGAGTGGTCCTGCTTTAGGAAGGGGGTTGGACTAGATAACCTCATGAGGTCACTTCCAGCCCTAATAGTCTATGAATACTTTTACAGCACCTTGGAACAGGGTCACTTACTTCCAGGGCATCCCCAAAGGTGCCTCTGTAGCACTCTGCTACAATTCCTCCCTCTTCAGCACCCTCCCACTAGCCAGCCACCAACCCCTTCTGGCCTTGCCTTAATTCTAGCATCCTTTTCCTAGTGCAGCAAATCAAAACTGAGACCAGCAGAAGTTCCTCTGCTGGTCAGAGGCTCTGTCCTCCAGGGTCTCTTCCCCAGGTCCCAGGCAGGCTGCTCACCTCCAAGGTGCTGGGGCTGCCTACCAACCCCTGCACTGTCCCATCCTTCTGCTGGGTCCCACCTGATCCAAGTCAGCTGTGGTGCCTTTGTAGCCAGGGTTGGCTAAGCCAAGTCACCCTGTTCTGCTCTCCCAAAACCTTCCCCATCCCAGGGCAAGTCCTCCATACAGGGCAATCCCTCCTCCACTTCTCCGTCCCACATAAAACTCTTCTTGGTTCTGAAGTTCTAACTAACCCAACAGTCCCCCACATCAGCCTCAGTCTACCTGGGGTACAGTCTCTTCCTCTGGGCTGCTGGAGAGGACACGGGGCCTGCCGCTCTTCCCACAATGGAAATGAGTTCCTGCTGGGTCTGTCTAATCCTGCCCCAGAGCCTGGTCCAGGCTCTCTAGTGGAAGCTTCAAGGCCTGTGGTGACTGATCTTAGTGACTGTTCCCTGCCCCAGAGAGCCCCCTGCACAGCAGGCAGTCCTTTCTTCTGCCAGTGTGACTATGGGGGACACCAATGCCGCTCACCCACCCTCTCCTCAGGTCTGTGGCTTCATCTAGCCAAGTAACCAGCACTTCCTGGCCCAGGAGAGCAGAGATCTCACGTTCCCCCAGCCCAGGCCTGGGAAGTGGCCGTAGAGCCCTGGATGGCTGTAACGGTGGGGCCAGGACTGCGCCATTTGCCTGCACTGCAAGCCGCTGCCGATGCTGATCTGTGCCTGGCTGGGCGACAGCCTCTGCCTCCGGACTGCAGACACGCCCACAGCCACTGCCTCCCCAGCCTCTTTGCTAGGGCCAGCTGCCCCCTCTGCCACCAGGGGAAGGTTTCCCGCACCCTCCCGCAATGCCATTCTTCCACCCCCCATTCACTGTTCTCCACAGGGCATCCCACGTCCCCACACCTGACACACCAGCCAGCTCCGAGGACCAAACCTCCCTGGGTCACCATGGCACCGGAGATGGCCCAACGCTTGTGGGCCAGGGTCCCCACTGTCCTGGGGCAACACCTTTCGCTGTGCCCCCTCCCACCCACTGCCTCTCAAGATGTGGGCCAGGCCCCTTCTTGAGCTGTAGTAACAAGGGGTGCCGGGGGAATCCCCACCAGGCCCGTCAGCGCTCTGCCCAGCACAGCCAATCACCAACCGCCCTGAGATACCCCACTCACCTGTAAGCAGAACGTGTCCCGGGGCCTCCACTCTTTCCTGCCAGGGAATCCCCCCCTGGCACCAGCGCAGCCCTGGTATCGCCACTTAGCTCTGCCACCAGCCCACATCGCTACCACACCTCCCTGCTCCGGCTCTGGAGGGCATCTGTCCTTCCTTGATAGGACAGCACATGGCTTATAGCAGAGCCACTCTGCAGCGTCCTTCTAACAGTTCCTCCCCCCTTCAGGGCTCCCCTGCCCCACACCAACCAATCACCAGCCCTTCTTGTCACCTCATCCCCCCTCAGCAAGCCTAAACAGAAACCCCCAGTAGAAGAGTTACCTGGTCAGCCCAGACACAGACGCTGGTAATCCCAGCCACTCTCCGGACACACCATGGGCTGCCCCAGCCTGCTGCCTTGTAGTGGAACAAACTGATCCAACCCTGCTGCAGCCCCTGTGGGATCAGGGCTGGCCTGGCTGAGGCCCTTCTAAGCCACACTCTTACGCTCCCACAGCTGTGCTCGATGCTGCATTGCAAACGCATACCCAGCTGCGAAGGGGGCAGTCCGACTTCAATCCTATTAAAGTCAAGGGTTCACCCCTACACAGCTAATAGGAGGATCGGGCCCCACGCAGTCCCAGAGGATCCTCCAGTGGGCTGTGCCTGGCCTAGCTGAGTGGTTATGCGCTGGCTGGCGCCCAGGCGGCTGGCTCGGGTGCTGGCCAGCCATAATGTGCGGTTTGCATTTGTGGCCGCAAGCCCAGAACTCAGCACTATGGTCACTACCACGGTGGCAAGCCGGGCGTCTCTGCAAATGCGTCTAATCTCGGCTGCCCAGACGCGCCCCAAGCACAGCGCCGTGGTTCTTCAGGCGGGAACAGTGTTTCTCCATGGCTGGGACTTTGCAGAGCTTTATGGAGCACGTAGGATCTGGGTCGCCTGCAGCTACTGGTCAGAGCGCTCGCAGGGTGGGCCCCCGAGCCAGGCCACAGGGAACACTGCCACACTCTGGCTAGGCTCCAAGCACTTGGTTCCCTTCCTGGAAGAGACAGGAATTCACCCCAGAAACAACTGTGAAACTCAGCTATGACCCCGCACTGCAGGGACAAGCCCTTAGTTAGGGTGCAGGGTCCAGCGGAGCCCCTCAGACCTGTCCCCCCACAGCAGCACTGAGGGATGCACTCTAACCCACCCGAAGAAGGGCAGTGCCAGTGTGCTGCGTTACCTAATGGCCATGCTGTGGTCTCCCCCATGTGCCCCAGCCTAGCTCAGTGTCCCCCACTCGGCCCTAGGCCAAACCTCCTTGTATCTGCCCCCTGTGTGGGCTCTCAACACTGCTCCTGAACTTGTCACAGCTGCAGCCGTGGGGCTCAGTGCGTCCTGCAGGCAGAAGAGAGGACACCGAGGCTGCTGGAAGCAGGCAATCCGGGCAGGCCGCAGGCAGGGACACAGGGCTGGAGCCAGCCACAGGGTATCAGGGAGGAGGCATGGGGCTGCCCCACAGCCACCTCAGGGGCAGGAGACCATGTCTGAGGAAGCAGTGCTGGGAGCTAGTACCCAGCAGTTGCCACCGTCACTCAGGGTGGGCCCCATCATGTGGCTTGGGTGTGCAAAGGGTGCTAATGTGAATTGCACTGTTCAGCCACTAGGTGGCGTTGCGTGGCACACACCTCACACAAGCTGACTGGCCCCACAGCTGGCAGAGCATCACAGCCACTAGGTGGTGGCCCCGTGGCACACAGGCTTACCGGCCCCACACTTGGCAGAGCATCAAAAGGTTTTATGAGAAACACTCCTGGTGCACACCCTGCTCAGAGCAAAGCTCCACGGCCAGGCCATAGCTAGCACAGGACATTGCCTCCACATTTATCTGCTCCGCCCCAGCTTGTTCCCCAGCCCGGTCCTCAGCCTCGCCTTCCTCCCTGTTCTCTAGCCGGCCAGCTCCCCTCTCTATACAGTCCCCAGTCAATCAGGGCTTGCTGGAAGTGAGGGGCCTTTCCCACGGTGACCACGTGCTTGTGCCACAGGGGCTTCATAGCACTGAGGCTCATATTGTTTGTTAGTGGGGAGCAATTGGCCCGCTGGCCCCTATGTGATTGGACCGTGACCAGCTGCCCAGCCTTTCGTGGCACCAGTAGGCCACGTGGCAGAATCCTGTGCCCGTGATACAGCAAAACAAACGTTCTTGTCCCAGCTCACTGTGTGATTTATCCACTAATTGTGTCTGTTGTTTTAATTTTCTTTCACTAGCTGGCGGGGTAGAAATGGGGGCAGACATAGATAACATACCTGTGTGGCCAGTCCATCTAGCCCCATTTCTACACCAATAAGATTTTGAAATAGCAAGTTTATAGGGTGTTAACACAACAGCCCTACAAGATCTAGTCAGGGAAAGGCCTGTCCTTCACGCAGCTGCCCTTTGCCTGCACGTGGGACGTGCTGTCGCTATTTAGCTTGCTGGCTTTTCAGGGCAGACCATGCATGAAGAGGAAGTCCAGTGGTGACACAAATAGAGATCAGCAAACCTTGTCCATCAAAGCATGTTTTTGATGAGAATCAGGTTTTCAATGAAGTGCAAATTTTTGCCAAAAAACAAAAACTAACTAACAAAACCCAAACTTTCCTTAAAAAATGTTCCTGTTTTTGTTGAAAAAGTGAAAAACCCCCAAACTGAAAACCATTTATTGGAAACCTGAACAATTTCAGACCCATAGGGTGCATCTACACTGGCAATTTAGGTCAACTTGGGGACGCGTAAGTCAACCTAAACAAAGCTGCGTCCACACCTGGCTTTCATTAAGTAGACTTAAGCATGTCTTTAACTTGACTTACCATATTTTTCGGACTATAAGACGCACTTTTTTCCCCCCAAAAGTGGGGGGAAAATGAGGGTGCGTCTTATAGTGCTAATACGGTCCAGCAAGCAGTGTTCCCTCCAAGCTGCGGGCGCGTGGCCGCAGAGCAGCCGTCGCACCCCCCCCCCGCGCAGCAGTGAGGGACCCCCGCACAGCCCGGCAGCCCCCGCTGCTCCCTCCAACCCCCGGGGCCGCGGCTTTGCCGCAGCACACCTGGCCTGCGCCCGGCCTCTGGGCTGGCCCTCCCCGCCCCCAGGGTGGGACAGGCAGGCTCAGGCTCGGGTCAGGAGCGGAAGCCTGCCTGCCTGCCCCACGCGGCCGGGACAGCGGGGTGGCTGCGGCAGCCTCCCGGGCTCCCACCCGCCATCTGCCTCCTTCCCGGCCTGGGGCTGGGGCTGGGCTAATCCACGGCCCTGGCCTCCCAGCACGGGGCCGGGATCAGCCTCCGGGGCTGGGGTATGCTCCCCCCCCACCGGCAGCTTCCCAGGGCCACAGTAGGATCCTCTGGCCTCCTGCGCCCGGTCTCTGAGCTGGCCCTCCCCACCCCCAGGGCGGGACAGGCCGGCTCAGGCTCGGGTCCGGAGCGCAAGCCTGCCTGCCTGCCCCACGCGGCCGGGCCAGAGGGGTGGCTGCGGCAGCGTGGGGTTCCCAGGCTCCCACCCACCGACCGCCTCCTTCCCAGCTTGGGGCTGGGGCCGGGGTAATCCACCGCCCCGGCCTCCCAGCACGGGGCCGGGATCAGCCTCCGGGGCTGGGGTGTGCTCCCCCCCACCGGTGGCTTCCCAGGGCCGCGGTAGGGTCCTCCCCCGCCGGCGGTCTTGGCTGGCTTTCTTCCTTTCTCTTCCTTCTCTTCTTTCCTTCCCCTTTCTTCTTTTCTTCTTTTTCTTCCTTCTTTCTCTCCCTTCCTTCTCTTTTTTCTTTCTCCCTTCCTTTTTCTTTCCTTCTTTCTCTTCTTTGCCTGCCTTCTTTTTTCTTCCTCTCTTTCTCTTCCTTCTTTCTCTTTTTTCCTTATTTGTCTTCCTTTTTTCTCTCTTTTTTCCTTCCTCTTTCATCTTTCTCTTCCTTTTTCTTTCTTTATTTCCTCTTCCTTCCTTCCTCTTCCTGTTTCCTCTTCTTTCTCTCTTTCTTTGCTTCCTTCCTTCTCTTTTTTTCTCTTTCTTTTCTTCTTTTTTCTTTTTCTCGTCCTTCCTTCTTTCTCTCCCTTTCTCTTCCTTCCTTCTCTCTTTTTTCTTTCTCCCTTCCTTTTTCTTTCCCTCTTTTGCTTTCCTTTTTCTTTCCTTCTTTCTCTTCTTTGCCTTCCTTTCTCTTTCCTTCCTTTTGTCTTCTTTGCCTTCCCTTTTCTTTCCTTCCTTTTCTCTTCTTTGCCTTCCCTTTTCTTTGTTTTCTCTTCTTTGCCTTCCCTTTTCTTTGTTTTCCTGCTCTAAAAACTGGGTGCGTCTTATGGTCAGGTGCATCTTATGGTCCGAAAAATACGGTAATAACTCCCATTCTTTATCGCATGAGCTTTCATGGGAGAAAATCCCACTTCGTCAGACGAAGTGGGATTTTCTCCCACGAAAGCTCATGCGATAAATAAATCTGTTAGTCTTTAAAAGTGCCACAGGACTCTGTTGTCTTTCTACAATAGACTAACACGGCTACCCCTTTGGAATTTTACCATTCTTTAGGTCGACTTAACGCCTAAGTCGACGTAAAACTGGTGTGGACGCCCTAAGTTGACTTAATTCCCTAAGTCAACCTAGGACTGGGGACAAGGAAGCTGCAGCTCCCTGGCAGAAGGGAGCCACGGCTCCCCCGGGGACAAGGGAGCCGCCCCTAACTCCCTTCTCGCTTAGAAGCTGTGTGTGGCTCTCTTATCCCCAAGGGGAGCTGCGGCTCCTTTGTCCCCGGGGAGATCCATGGTTCCCCTTGTCCCCGGGAGCTGCGGCTCCCTGCTTGAGGGGGAGCCACGGCTCTCCATTGACCTAGCCAGTCAACTTAAAGAGTCTAGTGGATTGGACAACACCAAAAGATGGTGGACCCACCAGTTCCCGTGGCAGTCAGCTAGATAGTGGGGCACCCTCACAATCTGTGCCTCATTTGCATCTCATAGACTAAGGTCAGAAGGGACCAATATGATCATCTAGTCTGACCCCCTGCACAATGCAGGCCACAAAATCTCCCCTGCCCACTCTTGTAATAGACCCCTAACCTAAGACCGAGTTTTCTGTCTGGCTTTAATGGATTTCTAAGGAATGTTTTGACAAAAGTGTCGAACTGTTTGGGGGGGGATTCCCTCCCCCCCTCCCAGCTCCAGTGACAACTCAGATGGGGTTATAACAGCTTGAAGTGCTGCCTGAATGTACTCTGTCATTATGAGCTAAGGGCAGACTGGGACCCACAGAGCAAGAGCAAGACCCTCTTCTCTCGCTGCGTCCTGTGTTCTGGGGCTGCCAAATCCAGCAATCATCAGGTATTTTGCTCAACGTAGCAATCTGATGGAGATCACCAGTCTATAAGGAGTGGGGCCAATCAGAAGAGGATTCTGGACAACAGTCGGTACAACTAATTCCCCCGTTTCTAGCAGGACCCTGCAGTTGGACTGGAAAAAGCAAAGCAGTAAAGAGTCTTGTCATCAATTGTGTAATGTAAGCTTTGACAGACAAATGGCCCATGAAAGCTTTGTTCCTCCACCGTATTGCGCACGAGAACACCCGCTCTCCCGACTTTATATTGTTACTCTGCCATATCTTTCAACACTGCAATTATTGCCACTTACGTCCTATTTCATGCGGGATTTTTATAAAGGACACCTGCCAGGTTACTCCTTCAGATCGGATTGCTAAGGGTGTTCCCTGCTTTTAATGGCTGTGAGAACAAAGGCTGGGAGTAGAGAGAATATTCCGTTTTAGGGAATGAATTCATATGCGGCTCAACATGCCCAACTTCCAGCTGTGCTTATGAGCAGCCCCTGAGAGCCCACCACCTCTGGTGTAACATAGTGGGGCCATCTAGTAGTATCTTTATGAATTTGGGTGCAGGCATCAGTTTCCCCCACATTCTGCTATGTTATGGAGGGGATAGACAGGGTGAATTGTTCTCTGCAGAAGCCCAGAGATTAAGGTGTGAATGGCCTCTAGTTGGCTGGCACTTGGGCTCCATTTCAAGGGAGCTTTTGAGAAGACAAGTTCCAAAGGGGTAGCCGTGTTAGTCTCTTGAAGAAAAACAGAGTCCTGAGGCACTTTTAAAGACTAACAGATTTATTTATCGCACGAGCTTTCAGGGGAGAGAATCCCACTTCATCAGATGCTTCAAAGCATCTGAACTGGGCAAGCTCAAGAGGCCGGTCCTTGCGGCTCTGTGCTGAGCAGTATGGACCATGCTGTGTCTTTCTTTTTTCCAGGCTAAACTGGGGCTTCCTAGGCTGTGCTCCAGATGACTAATAAACTGCTGCTGTACCGCCAGCTCATAATCCAAACAGATGAGGGCAATGGATGTGCATTGGTCCCAGACATCATACCATGGGCCCCAAAGGAGAAAATATACATTTGTTATCAGAGTGAAAAGGTCAGAGAGTAATTACTGCTATCGCCAAAAAGACTGCAGGAAAACAAGTTTGATCTACCGTACTCCAACATTTCATGACCATACTGTAATGTTCTTGGATGTGTAAATCACTACAGCATGATGTTATGTTCTGCCAGACTTTGTTTATGTATATGAAGGGAACAGGGAGGTCAATTGATGTGTTAAGATACCTAATGTTTATTGAAAATTTTGATATGCTAAGGACGAGAAATTAAGTAAGCAATTTATTGATGCTGGAAAATAGTGGGCCCTCTGCTTGAATTTATGTTTTAATTAACCAAATGGAATGTAAAAAAAAAAAAATTAGCAGAATTTGTTAGTTTTTGTGATTGAGGAGTGAATGTGAAGGAAGCTTACAATTGATAAGAGGATGTGAAAGGAAGGTGTACTGGTCTCCAAAAGTCCTTTTATGATACAGATGGTCAAAGAATGTAAGAAAGATAATCCACAGGACAGGGAGGAGTTAACACCCGAGGACAGGAACCAGAGCGTGAAAGAGGAACAGAAGGATGACAACAGAAATGTCTTGTTTGTTACACCCAAGAGTGATGAACTGTCACGTCAAACCTGGGAACAACGTGATGCAGCAATTTCTATAGACTTGTATCGACTTGACGATAAAAAGAGTGAAGAAAATGAAGCTTGTTAGGCAAATGTGTCATGATCCACTGGACCAGACACACTCGAGTTCACCCACCTGGCCAGTGCCTGACTTGAGCAACACTCATGCTGGTAACTATTGCCCTTCTGTAGAACGTGTGTGTGTGTCGCACGCACTTTAGATTGCTGTTCACAATAAATACAGTGTGGTGCCAACCAGCCCCAACAATTGTCCAACTGTTTTTTTTTCTGATCAGGCTGCCAAGCTTAGCTCTCTTGCTGTACCCTGCAACCCCCTAGGAGCTAAGTCAAAGCAGGAACCTATCAGCCTCCTAACCCTGAGCAGCCCAGCTCTGGCAATCCTGTGATCCGTTCCCTGGCTTTGCCCCTCTGACCTGGGCGAGTGACCGCCAGCCTCGCTGCACTGGCTAGCAGCCAGGGGAGTGGGCTGATCGGTCTGCGATTCTCCGGCCTTCATGGGTTGGTTTGTCAAGATGATGGGCTTGATTCAGCTCTCCATACCACCAGGACTCCACTGGCCTTCACAGGATTTCTCGATTCCCAACCATCTATACATCAGGAGAATGAAGACCCCTTGGGACAATGGCCAGCCTCCAGGAAGACAGTCCCAAACATGTATTGAGAAAGCCCCTGCTCAGAGAACAGGGTGGGGTCTGGCTGGAGCCAGATGAACGGCGTGACGGTCCACACTACTTTCCCCTTGCACTCTTTTAGTTACACAGGAAGGCTTTTATTCTGTTCCTTGATGAGCTCCTGCAACACTCATTTCTTCCTGCGGAGACAAGCCTTAGGCACCCTCTTGTGGTTGTGGTCATTCAGGTCCCTGTTTTTGCATGTTCCTCTCTCCAGCCAGTCTCCTGTGGGTATTTGTCGGGTTTTACATGACTTAGACCAGGGGTCGGGAACCTATGGCTTGCGAGCCAGATGTGGCTCTTTTGATGGCTGCATCTGGCTCGCTGCCAAATCTATCCGGCCTGCCCCATGCGTACGGGGCAGCGGGGTGGCCGCGGCCGGGGCAGGCTCCCGGTCTCCCACCCGCCGGCCGCCTCAACTTCCCCGCCCGAAGCCGACCCCGCCCGCCCCCGACGGTGCTCCCTCCCAGCTGCGCAGACTCCTGCTGCGGCCGGGCTGGGGAGATTCAAATCTCCCGCCCTGAGCATGCTCAGAGAGAGCGTGCTCAGGGTGGGAGCGGCCTGGCCGAGAAGCAGCTCTGCCGGCCATCACTGCAGCTGCGAGCCTCCGGCCAGGTAAGGGGGCTGGGAAGGGGCTGGAGGGAGGCCTGGGGCCGGGGCCTCCCAGCACAGGACTGGGATCGGCCTCCGGGGCTGGGGTGAGCTCCCCCCGCTGGCGGCTACCCAGGGCCGTGGTAGGGTCCGGCGGCCTTGGCTGGCTTGCTTGCTTTCTTTGCTTTCTTCCTTTCTCTTCTTTCCTCCCCCTTTCTTCTTTTCTTCCTTCTTTCTCTCCCTTCCTTCTTTCTCTCCCTTCCTTCTCTCTTCTTTCTTTCTCCCTTCCTTTTTTTCCCTTCTTTCTCTCCTTTGCTTTCCTTTTTCTTTCCTTCTTTCTCTTCTTTGCCTGCCTTCTTTTTTCTTTCTTCCTCTTCCTTCTTTCTCTTTTTTCCTTATTTGTCTTCCTTTTTTTCTTTTTCTTCTTTCCTTCCTCTTTCTTCTTTCTCTTCCTTTTTCTTTCTTTCTTTCCTTTTCCTTCCTTCCTCTTCCTGTTTCCTCTCAACACCTGCATGAAGCTTAACCTCACCACGTATCAACCAGACTACAAAGCCATCAGCAAAACCATTTAGCACCAGAAGTCGCATTAATGGTAAGAAGTACTTTATTCATCATTGGCTAGCAACAGCATAACAACGTTATTAAAAAGAATTCAGAGACTTATTGTACTTTAAAAGTGTTGGTCTTACATAAAATGCACACATTTACTTGTATTTAGTTTTAAACATATTGTATGGCTCTCACGGAATTACATTTTAAAATATGTGGCGTTCATGGCTCTCTCAGACAAAAAGGTTCCCGACCCCTGACTTAGACCAAAGTTGCTGTCATGAATTTCTTACCCCATTGCTGTGATAGGGTGCCAGACATCCCCCTTGGCCTGAGCACCAGCAGCCCACCCACCCAGACTCCCCCAAAGCAGGCATCATGTGCTGCCCATGCTTGTATCCAAGATGTCACAGAGAGAGATTGTCAAGGATCATTCCACCCTGCAACCATGATCCTGCCCTGCTCATCTGTGGAGACCCACCACTAGCAGTGTTGATGGGCCGTGGAGACCCACCACTAGCAGTGTTGATGGTCCAGGCCCATGTGTTGTACAGCACTCGGGCCCATGTGTTGTACAACACTCGGGAGAAGTAATGGTTAAAGGGTAACTATAGGGCAAGGATGCAAGGTCAGAAAAATAGCTGCGGCGTGGGAAGCCAAGGAATCAGTCTGAGCAAGGAACCAGTTCGGTAAACAAGAACACGGTGCAGCTGCATGATAAGGAGCTGTGACCAGGCCAAGAACTGAAACCTTGTTGATTTAGATGGGAACCTGTGAATGTGGAAAATTACCAAGTACACTATCTGTAGGGTATAAGAATGGCTGTAAGCTGCTAATAAAGTGATTTCGTGCTTGCATTAGCCGGAGTCCGTGCCTTCTTACACCACACTCATCCATGTGGGCACTAATGACACTGGGAGGCCTGACCCGAGCAGATCGGAGGTGAGGGTGAAGGAGTTTGGGATGTAGGTGGTGTTCTCTTTGATCTTCCCCATCAAGGATAGCATCCAGACACAGATGGAGATGTAGCTGCAAAGATGGCGTCACCAGGAGGGCTTCCACTTCCTTGCTTCCTTGACAGCCTGTTTGGATACAGACCAACTAAACTAGTGAGGAGGGCTTTAAATGAGGTTTGGCATCAGCACATGACGAAAGCCCACAGGTAAGTAAAAAACATGAAAGACTTAAGAGAAGGGTTGGAATCTGGGCAGGCAGCTTGGGCCATAATTGCAGGAATAAGGGGGACACAAGGGAGAACATGGCAGGGAAATCAAATCAGTGTCTGTCTGTACACTAATGAGAGAAGTCTGAGGAATTCGTAGTAAGAACGTGAAATACTAGTTAATAAACACAACTATGATGTAGTTGGCATCACATAGACTAGGTGGGATAATACGCATGCCTGGAATATTGGGATAGAAGAGTACAGCTTGCTCAGGAAGGACAGGCAGAGAAAAGGGGAAGAGGTATTGTCATATATTAAAAATGGAAACACGTGGACTGTGGTTAAGATGGAAATAGGAGACAGATTTTGAAAGTCTCTGGGTAAAGATAAAAAGGGATAAAAACCAAAGTGATGTCATAGTAGGGGTCTACTACAAATCACCTACCCAGGAAGAAGAGGCAGATGAAGGCTTTTTAAACAGCTAACACAATAATCCAAAGCACAGGACTTGGTAGTGATGAGGGACTTCAACTACCCACACATCTGTTGGGAAAATAACATGGCCAGGAACAGATTATCCAACAAGTTCTTGGCATGTATTGAAGACAATTTTTTTCTTCACAAGGTGGAGAAAGCTACTAGGGGAGTAGCTGTTCTAGATTTAATTTTGGCAAATAGGGGAAGTGGCTGGGAATTTGAAAGTGGAAGATAGTTTGGATGAAAGTTATGAAATTGTAGAGTCCATAATTCTAAGGCAAATTGGCCAATGTCAGATCAGTTTATCCAGTTTGATTGAGCGGCAGCAAAGACATTCTCAATTGATCCAGAAGTCGATCTAGTAAAGTGGATCTAGTAAAACCATCTCCTCAGATGGTGTACTGCTGCATCAACAGGAATGCTTTTCCCATCAGCGCAGCGCAGTGGAGTTGGTGCATGGAACGAAAGTTACGAAGTTGATGGAAGTTATGCAAGCTACTCTGCGTAGCTTTTGTAACTCCTGTCATCTGCTGCTGAATTTTGCTGGCAGCGTAGACTGGGCTTAAGGAAATGTAGGAGGGAAAACAGCACAATAGACAATGGATTTCAAGAGGGGAGACTTTAGCAAACTCGGGGAGCTGTTAGGTAAGATCTTATGGGGAAGTAAGTTGTAGAGGAAAAACAGGTTAAGAGAACTGTGAGTTTTTCAGAAAGGCATTAAGGGTACAAGAGCAAACTACCCACTACGTAGGAAAGCCACTTTCCACAAGGGGAGGGGAGGAGCAAAGAAGCCACCAGCCAGACCCTAGGAGTGAAGCCAATGTTGTCTGTGGAAGGGTGAGCCTAGACCCACGTCCTGAAGATCCCAATGACAGTGGTGCCCAGCTGGACCCAGCTGCTGTGAAACCCCATACATGCTGCATTACTTGGGCAGGAAGCCTCCTCCTCCCCCCCGCCACCCAGGCTCTGGGCAGCCAGACCAGTACCTCTTGTCAGTCAGCAAGAGGTCCCCAAGGGATCCCTGAAGGCAATGACAGACAGAAGCAAGCCCTGTAGCTCCTAGGAAGAGTCAACAGCACTTGAGAAGAGCAAGAGATTAGGAAACTGCACACAGCACCAAGTCTGGGTTTGCTTTGGCAGATACTTGTCCCCCAGTTTGTCCGCTGATGTGACAAATTTCCTAGCCCCCAAATTCAAAGTTGGATGCCTCAGATTTGGCACCTAAAATCTCCACCTGCTCAAAGAGGGAGCCGGCAGCTCCCACTGGTCTCTGCGTGAGATGAGGGTGCTCAGCATCCCAGAAAAATCAGGCCACTTTTTAGGTGCATTCCTTCAGGGCCAAGATGTCCCAACCTGGCTACTGAAGTGAACAGCACCTGTACTTTCTAATTCAATGCAGTCTCTCCCTTCCTGCCTTCCTGAGAGATGGCAAGTGCGGTAAGTCACGAGCGAAACGCTCCAGCTTTTACACAAGGAAGCGAGCGAGCACGTTTCATTTTAAAGGCATATGCCTCCAATTCACGACATCGATCAGAAAGCTGGAACTGGTCCAAGCCAAAGAAGCTGGTGAGAATCCCCCCAGCCCACCCTCACCTGCTCTGCCTCCAGCTGAGTCTGTTTAATGTGGTTTAAACAGTGGTTTCAGAGACGCTCTCATTTACCACTGTGTGTTCTGACACGGGCGCTTTTGCCAAAGGGTGGGATCGGGGGGAGAGCTTTAAACGGGATGCTGCTAGCTCCTTTTAAACTAATAAAGCCTAAAGCAAACTCCACCACCGAGACAGCAGTAAAATTAAAGATTAAAAAGTTACTTGTATGCATTTTTCACTGTAAGACACCTGTAGTTCTCACACTCCCCAAAGAACTAAGTTTTGGTTTGTTTCAGACACTGAAAAAAGCAAATTTATCAGAATTGTTACTGGGTGGGTAGTATTACAGAACTTGGGGACATGAATCTCTTTTAAAAGGGAAAGATGTCTCCTCTCATTGAAGACCTGTAATTTCACAGAAGCAGCTTCTGTTGGCACTGAATGGCTGCAACATCATGGGTGAGGCATTTCGGTAACGGGGAAATGACCGTTGTGAGCCTTGAGTGTGTGATGTACTCTGATCTGTCAGGATGAAGTGCGTCACTGATGTAGTTATTTGATTCACCTACAGTATTTGAATCAATACATTTTATTTTTCATTTGAAACTAGTACAAAATATTCTAACATGCTGACCGTGTCATGTTTAAATGAAGCATTAAGTATTTGGAGGAATAACTTGCGTGGTAAAGTAAATATAACAACTATTTTGGCCATAGCACAAACATAAGAAATCAAAACAAAGAGACCATCTCATTACTTGAATAAGGCCCATTGAAGTTTTCCAACCAACCCTTGAGAAAATTCTTTTAAAAAAATATCTCGGTAGACATTATTAAATTGGTGGCTTAAATCAAGTACTTTTACTACTAATTTTAGACATGATTTAAGTCATTTTCATTTAGCAAATCTGCCCTGCCTTTAAATGCTAACAAGTTTATTTCAAGACAGCATATTCCATGTCACTAAAAATACTATTTTCATTTTGAAAGGGCAAATTCAGGGGGTCATGGAGATTTTCAAAAGACAACTGGGTGTTAAGATGGCCAATTCCCACTAAAAGCCAATGTGAGCTGGCATCTAATTGCCCTTTTCCACAGGAATAAGAGCTAATGCTAATACAAATTCAGGAAGGGATAATAAACCTCCTGCCTAAGCTTATCTGTAGCTATTGGAGATCAGGAGAAGACTTCATGCCCACCACAGGATTTGTGCACCTTCTTCTAAAACAGCCGGTGCTGGCCACCCTCAGAGACAGAACCCTCCGGGGAATAAACCTTTGGTCTGATCCCTCGCAGTAAACCATAAACTCCTTTGTGTCTTTGAAGATCTCTCCTGTGCATTTAATGACATAGGAATATACCTTTCTCACATGGGGCCCAAGTCAAAGCTGGTCTTTCCTGGCCATCTATCTTTTCACCTACAGGAAGCAACAGCCATGAGAGAAATACATGCTTACACTTTTGTGAAAGGAGAAAATACCACTTTATTTTCAATATACAGATTAAGTTTCACCATAAAATAAGGAGAATGAATCTTTTGAATACACATGAATAAAAATATTTTGCTTTTAAAGCAAAACTAATTCTGCCACGTCCCCTTCCTGATTGATCACAATGTCTGGAATCAGGCATCCACTCCCTCCTTTTGTGAAGCTGTTTCCTACAGTTGCTATGGCACTCCACAAGCTATACCGCATCTACCAAATGCAGAAAATGCCTTCACTCCACATACAAAAGCTACATCTTCAGGGACATTTTCAAATACTAGTTGGGTACAATACTACTCCATCTTCCTGCCCCGAAACCTAATCTTCTTCCAAATGAAGAGGAATTACTCCCTAGCATGGAAATAAATCCAGCGAGTTCCTCCAGCTCAGACTCCCTTCCATGATGGAGAAAAACTGAATCTTGGAGTGAAATGCAGCACACGTGAGTATGCAAGATGAACTGCAAGCCACCAGACACTGAGATGAGAGCAACAGACACATTTCACGTCAGGAAAGCTTTCTCAATAATGAAATTATTCCTAGAATTTCAGCTTTTTCAGGTTCTTTTCAGTAAAAAAACAACCCCTAGCCAAACTCGGCCCATTTATAGTCAACACTATTTGATTCCACACACAGTAGAGGGGTGTGTTATTGCTTGCAGCATAAGCCTGTTTGCTGGAAATGCCTACAGAAGATTCAGGCCCAGGCAAGAGGTTCAGTTGTAAATACGACCACCAGCAGCTTTACAACCTGGGCACTGCAAGGAGTAGAGTTTGCAGGTTCCACGTTGTCCTGGGCCCGGGTGCACACCATACAGGAGTCGGTAGGACAATGTTGTAAGTGTGCATCCAGAGAATGGCATCAGCTCTGACTTGGTTATGCAAGAGCAGTTAGTGTCCAGAAATAGCAGCTCTTGGTAATGGAAGGGTTAACCAGGATCTCCATCCAAATTCCACATTCCCCTCCTGAAGAGTGGGTAACCTGGGCTGGGATGATATGGTTCGAGACAGTCCTCCGCTGTATCAGGTATTGGCAGAACAGGGTTTCAGATCATCTCACAATACCTTGGAAAGATTTTACTTCCCTAGCAGGACCAACTGAACCCAGGGTTTTCAAAGCACACATGATCTACCTAGCGTTTCGGGATGCTGGTACCTCACAAGACAGCTGACCAAAATGTTTAGGAAAGACTGGATCTCCAGTTGTACTCCTCTGATTAAAATTGGAAGTTACAATAAACATTTTTAATGAGTAATTAGAGCGGGCCTTGGGATCTCTTCTTGACAAAATCAGATTCAAAGGCTAATTCAGACTGGCCGCATGATACAAAGACACTGTGCTGTTTCAAACAGCTGAGAACAGCCATTGATGGCCATCTAGAGAATCTGAGCTACCTTGGCTAAAAAAATTAAAATCGCTACCTACATTAAAACATCCTTAACATATTCCACTGAACTACCTTTTCGTGAATTCTGGCATTAATCATTTGTTTCTAATTTCCCAATGATATCACAAAATTCAAAATGACTGGCTGTCTACAAATATTTTTGAGTATGATGTGAACGACAGAAATGTAAAGTTGATCATTGAAGCAGGTTACTGAAAACTCCTTTTCTTGGGAACTTGTTCTGGTGGCAGACTTGGATGTCCTAACCACCTAGCTATATAAGTATTCGTCTGCCAATCTTTGCTCTGAATCATTGACTTTGGGAAGAACAAGACTGATTCCACTGTTCAGCAACGCAACACCACTCATGAATTCTCCATGCAAGACTATGGGCTGGGATGTAGCAAATTTTATGAGACCCCGTGAGGCTCAAGAAATTCATGCTTTGCAAACTCTCCAAGTTTTCAATACAACAGAACGAGGTAGCACTGAACAGCTTTTGCAAGAGGACTGACTCCATCTTTTAGCTCTAATAAAGTATCCCTTTCCTATACGTTTTAGTTTGTGAGCCTTTGGGGGCGGGCGAGGGGGGGAGAGGAGGTATAATAAAAAGAGTAAGAGTAAGATCTAGGCTGATGATTTTGCAAAATCTGCCTTTTTGGTACCAGCATTAAGCACTGCTCTCCATCAATGAGAGAGAAATACAAACACTGCTGTTTCTTTTTCCTTGTTGTTTTTAAAGCCCAAGGGACTTCTGCACAATCTGCTTGGCAATTTTGTTAAACTGTTCTCTGTCTTCCCGCCACATTTTGGATGCATCAACATTGGCTCCACTTTCATCATTTGGTTCTGAAATGAGAAAGACACATCGGATACATAAGTTACTCACCAAAGACTGCGGTTCTTCAAGTTCTGCTCCTACCCACTCACCCTGTATCCCAGTGATTCCACCCACATCTGGGGGAACATAAAGAGACCCCTGGAGAGGAGAGCCCAGTTATGCGTGCGGTTCCCACACCCACCTGCACCCTTGTTTGACACAGAACTCGGAGGCGAGTGTCAGCAAGGGTTTTCTGGTGACCAGAGTCAGTGATTTGTATTGTTGGGGCTCTCTTGGGAGCTGAACCTCAGCACTGAATTAAAAAGAGTATTTTGTCACCAATGGGGTGGCCAGAAGATTAGTGGAGGCTTCCAGCACTGCAGGCTGCCACCTGGCAAACTCCTGCTTGGTTTTGGAGAACCATGACTTCTCTCCCAGACAGTGGCAATTGAGAACAGAACCCAGGTGTCCTGGCGCCCAGCCCCTACTCCCGCATCTGCTCAGTCTTCTTTCCTGGTTTGATCTCAAGGACTTGGAGCCATCCCATGACACGAAGGGATTAAAGCTCATGACTTCTTTTGCGACTGTACGTGAACTTTAGATACAAATGAATCCAACTCAAAGCACTGAAACATTAACCTGAGCCATCACCAATCTCCAAACCTAGCTTCTTCCAAGACCACAACCCTCCAGACCTTTCTCAGCACCCCTGGAGGATCAGACAGTGGGACCCAGTATCTTTGATAACCTCTCCAATAGGCCTCAGCTGCTTTCAATTTCCAAACTTCGGTAGGCACAAGCAGAGCACACAGTTTGAATCAGCCAGCAGCCACGGTCCAGGAAACAGGCTGCCAGAATCTCAGCTACACAAAGGATACGCAAAGGTGTGTCAGACGGCAGGGGAAAGGAAAACAGTCAAGGACAGAAGAGCCTAGGCACTTGTTTTTAGCATCGGCAAGTCTGGGTATGGTTATGCACACCCCAAACCGTTTGAAGCCCATGCATCACTATATTAAGCCTATTGAGGTTTAATGTATAGCTGAGAATTGAACTGGTTTGGGGACGGTCAATGTGAAAAATGGGAACAGGAAGAGCACATTGCTTCTGGTTTTCTGTTCCTGAAACCTTGGATTTCACATCCTAATGACTATGCTATGAATATGGCCCACTGTACTACTTCTTCCCAGAGTGTGTACGTCCAGAATACCTTTCTGCGTTCTTAGGTGGCCTTCATCAAGCAGCATTAATCGTCTACATTGTATTTTTATCACTCAGGACCAATTATTCAAGGAACACATTTCTGTCTTCTCCAGTTCCTAGCTGGCCAAAGTTTAGATACTTCTCTCCAGACCAGGAGTCTGTGTGAAATATTATTACATCAGCTATAAGACCTGCAGGGCGGTCCCTGGAAGACTGACCTGTCAGAGTGAGACCCAAAAACTGAACCCTGATTTCCCACATGACAAAAGAAAGCACTAACTGGACGCTCCAGATGTCCATGGCAATGCCCCTGGCCAGAGGAGAAGTGGGGTGAGGTTACATGCAAATCTGGAGCCACCACTTTGTTGATCCAGTCGAGGAATTTTTAGTTCTTTTTAGGGTACTAGTACATGAATAAAGTAGTAAGTGGCCATTATGGCAGCAGCAAATATTGCTGCTGCAGAACAAGAACTGAGACCTTTAACTCCCCAGCAAAACCAAACATCGAAGTGAAGACATCAACCAGGCTTCAGAAATGCTACCCTACCCGCAGCAACTCCTCACCTGCTAACATGCTGACCACCGACAAGAGGATTTTCTCCACGCTCTGCACTGGGCTCCATCGCTCTGCACTGCTCTCGTACCCCATGGGGTCATCCCCTGGCGCGTGCAGAATGGAGATGCAGACTCTCCCATCTGGGTAAACTGCAGCGGAAGTAGAAGAGATGAAAAGCTTTTTATAAATGACTCATTTGCCCCTTTGGGCTCCTCCGCACAGCAGTGATTTACGTGCAGAGGTGACCAGACTTACACAGTCCTTGACTCCACATGGCTGCTCCTGAATCCACGAGGACACCTTCCTTCCAGAAGGCAACCCGAACAAGTTATGGGTGTTCTGTTACCTACCCTCTCTGAAACAGGAAGGAAGAAACTAACCTTACCATCTTTGTAGCTCAACTCTTAGAGCTGAGCTGTACAAACCAGATCTCAGACTCAGGAGGAAAAATTGGACAATCTACTGTGAAAGTTTGTAGACAATTAGAGCTGAACATTTTTCAGCATCGCTGCTCCCCAACCTTCTCTCCCCCCGTGACTCTGCAGTACGAATTCCTGTGCCTCCAGAGAACTGTTCTTCTGTCGTTTTCCAAAGTGAACTGCATTCTGCTATTTTCTGCCCAGGTTTCTACCCTCCCTACAGCCTTTGGCATTATTGCCCTGTCCTCACCACCTGTTCATATTACTCTCGCTGGCAGGTCTCATTAACCCACTCCTTGGGATGGAGACATTAAGAGTGCACCTAACTCCAAAGCCCACAATCCTCTGCTGGTCTCCGTCCCACAAGTGGACTCAAGATACTCTAACGCCTCAAGAAGTCCATCCTCTGCTGGTCACTGCTGTGTCAACTTTCTGGATTTTCAGAATGGTCTAGAAAATGTTAGCACCATAAAGTTAATGGATGACAGACAGCAAAGTAACCCAGGCTTCTTGGAAACATCTGTCCCTGCAGAACTTCCTTTACATTAAGGGTGAATTGGCAGAGGAGTCGAGTGGGAGATCAGTTCTCATCACAATCAGGAAGAGACGAGGGTAATGGGAGCTGGGTGAGTTAAATGACCCTCTTGCTGATGAAATAATATACCCTAGTGTGTTCAGTGTGCAGTTCAGGAAGGGCAGAGTAGGGGAATGAGCAAGAGCTGCACGAATTCCATGACTTGACATGAAAGGTACCTAAATCTCAGCCCGAATGTAAGTGGTTGACATTTCAGAGCTGGTGTGCCAGGACTGGGGAGAATATGGGACACGGATGGCTGGAGTTTTCCCTCTAGTGTTGTTAGGCTTTAATGAATCAGAGGATGAGTCCAGGCACATAATTTGAGTCATAATAAAAGGTTTGCACATGTTTTCTGTGTTGCTTTAGTAAATTAATTAAAATTGTAATCAGCAGTTCTGTTCAGAACGCCATGGGCCTGTGCAGAAAATAAGAGTTGAGTGCTGAAATAGCGTCTGGTGTGGTTTTTTAAATATACGAGCTTCTGGACATAAGCAATCATATTATTCAGTAGAACGTTTTTAAATCCAAAGCTACAGAGAGGAGTCCTGCCTAAACCAGTTTTTGGGATACTCTGGTACTTTAGAATTACAGTGAAAAGACTAAAAACCTCTCCTGAAGCTCATCTCCGAGAATCGGAGCTTTGTGTCCTGAACCTGACCTCACAGCAAAGTCACACCAGGGATCTCATGAACGGCCCATTTTTAGCAGCAGATGCTGCTTTCTCTTTTCTTAAAAAACATTCCTCACATTAGCTACTCTGAGCTACATAACAACATAGAAGAGTCTACCCCAGCCTCAGATTATTTTTCTCACCATAGACCATAAGACAGATGACATCAGAGAATTCAGATGTGGTATAATTGCAAGAATTCCCAGAACGATCCCCATGCAATACACTCACTTTTGAGTCTTGGTCCTTACAGTGCCATGACCAGAAAAGCATGATGAGAATTAGTTTAGGAGAAAATTCAGCCCCAGAAAGACATGAAACTGTCCCCTAGCTCAAAAAACTTCCACCATATACATCAGCTCAGAGGTTAAATAAGAGAAAATAGCCTTGGTAGGAACACCTGATGTCCAGCTACAGCAGCTGCCCCTTTAAAAAATTACATATAAAATAAAATCTCTTTTAAAAATACCAAACTGTTGAATCAAACTTACTGTTTGGATGAAACATCTCACATGTGAACCTCATCTTCGGAGGACTCAGAGGATAGTCAAGAGGGAAGCTTAAGATAGCAGGGAAAACACCATACTCAAAACAGGTGTCCTCTGGGCCCCTAGAAACAAAATAAGTACCTGATTGGAGTGTAAATGCCTCTCTCTACAGGAGAAATTTATAACAGGATTAGTCTGAAAAATACAACTTAACCTGGATGATATAAGCATTGAAATCAAATCAGAGAGAAAAGTATATTGCCGTCATTGCTCCAGAAAAGAGTCAAAATGTTAAGAAAAATAGGCACACAAGTAGGATCCCACTAAAATTCAAACACTACAATGATGGTTGGGGCCAGGAATAAAGATCCCAGTAGTTGGGCATAACAAAATGATTATTTGTAAAAGATTGGGAGTGGTTTGGAGCAGGGACTGTCTCTTACTCCACAAACCACACTTCATCCTTCATGATGGTGACGAAGGGACCCCTGTCTTGGGTCCAGCCCTCATACCTTTCTATGGGAGCATTGCAAGCCTGTGTTTTCTACTCAGACTCTGAACAGCAATGACAGATGCCATGATTTAATGCAGCACCACTGTACTCCTGAAATGTAAACTTGAAAACAAATATCCTGTTAAAGAACGAGTTAAAGAACGAAGATCTTCGTCATCAGCCACAAGCGTGATGGTGATAACGCTAGGACAGGAGAAATCTGTTGTTCAAACCGATGTTGCACAGGAATAGCGTCCGGCACATTAGCAATAACAGCTCGCTGCTACTGATGTACCTTCTTCCGAAATGCTTTGCTATTTGTATCGCAGTTGTGGCTGGCGGTCCCATTCAGGATCTGTGCCCTGCTGAGTGTGATACACATGACACCAACCTAAATGCCACTGTGGACAGAACTGCCAGCTCTCGTGGAGGTGGGTTTATTATGCCAATGGGAGATCTCTCACTAGTCGGCACAGAGCGTCTTCACCCAATGTTCGACAGTGATACAACTGCCCCACTGTAGTCCTTCTGCTGGAGACTAGCTCTCGATATCATACAAGCTCCCTGTGGCAACTCCAGCCATGAAAAAACTCACAATGGGAAATGGGTCATTTCAGTTCTATGTACACAGTCAGCGTTTTAGACTCCTCCTCTTTCCTCTATTGCTGATCTGCAGTGTGGCCCTTGCTCTCTGCTCCCGGGGGCACTCCCCCCCAGTTCCAGTCCCAGCTCATCTGTGGGCAATGAGGGGCAGTGCCTCCAGACTGAGAGAAGCCAATAGAGACAAGATCTAGCCCCACAGGGGTTACCAGCCACAAGCTGTCCAAAGCAGCAGCAGCTCTCCTTTCTCCTACCCCCAACGAGGCCTCGTCTAATCACAGACACCAACGCCATTGATTGTGCCCCTTACGATAACCGGGCAGCTGCCTGGTGCTATTAGCTAACACGTGTCCCCCAAACAAGAAACCTCAGGTTTCAACTACGGGTCTCCTGAGCTCTTCTAAAGAACACAAACAGTTAACCTGCCCTCATCCCACTCCCCACAGACGGAAAACCAAAGATGAGGGAGGGAGGAGACTATCCAAGCTTGCACATTAAATTACTAGGAAGGTCACAACACTCTGTTCAATTATATCCAACACACCCTGCTAATTAAGCAATCTGTCTCCAAGGCATGTTGCAGGGTTTTAGTGTCTGCACATCAAGGGGAAGTAGCTGGCAGATGTGAAGCGTTGGCTTCTTTGAAGATACAGTTGTACTGCACGGATGGGGCGCCAAATACAGCAGCCCAAAAATCATTTTATGAAATGGGAGGAGGTGGGGACTTATCTAATTGACCTATGAAGAGTCCAATTGTCAGTATCAATTACAACCCACATGTCAGGACTCAGCACCACTTAAGACACAAAGCTCAAGTAATATTTTATCCGACAGCGCCTTAGGAAGCATAGCTGCTGTATATGGGATGCCCACACTTCTCTGCAGGTTTAAGGTGTTCAGCTTTCAGACTCCTGCACCGCAACACATCTCAGGCATATACATCGCTGTGTGAAACTGCACACATCAGAGCTCTTGAGAAAGGGTTGTCTATCGCACACATCTAGTTCATAAAATAACCAAGTCAAATGTCATAAAGAGACCCTGCTTTGGGAGACTGCAGCTTGACAAGGGCATGTGCCTCAGTGTCCCCATTCAGAATCCTACCAAACTGTCTTTCTTAAGGCACAAGGCCCTTGTGGGTTAATTTATTTCAGAAGTCCCATGCACTTAATTCACAACAAATGTCCCACAACCACAGTCCACAATTCCCTCTGCAAAGTCCAAAAAGTACATGCAACATGGGGCCCTGGTGTCTCCCACCACACCCTGGCTCTCCTATCACACCCCAGCTCTCTGGTATGGCCTAGTCTCTCTCATCACACCCCAGCTCTCTGGAATGGCCCAGCTTCTCTCATCACACCCTGGCTCTCCAGTATGGCCCAGCTTCTCCTAACACACCCCAGCCTCTCCTATCACACCCCAGCCTCTCCTATCACACCCCAGCTCTCTGATATGGCCCAGCCTCTCTCATCACACCCTGGCTCTCCGGTATGGCCCAGCCTCTCTCATCACACCCTGGCTCTCCAGTATGGCCCAGCTTCTCCTATCACACCCTAGCTCTCTGGTATGGCCCAGTCTCTCTCATCACACCCAGGCTCTCCAGTATGGCCCAGCTTCTCCTATCACACCCCTGCTCTCTGGTATGGCCCAGCTTCTCCTATCACACCCCAGCTCTCTGGTATGGCCCAGTCTCTCTCATCACACCCAGGCTCTCCAGTATGGCCCCAGTGTCTTCCCCCCATTACTCTCTTCCCTTCAGACCTCTCCAAGCCCCGGCTCCCGCTCTCTATCTATTCCCTCTGCTGCTCTCTAGCCTTCAGCCCTCTCTAAGCCCTCTGGCACTGGCTTCTTAGATTGTGGATGCCAGCCAGAAAACCCCTCTTTCTGTCTTCAGCCATCTCCCAGGAACCAATCTGTTCTTCCTTCTGGGACTCCACCAGTCTCATGG
Source organism: Pelusios castaneus (assembly GCA_007922175.1). Lineage (NCBI taxonomy): Eukaryota > Metazoa > Chordata > Testudines > Pelomedusidae > Pelusios > Pelusios castaneus. The sequence continues at coordinate 22,015,210 of ML685789.1, read as the reverse complement.
CCTCTGGCAGCTCTTACCTATCCATCCTGACTGAACCAGTCTTCTCGTACACCCAGGGACTCCCTTTCTCTGGATCTCTTCCTGTCTCTGATTCTCCCTATCCTTTAGAGCCCTCAGGTGCTGCCCTGCCCTCTTAGTTGGCCAAATGGCCAACCAGGCACATGGATCTGGACCCAATTCATTTACTGGGGCTGGCCAGCCTGTGACAAAGCTATAAAGGTACCATAAAGGTATTAAACTCCTGAAAGGGTGTGGTGATTTCTGGTGTTTTGCATTCCCTTTTTAAAAGCAATAGGAAACCTCGGGGGGTTTTCTGCTCAGATATTCTAATCCATGCTCATACGCTCCATTTTTAGGACCTCTGTTAAACATGCCAGTTGTTTTCGTTTTAATCATTCACTGCTGCAGGGATCAAGTTCAAAGTGAAAGCATTACTAAGATGGCATTTTCTACTTTGAAATAGTTAAGAACAGTGTGAATCTTAGGCATAAACAACTTGACATTAAGTTCAAATAGCATGCCGAGAGCAGTAAAGTTAAGCAGCTATTTTGTTACCACAGCATCTCTTACGTAAAACTCTCCAAGCACTCCAAAAAACTGGAAACCTCAAAAGCTTATGCTATGATTTTGTCTGACTTCCCAATCTAACCAGAGTCGGATGTGTTGAGCAGGTGGACACCTCCAGGAAAAATCCAGATGATGCAGATATTACTACAGCGACTGGTGCTCTTTCCATCTGGTCTCGTCACAGGTAGCTGCTGGAAATGGCATCTTTCAAGCTAACTGCAAAACCAGCTATCTAGATCAGGCTGCCCAGGACCAAATGCATTCTTGTTTGAGGATTCCGGTTGTAGAACAAACGATTATATGGAGCAATAATCAAGCAATCAATTTGCTATCACCCATCCTAGAAGACAGTAAATTGATAAGTAACAGACAACGCAGGTTTGTCCGGAACAAATCATGTCAAACTATTAATAGCTTTTATTGACAAGGTAACAAGCCTTGGGGATGGGGGGAAGTGGTAGATGTGATCTCTCTCAACTGCATTAAGGCTTTTGATACTCTTCTCACATGACCTTCTCATAAACAAATTAGGGAAACAGAGCCTAGATGGAGCTACTATAAGGTGGGTGCATAACAGTGGTTCATAGGCAAGCTGGAAGGTCATAGCAAGTGGGATACTGTAGGGACCAGTTCTTTTCAATATTGGCAGTGATTTAGACAGTGGCACAGAAAGTCCACTTCTAAAGTTTGCGGATGATACCAAGCCAAGAGGAGTTGGCAAGTGCTTTAGAGGAGAGGATTAAAATTCAAAATGATCTGGACAAACTGGAGAAATGGTCTGACGTAAACAGGATGAAATTCAATATGAACAAATGTAAAGTAATTAACTTAGGAAGGAACACTCAACTGAACACATAAAAATGGGAAAAGATTGCTTAGGAAGGAGTACTGCGGAAAAAGATCTGGGGGTTACAGGAGATCACAAGCTAAATATGAGGGGGGGGAAAGCAAACATCATTCTAGAATGTATTAGAAGTCGAGTTCCCCCATCCCACTGGTGAGTAGGGACTTGGGAGTCGAAGGCAGAGAGTGGCATGACCCTCACTTACAGTGGAAAGGCGCTCTCAAAGAGGAAGGCTTTGCAATCTTTCCCAAAGCTGGTCAAACTCTGGATTCATCGGATCTTCTTGGCAGATTGTTCTATTGCTGGACCCCCATCACCAGAGAATACTTTGTTCCCAGATCTCTTGTTCTCTGTCCTGCACTTTGGGCCTGTGTTGTCCTAGAGGAGCACAGCTGTCATGTGGTTCACAGATCATAATTTGGTCTTGGATGTAGCTGGGGCTTGATCCATTAATTGCTTAAGGCCTTAAAGTGGCATCAGGAGCTGACCAGAAACCAGTGGAGGGATATGAACATAGACCTAATGTGATGGCTCCCTGAGCCATGGAGAAGGTGGGCAGATGCATTCTGTACTAGCATATTCATCATACTCGCATTCAGCTTCAGATACTAGGAGTTACAGTAACCCAGTCTGCCAGTGACGAATGCACAGGAAAGGATGACATTTCCTAGCAAGGGGGGTTGTATATGGAACTGATGATACCTGGTCATCCAGACTTCGGAAGGAATTAGGCCATCCCTGATGCTATATCTCTTTGGCTGTGAGCCTTCGAGGGAAGGCAGAGAATGTTTTAGTCAGCTCTTCTAACCTTCTGAAAAAATGATATAAAGTTGTATGGGCTCATACATTAGCCTCTCTTAGAACTGTTTGTAGTCAGGAGTAAGATCTTCTGGGAGTAAGGTCCTCTAGGATCTCTGGGTCCTAAATATCATTTGTTTTCTTAGGAAGCTTTAACAATGGGCAGCAGTTATGTTGGGCAGACAATAATCTCTGCTCTTTGGCGACAGAAAGGAGAGTAATACTTTACACATCGAGCTCTGCTATTGTTAGTTACAGTGGTAGTGCAAAATGGAAAAAATACGCTGTTAATGGAATGGAAACCATCACTGCCTTCATTACCTCCAGAAAACCTACAAAACGCCTTGAAAAACGCAATAATCCACTCTCTTCTCCAGAAGCCAACAGTAACTGCTGTCCCATCAACAGCCAAGCATCCCTGAGTGAAATAATTAACCACTGTGCTCCTCCAACAGGGGCCATCAACCAACATCCTGTCTGCCTCACAACCAATGTTCAGATGGCTCTGGTGGCACTAAAAGGACAATCTCCTCATAACCATGGACACAGATAATGTCTCCATGCTCACACTGCCGGACCTCTCTGCAGCCTTTCACCCAATAGACCACAAGTTGCACTATCGCCCCTACCTGACCTAGGAAGAGTAGATGACTCAGCTCAACAGTGGTTCTAGTTTGTCCTGTCCAGCACAACAGTAGTGGGGAACTCCTCCTCCTCTTTGAAGACCTTCGCCTTTGGGGTATCACAGGACCCAGACTATCTCCCTCCCTCCAGGATCTGCGTGAGATTACTTGGAGATACAGTGAGATGCCATGGGCTCAGGTGCCTCCAGTGTGGTGATGGCACTCAACGCTGTATCTCATTCTCAAATAGCGCAGCTACTGCCGTCACTAACGTGTCAGGATGCCAATGGGAAATCAGCTGTTGGATAAAGAGCAGCTGGCCCAACCTAAATCCAGGCAAGACTGAATTGATGCTGGTCGCACAGAGGGAAACACTTTGATGTGCTGACTAAAACATTCTCTGCCTTCCCTTGAAGGCTCACAGCCAGCATTTGTCAGAGAAAAGTCATGGAACAAATAGAACAGGTAATCGCCAAATAATCCATACCATCAGCCGTTCTCAGCCTCTGGCAAACAGCAATCGCTGCCTGTCCTGGCTAATAGCCAGCGATGGACCTATTCTCCATGAACTTACTTAGTTCTTCTTTGAACCCTGTTATAGTCTTGGCCTTCACAACATCCTCTGGCAAGGAGGTCCACAGGTTGACTGTGTGGTGTATGAAGAAATAATTCCTTTTCGTTGTGGTAAACCTTCAAGCAAGTACAAGCAAGCTCTCAGTCTAAGGTTGTGTTGATTATTTAAATTGCTGATGAGAGACCTGAGCTGTGAAGGAAGGTTATTCAATCTGGATGAGTCTTTGAGAGCTTCTTCCAAGAGATTATCGTTGGAATCAGTCTACTGAAAAAGTCATGATGCTGCCATTATAAAGATGGGTGATCAGAGACCTTACATTTTCTCCCCCTTTTTTTTGGTTGCAAACTTTGGATCAAGGTAAGGTTGTTTTGACTGAGATTATGTAGGACCTTGTCAATCACAGCCTTTCTGAAGAGGAGCTCAATAATATTGTAAACATATAATACTTCATTTTCCAAAGACAGTGGGAGCACCTACTCCACCTACTGAAATTAAAATACTTTGAGGTTGATGGCCCAAGCTAAAGAGGGATCATACCGGATAAAAGAAAAAATTCCTAAAATTTGAATTAAGCTATCCCCTGGATCTTTGAAAGATGACCCTGAAAAGGACATAGCAGTAAAAACACAACCATAGAAGTATTACATTAAGAACTCCTTCCACTCAGGGTGCACCCCACACTTCACTGGAATTAGCTTTCAGGTCTCCTTACTGTATGGTTTCTGCAGGAAAGGGCCTGTGAAACTCTGACTTGTCTCCTCCCAAGTGGCAAGGAAAAGGTGGGGAGAACCCTCTAGACTCCCATCTGAGGCCAGCACTCTAGCCAAGGGTCACATCAAGCTGAAGGAGGCTGTCACAGTGTGGAAAATGCTGACTTCTCCAGGTTCCTACTTTAAGTGGCCAGGGCTAGACTTTGTGGCTGCACCACTGAAGCTTGCCAAAAGGAGGAGCTGTAGAAAGGCAGGTTAGGCTGCACAGAAACTGAGGGAACCCGGACTGCAGGCAGTGTAAAGATGCAATGGAAGTTAGCCACTGAGGTGCTTTTAAAATATCTCACCAGGCACCTATCTGCATCTTTAAGCACGTAAATACTTTTGAAAACGTAAGTGGGTTGATTGATAGAGGAATTATCAGGTTTCACCCAAATAACACCCCGATCCAACCACGCCCCCTGCCTTATGAACAAACTGACTTGCTACTGACAAGTGTGGCTCACAGCGGGTGCTACTGGAGTACGTAATAGTAATAATCATAGTAATGGTAATATCAAGTATACTTTCTGCAAAGCTGCTGAACGGTCTTGCCCTGCTAACAGCACTGGACTAACCAGCTCCAGCACCAGGTCAATCTGCTAATGTGGACTGGGTTTATGCCACCTTTTTTCATCAAACCAAGGCTTTTATCTGAGAGCGAGCACCCAGGAGGTGGGATGCTTTAGTGGCGATACGGAATATAAAAATAACTTTGAGGACAGTATCATGGCCGGAGGCTTTGGCATAGAATGCTTATATGAATTTATTAAATTAAAAGAATTTCCTATGAAATTCATAATCTCAGTGCTGTATACGGAGAATCCAAATTGGCAAGGGGAGAATAAAATCTCTCATGAAACAGAGGCACTGCTGGTTTAACAGAAAACATGAGCACAAGCAACTCTGGACTCCATCAGTAAGATGCTATTTATGATGGGAGGAGCAAAAACTATGGAGTGAAAGCCATCATCCGGGTGTCTGCCAATAGCAGGGTGAATCAAAGTGATGAGAAGATACTTAATTCTATAATCATTGTTTTACATACATTCGTGAATGATTTCTTCTGTATTTATGAAAGCTGGAAAATGACCAAAAACTACAATCCCATGAGATCCTGAAAAGGGGGAATTCCAAGCTAAAAAGTGCCCTACTCCTCCAAAGAAAAGTCCTAGGTCTAAAGATAGATCTAATTACCTTTCAAGAGAGATTTTTTTAAAAATTGGCTTAAATTTGTATCGCTTATACTTTTAAAAAAAAGCAATCTTTAGGCTAACAAAGTTCTTAGTGATGAGTGCTTCTGTACCTTAATGATGAATGCTTCTATATCATTTGGTGGGCTAAGCTGTTTCTTTAACACTGCCGTAAGCTTTCGTGGCATGCTGCTTTTGAAGTGCATATGGCAGAACACACTGAGTAAAAAGGCCCTGAGACATTAATATCAAACTCCTGAACTTGCACAGTATCAGCTTGGATCTCACACAGCATTAAGGTATCACCCAGTATTTTGATTAAATCCATTACCATTTTGGAACAATTGATTACTATGATGTGTGAACACCCACTTTCTAAAGATCCAACCTGCAGAAATTCATTAATTCAGCTGCATTTGGATGTCACAGTAACATCAAAGAGATGCAGTCTAACCTATTTCATACTCTTTCATGGATTAGAAAGGACACCTCTTACCACAATCATCTGGGATAGGTAAATATACATGGCTTTACAGATCCGAAAACCAGCAACTCAGGGAGTTCAAATCAATAAACTCTTAAATTTAACTATTATAGCAGTGCTACATTGTGTAAACTCTGTGTTGAAAGAATTCAGCATTTTAAAAATAATTTTCCTTGCTTTTTATCAAAGAAGCAATAGATCCTACTCAGACACCTCCCTTCTCTCTACTACTTTAATCTGCTTAATTTTTGTATTTGTACCGTGTTTGGTGAGCCCTGAATTAATGTTACAGAAGACCCCCTTAGAATAATCTAAATGAAAAAATGTCAAGGCTCCTGTTTGTCATTACACCATTTATACTGCTCTTTGACTTTTTGCATTGTATCCCTCTTGGCCAGACTAATTAGCTTCACTTCACAGTCTGTTTAGTTTCCTAAATATCACACAGCATTAGCACAAAGTTAATTCCGCAGTTGCACTCTACGCAGGAGGTAGCTTATGTCCCAAAATAAAGCAATAAAAGTAACTAAACCATTCCATTAATAAGATTTCATACAGTTCATTTATAATAATCAAGCAGTTTTGAGGCCTAAGGTACCTGGATCTGTCTTTATTTCAATTCTGCTTCCAAATCTAAGGTGGCAAACTGAGCACACACAGTTCCCCGCGGGTCCTGCACTTCAGGTTGTGGCAGCCAGCTGAGGCACAGTTCTCCCACTTCCAAACCCCCAGTGCTATGGATCTTCAGTCCTCCCTGCCCAGGGGCTGGGCTCTCCACCCCACAGGCCGCTGGGCCTGGGGCCCTAAGGCCCATCTGGCAAAATTGACCTCACTGCCTGTACCTCCTAGGTGCTGTCAGTAACAGCTACTGGTCAGTTCTCCTCCACTCTTCTTCGCTCTGCTCTCCTCCACACACCAAACACTGCTCCTACCTCCACCTCCAAACAACACATCTAAACTCCCTCACTGCCTGGCTGCTACAGGGGCTTTTTAGCTTCTACCCTTAATTGGAGTCAGATGCTCCAACTGAGACTAGTGCCTTAATTAGAGTCAAGTGTCTTAATTGGCTCAAAGCCTTGCTGAGCCTGGGGCTAATATACCTGCCTTCCACTACTCTTCTGCTCGGTGTCCCCCTCCAAATCCCGTATTTTGAACCTCTGAGCCTCACACCCGTCCCTGTTTTTCATTAGTTGTCCCAAGAATTCAGTTGAAGCTGGGTCCAGTTCTTCCTCCACCTAGGCTGGGGGAGGAGTTGCACCCGCCCACTTCCCAGTCCTTCAAATAGGACCACTCTCCTGCTCAGTGTCCCCCTCTGAATCACTAATTTTGAACCTTTGACCCTCACACCCATCCCTGTTTTTCATTAGTTGTCCCAAGGAATCAGTTGGAACCGGGCCCAGTGCCTCCTCCCCTCAGGCTGGGGGAGGGGTTTTAGCAGGGGGCGGGCGCACTTCCTGGTCTCCAAATAGGACCACCCTCCTGTAGCCATCAGGCCTGACTCTGTCACACTATCAAGCGTCAAAATGCAATTTTTGTATGGCATACCAAAAAAAATAAATTAAACAGCGATAACACTTACGTAGCACTGACAGAAAGACCACAAGCTAAACACACCTGACAGTTTGAATTTTAAAGTGTGTTCATTTTCAGTGCCAGCAAGAAGTCCCTGGTTATTTACATTTGCATTATAAAGACCAGGGAAACAAAAATATTTTATGCCAAACACCACACTTTCAAATATCTCCATTATGTGTCTCGTTCAAGGCAGTTCCTGAGCCCAAAGCTCTAACTCTTTGGGACAGAAATTGAGTTATCAAGTATTTCCTCATTCCAGGGAGTTTGTCAAACCCTGAGAGACTTCTAAAGTCAACCAGATCAACACACTATTTACAGAATACTCACCTGTCACACCTACAAAGATCATGCTTCTAATAATGCCGAGTACCCCACTTTCAACTAGAAGACTGCATAAAAAATCCTGGCCAACATTTCTGGACTTGAATACCTAAAAGTTGTATATTTCAAAATCCAATTATCTTAATTTCAGATATTTACAGGATCCCCAACTCCCACTGAAAGCAAAAGAATTCTTGAAATTATAAACCTGCTTCCTGGACCAAAAATGTTATTAAGAGAAACGGTTACATACCTGTAACTAGTGTTCTTCGAGATGTGTTGCTCCTGACCATTCCAAGATAGGTGTGTGCGCGCCTCATGCACGGACCGCCGGAATTTTTTCCCCTAGAGTACCCGTAGGGCTGGCCAGGGCGCCCCCTGGAGTGGCGCCTCTGCGCCGCTTCCATAAAGCCCTGGTCCGGCCCCCACCTCCCCAGTTCCTTCTCCCCTAGTCCGAAGCGGGGTAGGAGGATGGGAAGTTGGAATGGTCAGGAGCAACACATCTCGAAGAACACTAGTTACAGGTATGTAACCGTTTCTTCTTCTTCGAGTGATTGCTCCTGCCCATTCCAAGATAGGTGAATTACCAGCCTTACCTTAGGAGGAGGGTCGGACGCTACAAATTCGCAGAGCTCAGAACTGCCCTGCCGACTGCTGCGTCCTCTCCTGACTGCTGGACGATAGCATAGTGCGCCGCGAAGGTATGAATAGACGACCACGTGGCTGCCCTACAGATGTCCACCAAGGGCACGTGGCTGAGGAAGGCGGCTGACGACGCCTGCGCCCTGGTCGAGTGTGCTTTGACCTCCGGGGGGCACGTCCCGGCCAGATTATAGCACTCGCGGATGCAGGCCACCACCCAAGAGGAAAGGCGTTGGGTGGAAATCGGTTCGCCCTTCATTCTGTCGGCTACCGCGACAAATAGTTGGGAAGTCTTTCGGAAGGGTCTTGTTCTGTCCAGGTAAAAGGCTAGAGCCCTCCGCACGTCCAACGAATGTAGCCTGTGCTCTCTCTCCGAGGTGTGAGGCTTAGGGTAAAAAACTGGCAAGAAAATGTCCTGGCTAGTGTGGAACTGCGAAACAACCTTTGGTCGGAAGGCCGGGTGTGGACGCAGTCGGACCTTATCCTTAAAGAAGACGGTATAGGGTGGATCTGATGACAGTGCTCTAATCTCTGACACCCTCCTGGCTGACGTGACGGCCACTAGAAACGCGACCTTCCAGGAAAGGTAGAGGAGCGAACACGAGGCCAATGGTTCGAAGAGTGGGCTGGACAGCTTAGCTAGGACGAGGTTCAGGTCCCATTGCGCCGTGGGTGGGCGTGTTGCTGGAAACAGCTTGTCTAGGCCCTTCCAAAAACGCTTCACCATTGGGGCGGAGAAGATCGGAGTCCGCTCTACGCCCTCGTGGAATGCCGAAATCGCTGCCAAGTGAACTCTTATGGAGGCAGTGGAAAGGCCACCAGTCTTTAGCTCCCATAGGTAGTCCAGAACTGTTGGGACAGGGGAGGACTCTGGGGCGAGGCCTCTCCCCGTGGCCCAAGCAACGAATCTTGCCCACTTCGCCTTGTAAGATGCTCTAGTGGAGGGTTTCCTGCTGCTTAGGAGCACCTTACGCACCTCTGCTGAGCACTGCAATTCTCCCTGGGCTAGCCAAGGAGGTTCCATGCTTTGAGATGCAGTGACCTGAGGTTCGGATGCAGGAGCTTGCCCCCTTCCTGGGACAGCAGGTCCGGCACGAGGGGAAGCTCCAGAGGGTCCTCGACTGAGAGGTCTAGGAGCGTCGAGAACCAGTGTTGCCTCGGCCAAGCCGGGGCTATCAGAATAACTGAGGCCTTGTCCCTCTTGACCTTTAGCAGCACCTTGTGTATCAGCGGCATGGGAGGGAAAGCATAGCTCTTCCATGCCGACCACTGGAGGGCAAAGGCGTCTCCCAGGGACCCCGGGCTGTGTCCCCTGAATGAGCAGAATCTGTCGCACTTTTTGTTGTTCTCCGACGCAAAGAGGTCTATCTGGGGGTGTCCCCAACTTTGGAACACATCCAAGAGGATCTCTGGTTTTAAGGACCATTCGTGAACCAGGAACCTCCTTCTCAGATCGTCGGCCAATGAGTTCTGACACCCCGGGACGTAAGTTGCCACCGGGTGAATGGAGTGGCGAATGCAAAACTCCCACAGGGCGAGGGCTTCCCGGCAAAGGGGAGAAGAGCGAGCACCACCCTGTCTGTTCAAATAGAACATCGCAGCCGTATTGTCTGTTTGCACCTCCACCACCTTGCCCGTAAGATGACTCCGAAACGTCTGGCAGGCTAGGCGTACGGCCCTGAGGTCTTTGATATTTATATGCAGGTTGACCTCCTCCTGGTTCCAGAGGCCCTGTGTGTGTAGGTGACCTAGGTGGGCTCCCCATCCCAAGTCTGAGGCGTCCGTTCCCAGGGTCATTTGGGGTAGGGGTTCGTGAAAGGGCAGACCTTCGCAAACATTGACCTGGAGACACCACCACTCTAATTGGTTTAATACCCGCTCCGGAACTGCCACTATACTGTCCAGGTCATCTCGCATCGGGTGATACGCCGACGCTAGCCACTCCTGAAGAGGGCGTAACCGGAGCCTCGCATGCCTCACCACGTGTGTGCATGCAGCTAGGTGTCCCAGCAGTCTCAGGCACGACCTTGCGGTGGTGAGAGGGTGCCTCTAAAGGTCCCGAATTAAGGACCTTATGGTCAGGAACCGGGAGTCCGGGAGAAGCGCCCTTGCGGACCTCGAGTCCAGGACCGCCCCTATAAACTCTATCCTCTGTAACGGAATGAGGGTGGATTTCTGACGATTCACAAGGAGGCCCAGCCGGTCGAACACGCGCTGGATCTTTGATAGGCTGACTTGCACCTCCCTGCTGGAGCGGCCTCGTATCAACCAGTCGTCCAGGTAGGGAAAAACCTGGACCCTTTGCCGTCTGAGAAAAGCAGCCACAATGGCCAGGCACTTGGTAAAGACTCTCGGGGCCGCCGCCAGGCCAAAGGGCAGGACCGTGAACTGCAGGTGTCTGTCCTTTACCACAAAGCGCAGGAATCTCCTGTGGTGGGGCACTATAGCAATGTGGAAGTAGGCGTCCTGCAGGTCGAGGGCGGCGTACCAATCTCCCGGATCCAGAGAGGGAATTATTGAGGCTAAGGAGACCATCCTGAACCGCACCTTGCATAAGAAGCGGTTTAGACCCCGGAGATCTAGGATGGGGCGGAAGCCCCCCTTGGCCTTGGGCACTAGAAAGTAATGGGAGTAGAACCCCTTCCCCCTTCAATCTGCGGGCACCTCTTCTACCGCTCCCTTGTCCAGGAGCGACTGAATTTCCTGGAGCAGTACTTGCTCGTGAGAGGGGTCCCTGAAGAGGGGTGAGGCAGGGGAGGGGCGGCAGGGAGGGGGCCAGGAGGAGAACTGGAGCGAATATCCCTGTTGCACCGTGCGGAGCACCCAGGCGTCCGACGTAATCTGCCGCCAGGCACGGCGGAACCGGGACAGTCTGTTGGAGAAGGGGGGCAAGGTAGGATCCATGGGAGTGGGTGGTACGAGGCCCTCGAGCGTGGCCTCAAAAGTTTTTCTTAGGGCCCGGAGGGCGGCGCTGATTGCCTTGCCCTTGACCGGAGGGGCGGCTATCGTTCCTGCGTCCGCATCTGCCCCTCCTGCGATCAGAGTCTTGTCTACGCTGGTAAGGGCGAGGGGGGGGTTGAGGTCTAAAGGGACGTCTCTGCGAGGCCGGCGTATGGAGGCCCAAGGACCGCAGGATAGCGCGAGAGTCTTTTAATGTTTGCAGCCTTGAGTCCGTTTGGGTTGAAAACAGATCCGGTCCTTCAAACGGAAGGTCCTGTATAGTGGTCTGCACCTCCTGGGGGAGACCCGACGCCTGGAGCCAGGAGCCTCTCCGCATTGTAATCCCAGAGGCCATAGCTCGGGAAGCCGCGTCTGCCGCGTCCAAGGCGGATTGGAGGAGGGTTCGCGAGACCACCTTGCCTTCCTTGACCATGGCCCCGAAGTCCTGCTTGGCATCCTCATCCACCCTCTCCGTGAACTTTTCCAGGGAGGCCCAGGAGTTATAGGCATACCTGCTGAGGATCGCCTGTTGATTAGCGATCCTCAGCTGCAGGCCTGCAGTGGAGTAGACCTTTCTGCCGAACAAGTCCAGCTTCTTAGCGTCCCTGGATTTGGGGGTGGGACCCTGGTGCCCCTGCCTCTCTTTCTCGTTAGCGGCCGCTACTACGAGAGAGCTCGGTGCCGGATGCGAGTAAAAGTGCTCGTGGCCCCTGGCTGGCACAAAGTACTTTTTCTCTACCTTCTTAGCGGTAGGTGGGATTGAGGCTGGGGTATGCCATAGGGCCTTGGTGGTGTTCTGAATCGTCTTGATGAGCGGCAAGGCCACCCTGGCCGGGCCTTCCGGAGTGAGAATGTCCACCATCAGGTCTGCCTCGTCCACAATCTCCTCCGCCTGGAGCCCCATATTTCAGGCGACTCTCCTGAGCAGCTCCTGGTGCGTTCTGCTGTCGTCCGGGATAGCAGAAGGTTGGGACCCTGCGACCGCCTCATCGGGGAGCGAGGAGGACGATTCCTCCGATGGCTCAGGAGGGCGACCCTGCGAAGCGCCAGTCGTGGGGGCAGGCCGCTCCACCTGCAGGGAGGCTCTACTACCCCTATCTCCGGAGCCAATCCTCGAGATTTCCTCCCCCTCCGGAGGAGCGCTGACCGTGCAGGACGGCTGGGGCCGAGAACTTGAGACCGAGTATAACCTGGCCCCACTGTGACCCTGGGCTTGGTGGTATGCCCAAGGGGTCCAGAACGGCCACTGCTGCGGGAAGCACCATTGAGGGGGCCCCTGAGACGGCTGTGGCCCTTTTCTGCTCCTGCTAGCCCGGAAGCTTCGCCCGGAAGCAGCGGATTCGTCCTCCGAGCCCGAGAACCGGCCACTCTGGGGGGACCATGGTGGGGCAGTGCCCCGCGGCACCGGGGAGCGCGACCTGGGGCTGTCTCTGACCGCTCTACCTTGCGGTGCCGCTGGTGACCGGTGCCCCAATGAGGGCTCCTCATCTGACCAGTACACGGGGGATCGGTATCGAGGAGCACCCGCAGCCGCAATGATAGCTGGCGGTGCTGGAGAGCGGTGCCGGGCCGAGGGCTCGGGCGCCGGGGAGCGGTGCCGGCTGGGGGGCACGGGCGCCGGGGAGCGGTGCCGGCTTGTTGGCTCCGGTGCCGGGGAGCGGTGCCGGCTGGAGGGTACGGGCGCCGGGGAGCGGTGCCGGCTCGTGGGCTCCGGCGCCGTGGAAGGTCTCTTCTCCTTTCGGCCCGTTGATCCGTCCTCAGTCGGTGCCGGGCGGGTATCAGGGGTTTGATGCCTCGGCGTGCTGGTCGGACTAGAGGCGGTTTACCTCTCGACGGCCCCGGGGCCCCGGGTGCCGGAGCCGGCTTCCACGTTGACGGCACCGTCTCTTCAATTAGCTCCCTAGCAGCCTCGAAAGTTTCGGGAGTCGAAGGGAGCTGGAGGTCCTCCTCCAAGATATCCCTCGTAGGGGATGACATAGACACCGGACTCAACAGCGCCTCCCGTGGCGTCGGAGTCAACGGACTGCGGTGCAGGGCCCGGGCGGCCCAACTCGGGTCTCGCCGGTCGGGCAGACTTGCCCCCCTTGGCCGGGGAGCGGCCTCTCTCCGCCCTCTTCTTTTTAGGCGGGCCGGGAGAGAGCGAGCGGTGCCGGGACGGTGCCGCGGTCTTCGGCGCCGCAGGAAGACGGTGCCTGGCGTCCTTGGGCGGCTTGGGCGCCCCGGTGGCGGCCGGCGGGCTTCTCACAGACGTCGCCGAACTAGATCCCTGGTCCGCGGCCCCAGGAGGGCGCAATGCCTCCTCCATTAGGAGAAGCTTAAGTCTATGCTCCCTATCTTTCTGAGTCCTTGGTCGGAAGCTCCTACAGATGCTGCACCTCTCTCTGAGATGAGCCTCGCCCAAGCACCATAGGCACGACTGATGTGGGTCGTCTAGGGGCATAGGCTTCCGGCAGGACTCGCACGCCTTAAAACCGGGCATGCCCCGTCCCCGATCCCGGGGCGGGGAGACCCCTCGAAGAGGGGTTCACTGAACTAACTAACTAGGGTACAAGCTAACTATCTAAGGGGGAACTGCTAGCCAGAGCGAGCAGATTTACCAGCGACCGTCAGGGCGGTAAGAAGGAACTGGGGAGGTGGGGGCCGGACCGGGGCTTTATGGAAGCGGCGCAGAGGCACCACTCCAGGGGGCGCCCTGGCTGGCCCTACGGGTACTCTAGGGGAAAAAATTCCGGCGGTCCGTGCACGAGGCGCGCACACACCTATCTTGGAATGGGCAGGAGCAATCACTCGAAGAAGAACAGAGTATTTATCAACTGTATCACTGCAAACCAATATCTTTCTCTCAGAGATGTGATTCTTTAATTAGAACTAACACCTTCACACAATCCAGCCTATACATGAACTGCAGACCTCAAGTACTCTGTCACCAAAACAGGGCTAGGTAAGTTCATCCATGGTAACAAACAGTATTCTGTTTTCAACTCAGGTCAATAATTTCAACATGTTTAAAGTTGCGCATGCTGTCCGTGTATCCCTGGAAAGGCCAGGGGCAGGGATGGTGAATAGGTATCAGGTCGCTTGCAGGACCTAAAATTCCACCACTCAACACCATTGCCTTAGCTTTTATAACTAGTGCATGCCAGTACATTTTGAGATTAATACCTATTTATTTATAGCGTGAATGATCTTCATGACGTTTATCTGGGAGTTTGTTTAGCCCTTTAGAGAGGCCACATGGAAGTTAATGGCTTCATTGTCAAAGTACTTTCAGCCAATGTGCACACAACACATGACCATTTCAAATGTCACACACATGGGAGTTGCATCTGCTGCCTAATGCAAGCGGATGTTACACATTCCTAAAAGGCCTCCAGCAATGCTGGCAAAGACCTAACTTCTAGAGCATGGGAAGCTCATTAGGAGGCGTCTGCCTGCCTGCATTACAAACGCAGAACAGGGTTCACTGAAAAAAGGATGAATGTTGGGCAAGTTTCATACCACTACTCTCCATGTGGCACACCCCACCCCTGCAAGACCCAAACGCTCATTTTACCAAGACATATCCAGGTAGGGGAATGGCTAGCGACATGCTATATGCCCTCTCCTCCTGTGCTGTCAAGGTACTGTGACATCGAGGGGTACCTGGCCCTCTTGGCTATGAGGAAGAGAGGGAACGGGAAGTCAGCACCCCGCTCCAAGAGGAGCATTGGGAAGAAGCTTACAGGTATGGAGCCCCACTTGCGGGGTGAGATTACTCTTCACAGAGGATCAACTCAGAGGGCAACTCTGTGGCTGGGAGCTGCTCATTGCCCTAAACAGGGGCTACTTTGGTGGCTGTGTAATCTGCTGGATCCCTAGCAAAGATCACCATCAATACCAAGAGATCCCCAGCAGGCATTAGGAGTTATTTCAGGCACCCCAAAGTTGTCCCCCGTGGAGGTCCCGCCGAGTTGCATCTTTGCCTTTGAGATGTGAGGCTTTACTATGCCTAACCGTGCCTTTGTCAGCTCAAGACCGGACTGTTACATCATGCTTGGCAGACTCCATCTGCGTACTATCCCAACACCGCGCTAGTGCCCAACAAGATAGTCTGCCGATAGAGCAGCTTTCCACCGGGAGCATGCTACATCTGTGCCCAGCCATCTGCATGGGCTACCCGCTGATTTCTGGATGTTGATTATACCTACCTAACCCCATATTACCCCAGCTCATTCCAGAAAGCAACTATATGTTCTACAGACAACACCTATGGACAGGCAATGCAGAGTTTGCCCAATCACACTGGCACCGTGGGTAAGTGCTAGAGGGGGCAAAAAGAATCAATTTTGGAGTCCCAAGGAAAATGGAGGCATCATTGGCAAACTGCTTTGTTCTGCTTATAATGTGAGAACTCTGTCTCTATTTTGTTGAATTTAGCTACCTGTTTTCACAGTCTGCAAATCAGGCCCTTCATTGTGTTTTCCAAAGTATTTATGTGGTCCCAGCACTGATCCCTGGCATATGTCACCACACCTGGGATGCTACTTCACTGAGCTAGAATCACAAACTTTTATTAGTACTTCCACAATATGATACTGAGTCTAAGACTACTCTAATGCAAATTCTCTATTTTCAATCCAGATCCTAGTCTGAGGGCAAAGAGAGGTTCCCAACTTCCCACTCTGAATACGGGCTGAGCAAAATGCACGGAGTTCTCTTTTACACAAGTATATACAAGACTGAACTAAGATTTTCTGTATTAATGCTCTACATTATGACATACTAGTCCAAACATTAAATGTAAGATGAAGTTCAACTCCAAAGGAGTGTCAACTCACATGATCAAGGCTTCCCATTCAAAGAAGTTTTCTTCATTCATAGGCCCTGGTTTTAAAAAAATTTAAAAAAAGGCACATAATTGCTTTAGGAACAACAGTCAATGGCACATATGTTTATCACATTAGTTCTATTTAGCTCCTTACCTGCTACAATTCCTTCGGGTGGATTCAGGGTTAACTCTAAAATTCAGAATTAAAAGAAGGTAGTTACTGATACAGTAGTTTTTTATATATTACTGAAAATTCAAAGAAAAGGACATTTAACCTATCAATTGGATTGCTGTAGCACAGCATGCTAATTACTGACAAGCAGTAATGGCCCATTAGACATCAGGAAAAACTTGGGACCATTCTGATTCCTCCTACTGGTTTTCCATACTCATCAGTTGAGCCTTCCAGAGAAGAAATACCACGTCAAACCAACAGCATTAAGTCCTTTCATGAACTAATACAATAACTGACTATTTAGCCAATCCAGCTTTAAAACTCTCCCTTGAAAGCTTGCTACTCAACAATTAGAAGTTGAAGGGGAAAAGCCAACCCTCCACCCAAGCACAGAAAACAAGCATCCTTTTCCAGGACAGGATATTTTGAACTTGCACACAGAGCTCTCAAAGTCCAATGGACAGAGAAAGACGTCCCTCCCACGGCCTCACTGCATTAATTCAGAACTGATGGCATCTTCACCCTAAATACAAGCCAGAATTCAGCAAAGAAGAGGAATGGAAGCAGAAAGATTTGATGGGAAAAGTGACTTTCAGGCATCTGCACTGCAGCTGCTGAGGATTTTGTCCTAAATTGTACAATTTAAGAAATGTGACCACAGAACAGCCTTGAACAGTTGGCTAGCTAGTCAAAGAGACTGTCCTGTCTCAGGACAGGCATGGCCTGATTAAAGCAAAACTTTACCTCATGACACAGTTCTCATCTTCAGCTTCACAAACATCAGGCAATTGCCAATTAACCAAGATATAGAAGACGTAAATACATGGGCCCTTGATTTCAGACACTCCCATAAGGCTCTGAACTCCATGTCCTATGGAAGTTCTAGCTTAGAAATTCTGTCTCCAATATCTAAAGGATGCAAGAGCAATTTAGCTAATTTCAGATCAGAATAAAAACTCTGAAGTGAGCTATCCTGATTGGAGTTGAAAAGCTCAAGGAAAGATCAAAACAGTCTTACGAATGATTGTCCTATGGAACACTTGGAAGAGGAATTTACAGTAGAAACTCTCTAGCCTGCCAGCTCTCTGTCCAAAAAACCAGAGAAAGAAAGCAGTTTAGCCTGGGAGAGGATTCAAAGGGAAGAGTCAAGTGCAGGAGTTCAAAGAATTATTTCTCTTTGCCTTGCCAAGTGCAGGTCAGAGTCAAAGTGGTGAATGACATCACTAACATATGGCATTATACATGGCCTGAGGGCGTTTTGGGCCTACCAGCTCAACATCCGAATTCTTTACTATTTCCCACAATTGAGTGTCCCCTTCCAGGATGGATTTTCCACTCCTGAAGGAGGGCAGGATTCAGATCTCAGACTCCAAGCCGACAGAGCAGAGAATAAGACATTTGTTGTTCACCAGGTAAGAGTTTATAACTATGAACTGAATGAGTTGTGAAGGCTGCACTGCAGAGCCCGCATACCCCAAAGAAAACTATATCAACAGAAGGTATCGGGGACAGTGAGTGTGACATCCCATGGGACAAAATAATGTATGTATGAAGATGCAGACTCAACCCTTTACCTCACCTGGCTAAGCACTGTCCTTTGCCTTCTCAACAGAAATGGGTGCGCACCTTAGGGCAGCAACTGTAGGCAGTTGTGCAGGATTAAGGTTACCTAGCCCTGAGGGATGGACAGCTCTAGGATTTTACACTTAAAACCTTCTGACAGTCATTTTTGCTTGATTATTTAGAGGGAAGAGATAACTCCTCTTTTGCACTTCGAGGATTCTCTCTCAAACCACTAGAGTTTATACCAATTTAAAGGCAATTTAGGAATCCCAGTTTTCAAGTTCTATACAGCATAAATCTCTAGCAGTTTGTCAAGCATGACTTGCTAAAATTCCTTCAGAAACAAAGTGGATTAAAAGCAAGATGTATAGAATCAAAAAGATGTGATTTTAAAGGGCCACAGGTTTACCTTAGTCCTAAATGCAGATTTTGTAAAAACACAAGGCCATGATTGTTTATTTTATCTTGTCACTACCCACTGCAGTCAGATGTTAATTGCTCTAGAGGCAGAAGTCTTCATAAGCCATTACTGATCCCTCCAACCATCTAGTCCCTCCAAATTTCGTTTGTGTTAGATGTTAAACTTTGCTAGTCAGTTTTTAAGTTTAGAATGAATGAAGCACCCCATTTAAAAGATCTATTCCTATGCAAGTACAGTGTCACCACTGAACAGTTCTGGTGCACACAATGACTACTAATGCATGTTGGCTATGCCTAAATTTTTAGAAAAGCTTTTAGTTTGTTATTAGGTATAAAATAGTTATGGTCCAAATAGACCTAGTCCTAACTGTAGCGACTGGAGAAACAAACCAAGAATCTGCATTTTAATCATCTGATTATTTTCTTAAATGATCTGCTGAACAATACACCTTATGGAAACTAAATTACATATTTATCAATTAATTGGAAGGTATACAGAAGTATTAAACACTGACTATTTGGGAAATACATGTTCTCTCCTGAGTGCAGGCAAACGATAGGATTTTGAACTGAGATTCAAGAAACTGAGTTCTTTCCCCTGTTGTTGCTGAAGCCCTAGTGTGACATTGGGCAAGTCACTCCTTACATCTGTCACTTTCCCCATCTGTAACACAGCAACAGTGACACTTATTTTCCTTTGCAAAGAACCGAGACTTCTGGCTGAAGATACTTAGCTGTTATATTATATATTTTTCTATTAGAGCCCCGATTAGAGAAGGTAGAAACAGCCTATGCCCTGAACTGACCCATCCTGTTTATTACTGTTCCCTCCTGCAGTAAGAGGATCCATTATCTCTACTTGCCTAAACCTCAGTGTTTTTGTGAGGCAATTTCTTACATTTTTTTACATGGCCCCTCCCTTGGGATTGAGTTTCAATAACTGACTACAGAAAAGCCCTAAATATGTTTAGGAAAGGGCCTTTTCAAAGCAGTAATTTCAATACTAATAATGCTAACCAGCTGTTGGGGCCTAGCCTAATTTATCACTTTTTATTTCATGGGAGAGCAGCTAATTACAACCCGCCCAGCTCAAAGCTAAATTCTTCTTTTTTTGCTCCAGATGGATTCACTCCAATTTTAGGAACAGAGTGTAAGTGTATCCATACCGAAATGAGGTTGGCTTATATCCTGAAACATAAAGACTTATACCCTTCTAATTGTTTTTTTAATCCTGTCTAATGTAACTGTAGATGTTCTCTGCCATATAAACGTCTAATATTTTTTCTTAATCTTACTAGGCTGTTGGCCTCAATTATATGCAGTGACAATAAATTCCACAGATTAAATACCTCTAAATGTATAAAAGAAAGTCTTTTCCCATATAATGCATAATTGAACACAGCTAATTTGCATTTCTGTGGTTCTGTCTAGTAGTGATATAAAAGATGCTCCATTTTACAGATGTGAAAATTCAGACCCAGGAGAGTAAAGAAGAGCTGCCCCAGATCATACAGCACGCGTAGCGTAGGGACTAAAGGGATTCCTCTAATGCTGTAGCAAGTCCACCTTGCCAGGAGCCGACAGCTAGATTGGCAGAAGAATTCTGCCATTGACCTAGCGATCTCTACACCAGGGCTCGGCATGAGTAATGTAGTTAAAAGCTGACATGGGAAGAGGATTCCATTCCACTAACTCTCACAAACACATGCTTCAACCAAGCAAATGCTTTTCCTCAAAAACAAAATTTGATCAATTTCAGGTTTAACACAGCATGAAATCGAGACGGCGTGGGCTGGGTCTACATTATTAATTTACATATGAAAAATCCACTCCCGAAGCAATGCAGTCGTACTGACCTAATCCCTGTTGTAGACAGCAGTTCATTGACAGGAGGGCTTTTCTCATCAACACGGCTACCATCTCTCTGGCAGAGGTGGATTAACTACACTGACGAGATAAACTCTCCCATCAGCATAGTAGTGTCTTTACTGAAGCGTTAAAGTGCTGCTGCAGCAGTTTCAATGTAGATCTGCCCTCAAGAGTTAAGGGCTACAATAAACTTAACTACTCTCTTATGTATATTCTTCTCTACAGCTAATACCTCTTGAAAGCATTAATGGAGTGCTCGGAGCTTGTTTGAATGTTTAACATATATGCATTAAGGGGAAAATAATCTTTTAAACAATTTTTATATAAACCAGAAAAATTCAAATTGGCAGCAAAAGAAGAAAACCTCTTCCTATGACTATCCACCTCCCTCAGCTGCCCTCCGTCCCACTTTGAGAAGTCTGAGAAAACAGATGAGCCTGAAAGGCAATACATTTGGGCTTTGGCAGATTTTCAAGCACCTCATGAAAAATGCCGTTACCAGCCACCTGCCATTTAATTAGACGATTAAGTTATTATCGTAAGTGCAGTAATAATGCCCGAGATGCCAAAGGTAAGCTAGTGTCTATGTGCAATCTTAACTGGATATTTCTGACTTTCGGAACTAACCATGCAACAAACTGCAATTATTTGACTGGCATTGGGCAGAATGGCCAGTCTGGAGTGAGATGCAAACGGTGCCTGTATGAATCAAGGAGGCAAGGCTCCAAAACAGTAAAAGACATACATACAGGGCAAAAAAATTGTAACTGCTGAAATCAATGTGCAGAGAACAGAACCTCTTCTTCAAAAAGGGCTTGTCTTCACGGACGGTGGCGAATTCACCGCCATCAGATCGATCTCCCTGACTGACTGATCAGGTCTGTGAAGACCCGCTCAGCCGATCAGGAAGTCGATGCTGGAAGACCGACCCCCCCTCCCCGCAGAAGGAGTAGCCCTGAGTCAGCAGAAAGAATAGCCCTAAGCTGGAGGGAAGGGCTTTCCCTCTAGGTCAGGCTACTGAAGAGTGTGCTAAGGAGAAGGTAGGCAATCGGAGGGAGATACTCAAGGTATTTTAAGTACTTTGTGTATCTCCCTTTGATTGTTGCCAGAATCACATGGCAGTATAGACCAAGGCCCAATGTGCAGTTAAGGAGGCAGTGTTCTTTAGAAGATGTGCATCTTCTCCATGCATATATATGCAGCTTTGCATATAGGTTTTAAAAAATCATACCTGTATACACAGGGCAATTTGGAAATCCTGAAGGTTCTGATCCCCAAAACACTTATGCATTTACTCCACTACTCTATGATAGGAACGAGACTACGCATAGTAGAAAAAATAAGCATGATGGTGTTTGATATAACAGGCCCTTCATTTTTAGCCTACAAAAATGCACTAACACAAGCAACATGTCTAGATCTTGATATAAAGATGTCGAGGGACTAAAGCAAAATTAAAAACACCAAAAAGAATTACACAGACAGTACACTAAAAAAGACAAGCCATCTCATAACTTTAGGTTCTAGGACTGTCATTCTATCCATGATGAGATGCAACAAAATCAGCAGCAGCAGCATTGACTTACCCGGGCCACTATGCAACCAGATCTCACCCTTCCCCATAAGCAGCAGAGTGCAGAGACCAAAGCAGTTTACTCTTCATGCCCATTCGATCCTCATCCTCACTAATGAGAGGCAACACAGGCCCTGAGAAGCAGGATCCTAGTTTTCCATGATAAAAAACAAAATTCTCTAATACCTCTATGCCCCCCGCAATCAGCATTTGTCCGTGATTAAAATGAAACAAACTTTGGTTTGCCCAGCCACAATATATGTAGGTATCAGCTGAACACAATGTTTTATTGATGTACTTACAATTTTTTAGCAAGTTTGAAGCCTACCAATGACATCAATCATTATAATAAAATGAAATTAATAGAATGGTCCAGTCACACTGCATCACTTCTTTACCGTTGTCTATGGCCCAGCTGTTTCCGCCTTGTTTTCATTCAGTTTGTTTAGTGCTTTTCATGTGTTCTACAACTGTCTGCCTTCAAACATAAGCTGCAGCCTTGATGCAGCACAGCACATTACTATCACTGTGAAATTTGTGTTTGCCAAACTCAATGACAGAGCCTACAGGGGTGAGTTTTAAAGTTTTCGGCATCTTTTCATCACTTTAATTACTCACATCTGGCAGCTGAAGTGAAATTTGAGCTGCATTAAACATGAATCCCTAAACACCCGTTGAGTAACTCTGTACACCAGAAGCAGTATATCACAGCATCTTTAGCTATGTAAATTTGAAGTGCCTTAAAAAAAAAAAATCATCAAACAGTAGAAGGGGAGTTGCGTGCACTAAATAAGTGACACTTGTACATTCACTAAAATTTAGTTCACAGTTAATACATATTTTTATTTTTTGCACAAAATGTAAAAAACTAAAGATTCATGGTAAGAACACAAATTCCATGTTTTTCTGTGGCAAATGGATTTCTAAGATCCCTACTGGTAAATGCCTGGCCACCATGCAGGTTTAAAATACGGATACCTGCGCAATATGAAAGGGACTGAGACAAGCAACTCATTCCTCTGGAGTCAGACAGAAATGACTTCTAGTCACAACTGCCCTGGGCTTTTCACACACTGGTTGAGGACGGAGTCTTCAAGGGGGACATTTCATCAGGGCACATTTAAGCACCATATTCGTGCAGGATTTGCAGACGTCAGATTCTTGCAGCATTAATAAGAAATCAAAGAGGCATTCTCTGGATAAACTGTAAAGTGAAACAGTCTTCTTGCTCCTTCTAGTGGGAAGGAGATGAACAATACTAACACTAACACAGCCTGACGTGATGCTATGTCATACACTCCCCTGCATTTAATTTCCTCCCACTCTGTAACTTTCCTATCTTCAAAGCATCTGACGAAGTGGGATTTTCTCCCACGAAAGCTCATGCGATTAATAAATCTGTTAGTCTTTAAAAATGCCACAAGACTCTTTTGTCAATACTAACACTGTATCACACTAGCTGCTTAAACTGAACGGCATATCCAATCAACTGCAGCTTGACTCAAACAGATTTTTTTATCAAAGAATAAAAACTAGCTGTAGGTAAGTACTAGCTCACATGCTTTTACTAATTGCTGAAGCTACACTGCAGTCTTGACAGGTCCATTCAATTATGCTTAAGATAACTGAGCGTGGTCAGAACCAGGCCTGGTCGACGCTATTGAGTCTACAAAACAGTACAGGTATACACACTGTAATGCTACTCCCACCGCTGCATTTCCACTGCTATACTGACAAAATAAAACCTCCTTAACAAGAGGCGCAGGGCTTATGGCAGTGTAGTTAGGGTGACGCAGTATCCGTGTAGACCAGGGGTCAGCAAGCATGCCAAAAGTGGCATGTGAGCTGATTTCGAGCAGAATGCAGTGCCCTTCCCCACGCCGCCAAAATTGCCCTGGCCTTTCAGCAGCGCAATCCTGAAGTGCCACCCGCAGTGGCTTTGTTTCAGTGGATGGGGGAGAGGAGGATGATTGCCTGAAGCACCGGCAACAGTGGCTCAGCCAGTCTTGATGACTTACCTCCCTAGCCTTTTGGTATCCCTGCCACAGCTCCTTGGTTTTCACGTCACTGCAGCTTGTCCCGTTCAGACCTGCTCTGCCTTGCCACAAGAAAACTGACTGTAGGTATCAACGTTCCTTCAGCTGGAGAGGGGCTGGGACTGAACCACCGCCTCTCCCCAAAAGCTGATCAGTGGACCCGTCACCAACAATTCCCTGCCCCAAGGCAGAACTGTCAGTGGCCCCAGAGAAAGAGATGGTTGAGCTCCCAGTGGGCTTCTGGCAGAACTTTTTACTTATTTATCATGTGCCATGCAGGTTCCCAGGCAGCTGAGGCGGCGATATGTGCTACTCAGCCTCTCAGGTCCGTTTAACTTCCCATGGAGATTGCTGATGAACCCAGGAAACTGCGTAGCAGATAACACCTCACCTGCCACCTGAGAACTGCATGGCGCATAAGGAAGAAGCTCAGAGGAGGGGCAGAGAGCAGTAGAGGAAAGAGGTGTATGGAGAAGAGGAGGATGTGTATCCATAGAGCCCTGCGTGGATACAAAAATGTGGATCCACAACCAATCGATATCCGAGACATGTAAGCACATATACGATCCGCAATCCACATCTCCATGTTTTGTGGGTATCCACAACCACCCCGCCCCTGCCTTGCAGCAGCTCCGCTCAGCTCCTCATCATTACACTGTGCTTCTGTTTTGTGTTCCTGCCTGTGTGTGTTGTGTAATGTAACAACTTAAAAGCAGGGGCTAGGAAATGTGCACACACTGTTTTTATTTTAAACAACATTATAGAGAGTCCTGAGGATCCTGGTGCAACCTCTGTTTTTTCTTCTGGGGCAGCTGCCTGTCAAGTTCCTGGATTGTTAGAGAGCGGCAGCTGCCTCACACAGAGCCCGAGGAAGGGGGCAGGGAGGAAGGCACTAGCCAGCAGCTCCCAATACTGTTTGTTCAGAGCCCTGCTGGCCCTGATCATCTGGTTATTCCACCTCCTAGAGCGAAGATCAGGTCACTCAACTGTTCAGCATGGGCAAGGTAATTCATTCAGCAGAGCGATCAGATTGGTAGGCTGGCAGCCAGAGAACGGGGAAGCAGGAGCCCACCATCAGCTGATGTGCATGGGCTCTGGCGAGCTAGGTTCAGGGAGCCCGAGAAACTGCTGAGAGGGGAGAGAGTTGCCAACAGCTCCCAGTGTTTTTCAGAGCCTTCACTGGCTCCAATCTGAGCAACTGTTATTCTGCCTGGGCTGGGCTGGAAAGTCTGAGCTGCTGCAATTTCTCAGCTGATCAGTGGAGGTGGGGACTGGCCACTGAAACTGAACACCCCCTCTGACAGGCTGGGCTATGGCTCTCACAGTCTGGAGACAGAGACTGAAGGACAGCTGGGGGTGGGACCCAAGACCAGGATGAGCCAGTAATAGCCCAATGTTGTTCAGAGCCCCGGCTAGCCCAGATCTGAGCAACTCTTATTCTGCTGGGGCTGGCCATGTAAACAGGGGCTGCTGAGATCACTCAGCTGTTTGGTGCTGGGGGGAGTGGCTGACAGTGGGGGAAGTGGGAGGGGGAGCAACTGTTACTCTGCCTGGACTGGCCCCTGGGTTCGGTGAGGGCTGCAGCTGTAACCAATCAGATGTTCTGGGCGAAGCAATGGTGCTCTCTGCAGGTACAGCCGTGACCAGATAAAAATAGTATCCATACCCAAGCTGCAATCCGCAGCAATGGGTCTGCGGATATCCGCATTTGCACCCACGGATGCAGATATCCGTGGATAAGAAGCGGATATCCGCAGAGCTGCAGGGCTCTACGTATCCATCTGCCCATGCCATTTTCTGACACCAGGCCCCTTGGCAACTGGCCTCCTTAAGCTCCTGCCAGCAGACTTACAGATCTGATGCAGAAGCGCCCAAGTGCACCAAGGAGGAGAGCATATGGTGCACAGAGCTGCCATGGTCAGTGGGGACAGTGACATGTGAGCTCTCCATGCTCTGCAGTGGCTTATTAAGGGGCCTTGGGGCCCTGGCTCCCAGTGGGCCTCAGCCCCCGCTCTAGCTGGTCTGTCCCCAGGGGGCAGTGGGGCCAATTGGCACACAGTGTGGCTTCCAGTGCACCCCTCCAGGGCCCATGCCAGAAACTGTACACAGCACACCAGCAGCCCTGTTCCCGGAGTGACCAGTCGCACCAGCCCGCCCTGCCCCTGGAGGTGGGCCAGTTGGCCCAGGGTCAGGGTAGGGCAGCGGAGCCTCGCCTCTAGCCCAGGATGGCTCCATAGGCCAGTGCGTGCAGTAATCGACCCTGTCCACACCCTCCAACCAAGCAATAAGTGGAATTTCAAAGATCCCCAAGACTTTAAAGGGGGGAAAGGCTGCAGGAAGGCGGAGTGCACAGGGAGGCCAGAGCGGTCAGGACGGGCACTGTGGGACACCTCCTGGAAGCCATTTACCCCGCCAGAACTAAGCGGCGCGGCGCCCGGACGCTATCAGAAGCTCCCACCTCAGGCTGAGGGTCTGACTGGGGAAGGCCGGGGGCGCGGGATGCGGTGCGGTGCGCACACCAGCCCTGCATGGGCGAAAAACTGCCCCAGCGTGCGGCTCTGGCCGACCCCCCGCAGCCTAACCCCGCCCAGCTTCCCCCGGCCGGGGCCCAGAGCCCCACCGGGCCGGGCCCCTCAGCCGCGAAACCCCAGCTCCCCGCTCACTCACGCTTGTACTCGGCCATCAGCCGCTTGAGCGCCGTGCCCGCCATAGCCGGCCGGGCCGCTCAGCTCCCCGCCAGCCGCTTCCGGCAGGGGCAGCGCCGCACCATAGAGTGCCGGGCGGCGCGGCTAGAGGAGGCGGGCCTCCCGGGCGGCGCTCGCTCACTCGCTCTCGCTGGTACTGCGGCGGGGTCCGCCGGGCACACGCGCTGGGGGCGGGGCGGTTAGGAGAGTCCGGCCCCGCCTGGCTATAGAAAGTCTGTGGCCACCAGAGACTCAGAGGCCTGGCCCCGCCCCCTCTTATACACTCTCACCGGCCGTTGGGGGCTTGTTTCGGGCTGTCTCTGAGCCGCTAATCTGGAGCCCAGACGGGCCCAAGGGTCTTAGAACGAGCCTGACTCGGGAGACCAATCAGACCCACACTTCTTTCCCGCTCTTATTGCTGAGAGCCCACTGGCTGTGTGCTACTGACATTCTGATTGGCTGTCGCTGGGGCACGGAAAACCCCCAGCCACCACCCCGCTCCAGAAACCGGGCGTGTGCTGGGCTGGTTGGTTCCCATGGGGGCTGGCTTATTTCTGCTGGTCAGCTGACAGCCCTTGCGCGCGGAGGCGGGGGCCGAGTTAAGGGTGCGTGTCTGGTGGCGGGGGGCCGGCGGTGTCCTCCTGGTCGGGTCCCCCCCCTTGGTTAGTAGTGGGAGCTGAGGGGTGGGGGTGTAGGGGCCGGGTCCCCTCAATGCCCGGTTCCCCTGGATGATCTCCCCACGGGTTGGACACAGCCTGGGGCAGTAGCTCTGGGGGGTGTTCCCTGAACTGCCCCAGTGCTGGAGGGTGTCTGATCTGTACCGAGTGCTCCTGTTCTAATGCAATGCCCGGCCCGCACCGCTCTCTCCCCCAAGTGCCAGCAGGGCGGAGGGCCCTCACAGCGTGGTGGGCCCCTGGGCACGGGCCCCATTGGCCCGTGCAGTAATCTGCCCCTGGTCCTGCCAGTGCTGGAGGGTAGGGCCTTGGGCCAGAGGAGCTCCCACCCCACCCCTGGGACGGCTGGGCTGCTCCTGTTCGCTCTGCTCCATGGCTGGGGCTGGGGCTGGCTGGTGGCTCATATGGCCTCCACAGCCACCCCCAGCAGGTAGGCCTCCCTCACCAGCCACAGCCCCCACCCCACCCTCTGAGCTGCACCAGCCGCAGACCCCTCGCAACCCTGCAAGTCCTCCCAGCCCCCTGATCAGTGCCACTCATGGGCCCCCCCATCCTCTCAGCAGTGCCACTGGTACACCCTCTCCCCAGTCCCTGAGCAACGTTGGCTGGGGTCCCTGACCATGCCCCCCCCCCCAGCACTAGTGGGCCAGGTGCATATCCCCCCCAGGCAGGGCACCACCACAGTGGGGGGACAGGGTGGCCATCCCTGGGCCTTGATCTGGCTCTGACTTGGGGGATTCTGCAAGAGCATGACCCCCCAACCATAATCCCAGTAGCAGATGCAATCCAAGAGGCAGAGTTCAGTGCTTCCTGGTGGACTCTGCAAGCACATCGGTTAGTCAATTTGTCAAAGTAATTGATGTGCACCAGCTCTTTCCCTCTAAATAAAGTCTTCGAACACAAGCAAACTCCAAGCACTGCTTTAGATAAACAACTGAGTTTATTACGTACAGAAAAATTGAAAATAATTATAAACCAAATAACAAGTCAGATTTGATCATGAATAAAGCAAATCACATTCTAAACTCAACACTTTAGTAGCAAGTAGGTTCTGACACACAAGCTTATGTCCTAATAAATTTGTTAGCCTTTAAAGTGCCATAGGACTCATTACTTGTTTTAGTCTTTGATGTTATTTTACACACACACACAAACAGCCCCACCCCCACCCCCACCCCCCATGGGCAGTCTGTCAGTTGCTTGATGTTGCATCATGGATGGATTACAAGGGAAAGCCACAGAGACAAAACCACCTCTGTCTTTAACATGTTTCCTCATCACCCCCTGGGATCAGGTGATCGGCCATGTCCGACAATGGGTGCGGTTTCCTCCACTTGAGCCAAATGAGCCTCACCTTATCAGATATTCGGGCTAGTCCGTTGTTCCTGTATGCACGCCTCAACAAGACATGAAAGCTCACTGCATTGTGGTTGCCTGCATTTACTCAAGCCACGTGAGACACACATTGGGGAATGTTACATAGCAGAGTCTCATAACCCATGCATCTGACATAGCGAGAAGCACGCTATCAGAACAATAATGTTAATGTGCATTATGTCATGAGCATTCCAAATATGCCTTATGCAACACTCTGCATATAGCAATACACAGTCACATGGTAGGGGTGAACATGAAGGATACACAAATCACACCATACAGTCTGTTACCCACTCACCAGAACTTAGCTCCCATTGGGGGAGAGGGTACAGGGTTGACTCCCCCATAAATGGGCAGAATTCCCCCAGATTATGGCACATACACAGGGGCCTAGGACATCTCCAGAGAGGCAAGGCCTCCCATATTCAGTGTACATGAGCAGGGGCGGGGGGGGCTTAGACCTTCCACTCCTGACCAGGGGCTCTGTTCTGCCCCGCCAGGAGTGCAGTCTTCCCCAGCATCTTGTCTCTGCAGGGAGCCCTCTGCAACTCCCTTGTCACGGACCCACTCAGTCATGCCCATGAGAGCAGGGCTGCAGAGATCTCCATTCCCAGCCACAGGGCCCACCCGGTCTCTGCAGGTGCACAAACTGATACGTGGTGTCAGCATGGCAGCTGAAATCAACGTTTACAGTTACCACTTCAAAGCAAATCGTGCCAAGCCTAGCTCCGGGAGAACTGTTCTTGCTAATCTTGGGTGAGGTTCGTGGCCTGACGTGACATGGAGAGAGCGCATTGGCAGTTAACACACCGAGCACTATGGGGAAAGTTGCCTGGTGTGGCAGCCAGCACACCACCTTGTCATGATGCCGTGTGCAGGTGCAATGCACCCATGGTACACCACAAGAGGGCTCCGGCCCAGCTCAGGCTGCCACGAAGGGAAGACTTTACAGCAAGCCCACGAGACAGTCCCTAAGATCTATGATTACTGGCTTCAGGGGTTCAAACCCTCTGTGTCTGCCATAGGCTGGGCTGGGTGTGCATTTGTGCTTTAAGAAGTTGTGGCAACACTAACTATGGCACCTTTAAGATCAGGAACTTTCTGGGCTGGCAAAACACAGCAGCTTGCAGCTAAGCACTGAATTATAAGTGCAAAATGAAGTGAAATATGTTCTGTTTATTTGGTCTCTGTGATTCCAGGAGCTGCTCCCTCTGTTCCTTAGAATTCGTGACAGCTCATTTGTCTAAGTGCTTTATGAGCACCACTAATTCTTTAGTCCTTTTCTGACTCAGCTTCATGGGAGTTGGGAGAAAAAGTCCAGGACCTTTTGTAATAATAGTAATGTGCCTTTCAGCCGCCTCACTGTAATTACAAGCTGGAGGATTTAGCATCAGAAAAGAATGGCTAAATACACACACGCACACACACAAAAGGCTGCATTTCTCCTTTGGCCTCTCACTGAATGCATTAGCCTGTTGATCCCAGAGTAGTTCCATTAGCTGCACCCATCAGACCAGGTTTGAATTGAGAACATGTACATTTTAAAATCCTTATGAGTAGTCCAAGGTTTCATGGCCACAAAGAATGTTACAGGGTGGCTGGCCCTGTCAGGGGAGATGGGCCCCCTATAACTAATCAGCTACTGCCCAGTGGATGCTGTTAGATCAGCCACAGGTGGGGGGTGTAATGATGATCTACTACACACAAATTTGCAGACAGCAAGACAAGGAAAAAACTCCTGCTGACTAGGCAGATGACCTGCAGGATGCAATCCAGTAGGGAGTAGATGGTGTCTCCAGAAGATTCCAGCTCAAGGGAAAGGGATGCGAGTGATATCTTGGACAGCTTCATTTCAAAGCCATAAAACTGAAGCTGCAAAGAAGAGGGTGCAGAATCCTTTGGCTGGAACATGTTCTGTGGTTCACCAGTTGGTGAACTTGCACACAAACCCACCTGACTCCGTACATAATACAGGCCACCAATTTTCACACAAGTCCTTGTACTGCAGGAAAGTAGAGCATTTCTTAAAGATTTCATGCGAGTCCCCCAAATCCTTTGGCATTTTGATCCAATGGTTACTTTACCTGCATTGTGGAAAGTATGTGCCTCCTTGGAGTTAAATTTGTCTAGCTTGTTTCTCACCACTTTTATGGCTGTGCTGCATTAGAGCCTCCAGGTACTCTTGGATTGTGAAATGGAGTTGGCCATATAAAATGTAATATCTCATTGAAAGATGGGAAATTCAGACTTCACCCTCATTTTTAGTTTCTGCATACCTGCAAAGAGCTTGAGAGCTGTAGGCTATCCTGCTGATCAGGGATGCAAGTGGAGAGTTAGCTGCAGTCACATAGGCCAGTAAAATTAGATTAGAGAGATGGAATCTGACCACCCTAAAGTAAATAGTACAGTATTCTGAGAGAAGGGGGAGACAGGTTCCCCTTCTCCTGATTCATGTTTTCTACTCTCCTCCTGCTGCTCTGAGACCTAGGTTACAGGGTAGACATCAAGCTTCAGTTCCCTGAATGGTTCAATCCCCCACAGATGTAAAGAAGAGATCCTTGGAACAAGGGAGCCTCCCCCTGTGAGAAAGCAGTACACCTCACAGATAGTACCACCTGCTCAGAGCACAATGAACCTGTCTTGGGTGCGTGAGGTTTGTTGTATCCCCCATTTTTTTAATGGTATTTGGGCTACAGGAGCCATTTCTAGAGACAAAAAAATAGACATACATTGAAGCAACAAGTATGGTACACTGAGTTTAAAATGTCAAAGCAGAGGCTACATTGAGACGTGCTTTTCACTCTGCGTGTTTCTCTACAAGGAAGTGGAATACATCTAGTGATGTGTCTGACACTGTAGGACATACTTTAGTTTATCATGAGGTAAAAGCTTCATGCAATTATCCTAGAGATGCCTCATCACAGAGAGAAGGAACAGCTCCTGTAAACTGTTAAATCGGGAAATCAGTGATGGTAAAAGATGTCTGGAGCAAAAAAGCAAAAAGTTGCCTTTTTTAGTTTGGGGAAATCCTTTGTTTATGTGAACTCAATGCTCTTGATTAACCAACTGCTATATTTGTACCTAGAAGTACCTAAAAACATACTGCTGTCAGAATGGCATCTCAGTAGCTTCAGTGACAGGTAGGTGGTCTCTTGAACAACTCAACACAGCTGTTGTTTATGCAGGAGCCAATCTTCCACCCTCCTGCCCAATTATTTTTTGGTTCAGGTAATTTTCTTTAACGAACAATTCATTAGCTATTCCTCCCCGGTTAACAATAATGTCTGAATTACTGAGTGAGTGGTGCCTTCATTGTAATCCTAGTTGTCTGTGAGTTTAAGTATCCTGAACTGTGCATTCACTGTATCTATCATCATGTGTAGTGTAGCTGATTAGAGCTGTCCAAGGTGAGGATTTCAACATGAGATATGGCAACAAGTGAAGCAACCACAATTCAGTGACCTAACTTCAAATAAAGCCATCTGAAATGCAAGAGCATTAAACAATAGCCATGAGACAGAGTACCAAACTATATTTACTGTATACAGTAGAGGACAACAAATAATGTACAAATTGGTGAATAAACTATGAGCTCTAACAGAATATCTCGCCCTAGCCCATATACAATACAATGAAAAAGAAAATAATGACTTTCCCCGCAAGATTTCAAGCAAAGAGATGATCTAATGTTGTCAAATGGGTCAGGTAAATATAAAAGGCAGATAAGGACCTAATCGAGCAGCAATGGACAACCTATTGGAGGATAACAGGCTGACCTTTTAAAATTTTCATTTGGAGTAGAGCCCAAAACATCATACAGAACTGAAAGTCACCACACAAATGCATTCAAAATTCAATACATTTTGGGAAGCAGCAGAACAGAAATTTCTAAGAAGAACCTTGAGTTATCTTTTCAAGGCTTTTGTGCTTAGCAATCTTTCAATAGCACTTCTGCACATACAACTTGGCCATGAACTTATCAAGAGTCTATGAGGGGTTTTGGTTTGTTTTCCATAAGACCACATTATCCATAAGAAAGCATACTGAAAGAAATCAGAGGCCACATATTTACTAGTACCAAGTGAGTAATAATGATACAACTTCTATGTTTGTATTAAAGGGAACTAGAGGGACAAGTTGCACAATTTTTTGTCCGCCACCTATTAAAGTGATAGTACGCTGTGATGATGGCTTTTTTTTGGTGATCTTATGGAACACAATGCACTACTGTTCAGTCATGAACACCAGTAGGTTGAACCAGCATTCTGGTAATAACTCAATTGCTGACATTAATTCTGGGCAATTCTCTCATTTTTGTTTTTCTAAAACCAAAATTTCCATCTATTTTATCAGATTATGATGAAACATGTACCTCTGCAATATTTTAGACGTTTACTCTGTACTAAGCCTTGTATCTGCATGTACAGTCCTTGTATGAGAGGTTTTAAGTTTTACAGTAATAACCATCTACAACACCTACTAAAATCTTTTTTAAACCAATAATCTTTCCTTTCCTTCACTTAGCTCTATTGCAGGAGGAGACTTTTAAACTCACTAATGAAGTTAGACTATGCTGAACTATTTACATGATTAGAATTATGCAGTGGGAGTAATATAACAAGAGCCAGGAATGAACAATCCGTGTTCCAGAATATGTGTGGACACTTAGGCCACAGGTTTACATAAACAAGGTAACAGCAGACAAGACAACCCATATTTTGCTTAAACTGAAAAGGTAATTCCATTTGGCCCGATTTAAGATGTAGATTAATCCCTGCAGATACAGTTTTGACTTGCACACGCAGTATGTCAGAGAGACTGCAGAACAATTTTGGTAAATGTCCTCAAGTTTTAGAAGAATCCTGTGTGATTGGCATTGAACATGCCGATCATTACTATTTAATAGCAAATCCAAGGACAGATGAAAAGTGAGGTGTGACAAGGGTCTTTCAATTCCTCTTCTCAAAAGGACAGCATGCTTAACACACTCCACCTGTCTGCTGTTGAAACACATCAATAGTATCTTCATCTTCCATCTCCAGCTGTTGGATTAATGCACACATTTTAATATATACATCGCTATGCATTTTAAAAGGGCATTTAGTTCTTGCACTGTTAATAGCACTACTCATTAAGATGATGTGTTTAAATTTATACATTAATGCTTATTAAATTCCCCTCTCCACCCACTTAGGAAGCAACATCACCCCTTTATCACAATGTCATCACAATTCCAGGAACAGGTTGTGTTGGCCTCCCTACCGTCAAGGCATTCCAGGCTGACTGACATGCGCTAGGGAGCAAGACCTCTGATTTAGGCAGTGAATTGGGGTCTAAGATCCAAGTCATTAAGGCTTGATGTCATTTTAAACTTTTCCTTTAGTCTCAACGCTCATCACAGATTGCACAATTCTGGCTCTCTATGTACACTGTGGCTCCCTGAAGAGTCTCAGGCCTGGTCTATACTTAAAAATTAGACCAACCTACCTGTGACTCAGGGCTGTGGAAAATTTCAGGTCCCGAGGACCTCAGTAAAGTCAAAATGACTCCGTAGTAGACATAACTAGGTCAAAAGAAGGATTCTTCCATCAGCCTAATTACCACCTCTCGGAGAAGTGCATCACTTACATGAACAGAAAAACCCTTCTGTCAATGTCAGAAGCATCTATGACGCTACAGACGCAGAGCTGAAGCGCCATAGCTGTGCTGCTGTAGTGTAAACATACCCTTGGCATACTTCCCCAAGCAGCCTGGAACAAGTATCTCTGTGCTGTGTCCTCTCTAGGTGCTAAAGGAGTGGCTTCTCTTCATTTCGCCTACAGATCTCCCCAAACTTGCAAATGAACACTTCATTCCACTCCCAAACAACCTCTGCAGCAGTGCATGTTCAACCACGGTGCTGCTCAATTTGTTTTCTGAACACCGAGGGCCTGGAACTCATCTCAAAGAGCCAGACTGAACCCTTTTACTTGTGGGAGTAAGTGCTCACCACTGCGAAGTTACTCACATGAGGACCACCATTAATTCCATAAAGATTACTCTGTGGGTACCGAAAGTTAGTCTTTTCAGCAAGCCATCCTGGGGAGCATTTCAATCAACAGCAGTCAGGGTGTCCTTTTTCAACCTAGGCCTAGATCATCTCTCTCATAATTTTTAGATCCAATTACAAAGCAGCTTTGAGGGGCATTCCCTCAAGGCAGAACAAATCACTTTAGTCAGTGATTTATTTAGTTCTCTCTCAACCCCAAAGGAGGGCTCATTAGTCCAATTCATACCATCCAGAATACATCTGTGTTTTGTTTCTAGTATTCCCCACCAGAGGCCTTGTCCACCCCAGGAATTTTCCTCCTTGAAATTTCTCATCATTGCCAATATTGATTCAGCTTCAGCAGAGGCAAAAGAGATGGTAGCACTAGTGTAGACGAGGCACCAGCAGTCCTGTGTGTTCATCATGGTCTTGTACAGACCTAGCCTGAGTATGGTTAAGACGACAATGCTTAAAATTCTGGCAACTATTTGGAGCCATATCTATACTAGTACTCTCACCTCCTAACTGGGTCAAGCTCCACCAGTGGTAGCAATTAAGAGAAATTTTAAAAGAAAAGAAATCCTAATACAGATTTGGGATCTGCTGGGCCTACGGCAGAGATGGTTTCTATCAAAATGCCCCTAAAATAGTTTTTCTAGAGGCAGCCACATCTAAAGAGTTCTGCTACAGTTATTACAACGTATTTTTGTACCTGTGCAGGCGTGTCAGTTTCATTAATTGGTTGTCCATCAAATCTGAATCTAATCTGTCTCATTGACAAACCCTGGAAGTTAAAGTAATTAACATGAGATATGGAGCTCTTACTTTGGAATCCAAATAAAATCAGTTTACTGATTAGGAGTATTTGCTGTAAGGTGCAAAGATCAGAATTCAGAAGATTTAAAATGACAGGAGAGCTATGTTGTAGAATTTATTACCCAGATGTCAAAACCCTAATTTAACTTGATGTCCCAGGGCAGGTGCTATATGAGCAGGACATCCATTTCGGAATAGCGCATGCCCTGTGTAACACCTAATTGTAGGCCAGAATCCAATTGCCACTCAGTAAGACGAAGGGCATCAGAATCTGGCACTCAGATGTTCTGGCAAGGAGGGATAGGGTAACAAACACCAGAAAGGCAGAGGGGGAAGCAAGGTAAGAAAACAAAGAACAAGGGTTAAAAAAAATCCTAAGGAAAAGGACAAATGAGAAGACACGGGTAAAGGAAGACAAGACAACAGAAGGAGAATGCAGAGAAATGTCTTTAGGTAATCACATTAGCAACAGCATTTCATTTAAAATTTACTTTAGAGAATAAGACCACTGCCCAGAAACTGAAGTAGCAAATTTTCTGTGAAATTACATATGAGGTCTTGGGTCCCCATTGAAAAGATTCCATTTGCAGCTAGATAACTTCCACCCACTCCAGTTATCTAGCCCTGGGGGAGAGGGGGAAACCAGGGGAAATATCAAGCAAAAGCTATTTTGACAAAACCTTTTGAGGCTGGCTTTCTATATAGACTACTACATCCAAAAAGCTACATCAAAAGAATGTTAAGGTTGCAAATTCAAGCACTCAAAAGTTAGACAATGCTAAAATTAAGTTTACCCATTCCACCTTAATTCTGCTCCGTTGTGCCTAGGCAATGGTCTTTAATTATATTATCACATACTATTTTTTTTCTGGGACACCTGTCTCATTCTGTTTGCAGATCTTTAAAAATTATTGTGCCCTCTGACATCTGTTGGAGCTTTTGTTTTATTTTATTTTACTTTATTTTAATGAAGTATTTCCTGCCAGGACCTCAGACAGCACAGAAGACACCATTTTGCTCTACATACTTTGGATTTCTGTGACCCCCCATCTGCTGATAGCATGATCCCTTTCGCCTATGCTACTCTTCTGCTTAGCCCTGGGTGGCACCAAGGCATGACCCCTGCACCTGGCAGCACATAGCTTTCTGTTGAGGAGGGGAAGAGAGACTAAGCTACCAGAGCAGAATGGTGCAGAGGAATAGAGAGACAGCAAAAACATTAAGGGGAAAAAGAAGAAAAGGAAAAGATAGACAACTACTTTTTATCTTCAAAACACTCTGCAAACTGCTGAGACCGTATGCCACTCCTGGTAAGGATTTTATATACACTGAAGTGAAAAAGTCTAAGGCAACAGAAGGAATTAGCGTCAGAGCCAGGATTAGAGTTCAAGAGTTCCTGGCCTCTAATACCAATGTTAGAGAACCAGGAGTGTTCAGAGAGGAGGAAGTTGTTTTGATTCGTTAAAGTTTAACTGAAACCAAATCTTTCAAACCTGAAAAAAAATTAGGTCCCCAAATCCGTATTCTACTATGTTCTCTTATAATGGCATCTATTCATTCTCCAGTGCATTTGGTATTTAATACATTTTATGAAAAGAAGAAAAGTTTCCGTAATTCCAAGGTCTTTCATAAATTAAGTCATCCTACCAACTCTCCAGTACTGTGATGAATTCATTTGTAACGCTCGACCACAACATATAAAAGCTGTATTAATCATACGTACCTGTCTCTCACAATAAGCCTTCATTAGTTTGCTTAGGGGTGTGTGCCTTTTTATTTTGAACTGCACCACTGATCCATCCTGGCCAGCTACTTTTAGATTGATGTGGTCATTCTCTGTTTTTACTCCTTCCTGCAAAATAAAATGCAAAGATGGACATCACTATTTATGAGTAAATGTTACCCGAAGAACCTGGAAAAGACTGGTAAGCAAACTGTTGCCCTAGCATTCCTTCCTACGAAAAAAGGCTTGATGTTCTCTATGGCATATGGAAAAGTAACCTTCAGATTTTGTGTTTAATTCTAAGGCTTGGAGGCAAAGAGGTAAAAGCAAGGAACTTTAGAACAAATTATTAAAAACTTAAATCTCCAAGACTCCCCATGTGTCCCACTCGCTCTTAGCCCCAATAAACTTTGGGCCTGCTCTCTCCCTGTGATGCCTCAGGTTGCCCAAAGTGTGTATGATGGTGATGCTGCTCAGAGAGTCTGAACTCTTGGCTTGGCTCCAGCCTCAGGACACAGACTTGCCCAACAGGATCAAAAAGCAAAGCCTCAGGCCAGGGCTAGGAAGATGCCAGACAAGCTGCCAGCTCAGCAGACCAGCATAACAGACCTGAACAATTGCTGCCCTCGGACCACACAGAATCCCACAGATACCGAGTGTGACAGACATGTCAATTTCCTCCAAAATCCTGGAAAACCCTTATTAGATTAAATGCAAAGTTTATGTATTATTGTGGGCTACGACTGTATGTAACCTCTCTAAGGGGGAGATGTGATAGGAAGCCTGGGAGTTCAAAGAACTATACTGAAAATGTGCTGGACAAGAATGGCCTTTTGGGACAAAACGTGTGAAGTGCATTTCTGGGGGAATACTGAGGGTAAGATTAATGCAAATTCCCCATCTCTGGTTATGCAAAAACCCAGTTTTCTGAAGCTGTGCCCTGATGAGAGGGCCTTTGTCTACTTATTACCTGTTACAGAACACAAGTTCAAAGGTCAGCTGTATAAGAAACCAGGTTAATCTTCCGAGTCTAGAGTCTGGCTCTGAATCTGAGACAGTTAGGAACTTGTAACACACAGGGAAAACACAGTTGTGGGTTTTGAAGGATTGACACTTTCCGGAGCCCAAGTCTGAAGCTGGGGTGACCACTGGTAAGCTTTTTAGCATATGTGCAGGTTCTTTTATTGTTTTTTAATATGCTCCTATCGCTGAATGCTTTCACCTTAACAATAAACGGGCCTGTTTACGAAGTGCTGTGGGGTGACTTGTGACGGTGGGCAATCACATTGTTCCTAGCCCCTGGGGAGACAACAAAGTAAAGCGCAGACACTGGCCTTTCAGACAGTCTGTCTTGCTGGGCACATCACATGTAGGCAAGCAACCATGCAGCCTGGAAAAATCCTTGTCAAGAGGGAGAGAGGCAGAGCTCTCCAGTCCTGAGAGGTGATGACTGGGTTGCTTAGAGCCTATAGTGGGTGCCCTCGGGGGACCGTGGAGGGGAGAGAGAGATGCAGCTGCCCTGAAACTGTACACTGAGGCTATGTAAATGGCAAAGTCTAGGCCCCTGTGGACATGCACTAATTCCCCTAAAGCCCCATATGTCTCTTTCTCCACCCCAACACCGGCCATCACTGGGAAAATTTGTGACTATGAACAGAGGGCTCCCAGGCAGTAAGGTCTGCTTTTTCCATTTTCTCCCATCCTCATTGCCAGAATTACCCAATGTCTCCCTCCTGCCTGCGGCTGTACGGACATATCTCATTCTCAGTGTACTCCCATCTAGCTCTGCAATAAATTCCCTTACTTATCAAACAAGTCAAAATAAGGTGATGGAGGATCTCCTCAGCACATCAAAGTTTATAACATGGCCACCCAGTCTGTGCTACGGCTCACAACTACTACTAAGTCAGGCCGCGACAAATGTGCCACACTGCTATGGCCCAGCCCCAAAACTAAGGGGCCTAGGTGTGCGGCACTTTAGAACACCCCTACCACTGAAAAAAAGCTGCTGCCCAGGGCCCTTTCAGCAGCGGTGGAGGGGGGAAAGGGGAGAGAAGCAGTAGCTCTGAAAGTCTCAGTGCCAACAGCTTTTATATTAGGCGCCTTGAGTACAACAGCACAGCTGGCGCCATGGTCAGATTCCTGGACCCCATTTGTAGAGCCGTGCCAAAAGTGCAGGTTAGATGTCACGTCCCTTCAGTGAAATAACTGTCATTCACTGCATTACCCCACAGCCCTCAAACTCTGCATCGAACAGGCTCACCTCCGCAGGTGCAGAACAAACAAACTGAAGCATTTTAACCGCTGAACAACAATCCTTTATTACAAACCAACTATATATAACCAAACAACATTTACCATTTAAAACTCTGTTAAGTTTAATAAAAATATACAATGCCAACACCTAAAACAGTCATTGTCCAATGTCCTGAAATGCACATCAGAAGGTACTGATCATCTTAAAACCACTGTACATTTGGAAAATCCTCTGAGCCTTGTCCAACAGATGTACCCCAACTCTGTCAGACCTTGCAAATAGCTCTATGATACACAATACACATCTTCCATCCGCCGTGAACCCTCTAATTTCCCAATTAATCTCCTTCCAACACTTAATAGCTTTCATATTGTCACTGTAGTGATTATTCATCCAGATGCTCAGCCAAATCAAAGGAAATCTGCTCTCCTATGAGCAGGATATATATGAGCTGGATACAAGGAATAAGGCCCAGATAATTTCTGCCTGAATGAATCACTAAGTCTGACAGATCACAACTTCTTAAGTCACTGGTGAGTTGCTGCTGCAGAGTGGCCAAAACAGGATGCCAACCTCTTTTTTTCCCTCCTCTCCACACAAATCAGCCTGCAATCAGTCACCCATGGCATGATGTATTCAGCTAGTCTCCTGCAAACTTCTGCAACCTTGTGATTTAGGAATCACACAGAAACCACACATTAGCATCCCTGCACACATTTCTTTTCCCTCAGCAATCAAAATACTCTGCTGTCAGTTCCAAACCTCTATGCTATGGAAACACCACATTAATCTGGATTCTGGACTGAGATCAGGAAGTAGCTATTTGGTCCCACCCCTCCCCCAGGGGCTAATGAAACACAGATTTTCTCAATCAATCCTTCCACATATGCCTTGCCTATTCGTGATTCACAGATATCCCTCTCCCCATGAGACCCCTCATCACACTGCAGCCCCAAGCTCCCTCCCCCTTTTGCCCCACTTCCAATACCCCTCTTCTTCCAGTATATATTCATGGATCTAATTTCTCCTCCAGACTCTGATTACACTGCTTCCTCTTCAAAAATAATAATAAAAAAATTACCACCTATGACTCACCAATTGCTGCAGTCTTTGACCACACACTCCAAATCTCATTTGGTTAGAATGTGTGCGCGCACGCATGATTAATTTATCCTTAATTATGTTAACTGAAGGGTGAGTTCGCCGCCATCAATTCCAATAAGTTCTGTGATCCATCCAGTCATTAGTACCTCTCAGTTTAACCAAAGTACAAGGCAGCAGACAGAAAGCAACCAGTTTTAGAGGGGAAGCTAGCAACTTGGGATCGCCTCAGTCAAATGACCCCACATTTGGATCACTGATGGCACCCCAAGCCTGTAGGAGGCACAACAAATTCCAAGACAATTCAAGTAACCAGATTTTTAGAGTGCTTACAAGATTCGAGATTTAAAGCACATTAAATGGCAAAATAGTTAATATAGATTTAAAATAGCCTGGTGACAGCTTTGTGCCCTTCCTGAACATTCAGCCAAGCTAAACATCAGGAAACGAGGAAACACAGAGGTACAGTACATACCCATGTAATCTTCAGGTGGATCAGGTTCAAAGGACGACTGTTTGTTATCTTGATTGGGTATGAAACATTGAAGGCTAACTAGCCTATTAACTCCACTGTCTGCACAGGTTCAGTATAATCTATTAGGGGTGTGAATAGGCATGTGAGCCTTAGTGTTCCTAACTAGAGAAGTTTATACTTTTCAAATAATTTTTTAATGCGATTTCTACCAAAGGATGCAAGTACTTTGTAGGCTGTTGGGATAACTCAGTAGTGTCAGACACCCTGGTGCAACAATCTGAGACCTGGTTGGATCTCTAGCTGTGAGCCAAAAAGCATTGCCAGGATGTGTCACTTAAGAAAACTTGGTTTTTTTTCCTGGAGAGTATCTCAGGAGTCCTTTGAGCAAATGGACCCAAATTTAGATCACTACGTACCCTTGAATTTCAAGGCAATCTGATTAACTATATGGATTTTACAGCACTTAGAACTGTTGAATTTTAAAGAAAAAATTGATTTTATCATTAACAATCAAATGGTGGAATGGAAATCATCTAGTCATGTTCTGCACTGGCTCTTGCATGATATAAATACTTTCCATTTACTTAAATATCATTCAACATTTGGGTGCCCTAAAGACTGGTAGGTGCCATGTGGTATCTTGGGTACAACTTGACAGACAGACCAATTTGACCCACCTCACATCCATAGTTTGAGCTCAAGATCAGCGCAAAAAACCTCCTAGGACTTTTTGGAAAATGGTTATTTTTCTCAGGGCATTTATCTCCAGAACTGCTAGCTCACATGTCCCCACATTTGGGTCACTAGCTCTTCTCTACATCCTTTAAAAGCACACCAAGCTTCTAAGTAATCTGACTAAATATGATGATTTTTGAGGACTTTGAAAGGTTGAGCTTTAGACTGAAGTCGTAATGTAACCGTAACTATGGTTTACCTGCCTTGCTACTATACTTATCTGGATCCCATTTACAAGACACTGCAAAGATCTGCAAGTTATATACAACATTCACTAATTTTCCCTTAAAAAGGTCAGTGTTTTGTAATTAACAAGCATCTGTTTGCACCACAGAAATAAAATAAAATAAAAATGATAAAATTCTTACTAGGTTCAACTACAAAGTTAGATGGGAGTTTCACTACCTTCAACAGAAGCAGAATTATTTTAATACTAAATGTTTTTGAAACTCCCAACCTAAGTGCTTAGAGCTTGAGGCATTATTTCAACTCCAATAATAAGAGAACACCATTTACAATTTATTTGCCTTGAAGTGTTACTCACTATGCTATCTTTCATTATATCCTTTCAAAGCACCTCCAAATATTTTCTTGTCCATGGTAGTCTGTCTCCCAGAATCTCCTTCTCAGCACTCCCTCCTAACCCTCCCCCAAATTCTCAGGTAGAAAAGACACTAGACTACAGTGCCACCTCTTAGAAAAGACCCAAACCACCAACTGGTCAGCTGTACTGCAGGCCAGCGGCAGAGAGTAAGTCAGCCAAACTGCCCTTTGCAAAGACAGAGAAGAGAGCCGGCACTGGTGAGCGTCCCTATGAGTGGCAGCGGGAGCACACACTCAGTGGGTTAAGAGATCAGAAACACTTGCCTGAACTGTTGATTTACCCAGGGAAATGAATGAGCATTACAAGCAAGGCACAGGAAGAGAACTGGAATAAGAACTAATGGTCATGTGAAAGTAAAGGGAGATGTAGACACAGGAGGCAACAGGCAAGGAACATTTTCCTTTCCTACAGAGAAACAGGCTTAAGTTACAAATAAAACTTGCATCTAAGAAAAGGTGCAAAGTGAACACAGGATTTAAATAAGTCCAAAGAGAGGTATAAATCCTAAAACTGAAAGAATATTTAAACTTGTGTTGATGCGATTTACCCCACTCTTTTGTTTGTGTGTCATACAGTTTGACACTAAGTTCTCTGAGACAGGATACGTTAATCACTTAGCAGAAACAGCTGCAGCAGAAAAAGTAACACTAAGAGGGGAATATGAGCTTCAACTGAGGCCAACAGGCTCCCTCGCTCTCCCAACCCCCCTTAGAAAACTCTGCAGGGCGACCCTCTTGTCCCAGAGGGGAACCAGGCTCCATCCCCCCCCACACCCATGTGGTTCTGAGGAAGCTGCACAGAACTAGCTGAAGACTCACCTGGCAACAAACAGAGAAGCAGTTGCAGCTGGCAGTATCCGACACTGATGACAATGTCTACACTACACATCCTTTTGGTAACATACAGAGTGTTAGACAAAATGTTCCCATAGCACTGGTGTAACTAGCAGCGTAGACAGTGAGGCACTGCTTAGGTGAGCATAGATATGCCTGTATCCTGTGAGCATGCACCTGCTTTTCACCAATACATCTAGCTACACTACAACATGGACACAGCTTATTTCGCAGAGTAGTTTGTAAGACACAAACCCTACATGCCGCCGCAAGAGGTGTGTAGTGTAGACATAGCTTGTCTGTTTTCTAGTTTTGCCTGTGGACAGTCTCTCCTCTGCTGATGAGCAGTTTGTTTTATCTACCTCCCTCATATTCTTGTCACTTAAATCTCACTCCACCAGTACTCTATGCTCCGCCTCCCCCTGCCCTTTCTACCTCCCTTCCTCTTTCTGTTAATCTCAA
The DNA here is from genome assembly GCA_007922175.1 of Pelusios castaneus. Classification (NCBI taxonomy): domain Eukaryota; kingdom Metazoa; phylum Chordata; order Testudines; family Pelomedusidae; genus Pelusios; species Pelusios castaneus. The sequence continues at coordinate 21,971,688 of ML685789.1, read as the reverse complement.
CTCGTCTAATCACAATGGGTCCCCCCAGAAAAACCCAAGGCACTGACCTGTTCTCAAACCATCACTGAGTTCACCCTACCTGTACACTGTATCCCTTTGCCCTACCATTTGTCTATTTAGATTATAAATTCTTTGGCACAGGGACTCTCTCTGTTTGCATACTGCCTGGAAAAATGGGGCCCCAGTCTCAACTGACACACAAAACAAAAATCTCCTAGCATGCTTTTGGATACTATAATAATTTAAAAAAAAAAAAAAAAAAAAAAAAACTCTGACAGTCATCTTTCTATTTTACATCTTTTGTTGGTGTTAACACATTTGAGTTATACATGATTACTACTAGAAACAGTGCAACTTCTGACAGGCAAGAGACAAGCCTGTTCTTTTCTTTTTAGATTATCTTGGTATCTACTCAGGGCACAACACAGATGTTTCCATCAAACACAGCCTCACTAATTCATCCACCCGAAATGCTTTACATCCCAAATCACCAGATTAAAAACCTCAACTGGAATTTAACAGCAATGACTGTCATTTAGGTGCTAAGAATGCAAAAGTCTTAACCATGCTCTTCATCTTAGGAATCATACATCTGTCAGAAACATTCGCTCAAAAGTTATCAGCACAGATGGATGAGCTCTCCAAGTAAGCCAGTGTAATAGCTTGGGTCACTTTTTCTTCCATTATTAGTAGAGATTTCACCCTTTCCTTAAAATGGCAGATTCCTACAAATGAACAGAAGTAAGAGAGTCTCTAGAAAAGATTCTAGGTTCTGAAGGGCACAGTTCAGAGAGAAAAAGATCCATCAGCAGAACCACAAAAAAGCTATACCAAGGACAGCTAGTCAAGTCCAGTCAGGTCCCCAGACTGATTCTCTCTCCCTTCAGCTCAAGATTGCTTCCAGCACAGGAAGTTGCTAACCCTAGTGGAAGAAACAAGGACCATTAAGAATTTTGTGGACTGAAAGTTTAAAAGCTCACTGGGGAAGGCTTTTGTCCCACAAAACAACTTAAATAACTTTTTTGTTTACATGTCTTTCTCAACACTCCTCCATACATCAGACTAAACCTAAGATGGACCATAAGAGTCAAGAAAAAATTAAGATTTACAGGTTAGCACTCTGCTTCCTAGGTAACAGTCTGGCATCACCACTAATTTTTCCACCAAGTCCCTTTCCTACATCTGTCTACCTTGCCACAATATGTGACTTAGAGCTTTGGACACAGATTTCCAAGGGCAATCTAATTCTATTCTCTATAGGTTCTTACACTGTATTGATCACAGTAGCATCTGCATACCTTCCAACAGCACACTAAGTGACATGACCACACATCCATCATATGTTCTTCTCTCATCCTTTCCCTACAGAAAGAACTGTGTGCAGGGTAGAGTGTTGGTTTGTGTGGAGTGTTACATTCCCACTTTTTAATTTTTTTTAAAGAATATATATATCTGTTAAATGCTTATTGTAGAGAAGGCGAAGCAAAAGAAATGCACCTTGCACTTGAAGCAGAAAGTAGTAAGGTATGTGGCAATACTTAGCCCCAGGAGGAGCTCATTCCAATGTCTCAGACAACCCTGAAGAAAGCTCTGTCTCCTGCACAGACAAGCTTTACTCTCACTGTTAATAGCTGCACTGCGCCAGAGGAGCAGATTGTTGACCATGGTCTTCATCCCAGAGCTTCAGATAATCTTTTACATATTCTGGACTCAAGCCATGGAGCACTCTGAAGATAACGATTGAGACCTTGAACTCGATTTGCTATTCTATGGAAAGCTTGTGATATGATGTGCTCATGGAAGCATGTGTTGCTGAGGAAATATGCTACAGCGTTCTGCCCTAATTGGAGTTCCCTACGTGCTGAACATTTCATACCCAGGTATATCACACTACAGCAGTCCAGCCGAGAGGCACCGAAGGCAAAAATAACTGAGACCAGGTCTTTGTCCACCAGGATGGGAGAGTGTCTCTTAGCTAAGTAGTGATGGAAGAGTGCAGTGCTTATAGATGCTGCCACATGAGAGCTCAGTATCAGTGAGGAATCCAAGAGTACTCCTAAACAATGGACTGAAATGACCAACTGTGAGTGTCTATCTCAACAAACAGAAACAGCACCATGGCTGCAGGCTCTTGGAGATATTTTCCTTTGCCCACCAGTATCATCTGTGTCATTCAAGCTCTCTTTTGTGAGATTAGACTTTTCAGGGAATCCCTCAAAAAGACACCAAAGAATCTCCCAGACTTGAATGAAGTCTTGCCAAACCAATCTTCTTCCAGGGATTCAAGGGAAAATTTCAGCCATCACAATTTCCAATGATTCCAATATTGTCAGATTTTTCATCTCCTTTCCTCCAGCAAACAACAGCCAAAAGCCCCTTTGGGGTGTCTTCTCTAGACAACAAAACCTTATCAGTTAAGGAGCCCATCACCTCCACAAAAAGACTGAACAACATTCTTCTCCTGAATCTTACCTCCTGACAGATGGGCTCTGAAGATTATTCACACAGCTCTTCTCAATTCCTAAACCCTTTCAGGACACCTCACCACTCCTAAAGCAAAAAGTGCTACCTAAGAGAGTCTCAAATGTCATCTATTGATGAATGATTGTTCTAGTTCCAGCTGACAAGTTCTTCCGTTTCTATTCAAGGTTCTTGATGGGTAGAAAGAACAACTGGTTTCATCTTAAACCTGGTTGATATTTCTTCACAGAATCTCTGGCTATCTCAACCGAGAATTAGCTCTCTGAAAGAATAACTTCCCTCTGTCAATCTCAATGAGGCCATTGTTTAGTTCAGCTCATCTGTGTTGCATTTGCTTCACAATTTAGGACAACTGGTTGGGCAGTGCCCTTTGATCTCATATACTCCTCGCATTTTCAGAGATGATGGTCATGGTGATATTGAGTCTGAAACAAAGCAGCATCCAGAATTACTAATATAAGGACAACCTGCAGTAAAGACTCAATCATACTAAATTGCTCTTCTTCATACCAAAAGAACGATCAAGGTCCTGGTGAACTTCAATTTTGTTTTTTGCCCTGTGGAAGAAACTTAGAAGCTTCCACAAGTTTCAGATGAAGAATTTAATAAGTGCCCACCAAGTACCAGCCAACTAAGCCTCTATTAACGAGGCACAATGGTAGCCTGTATAAAGTACATTCTCCAGGCATTGCTGCAGCTCTGGCCCTTAGAGAATTTTCTGGGACTACCAGGAAGAGGCACTGGCTCCTCAACTGAGCTATCACTCCATCTGTTCAGCTTTCCATCCCCTGATAAAAATCTTGTTTTCATCTTCAGTGATAACCTGTGACTGGCAACATATCTGTTACATGGCTCTCCAAATGAAGACACGGCAAGCTCGGTTTTTCAGCTCTGAGTTTTCTATTTCTCGTAACCGGCACAGTAATGATTTGTAAAAATCGGTTTCGCTCCTCAAACGAACGTCGCCGCAAGCCAACGAAAGACAGTCCTCTCCAAGGCAAAACCCAACTGGTCCAGCGGAGAAGCAGTGTCACTTCCCAGCAGGATGGAGCACTGCCCGTGGACCCCCGGCCTTTCATGACACCGTGTCTCCTCGACAACGCAGACCCTGGTACGTCAGACCTTTCTGGCTCGCCACAGTGGCTTCACCCTGCTCGGAGCCCTGCTGGGCCCAGGAGAGACTGTAGGACAGGCCCCAACACCCTGGCCTATCTTCCACCCGCTGACTGAGGCCAGAAGGCATCCAGGGCCAGGCCAACGGGCCCTGCCGAGCCCAGCGCGCCCCCTCCCACGGGAGCCAGCCGGCACCCGCGCTCGTGGGAGCGGGGACGCGCAAGCAAAGCCAAGCGAGCGTCGCGCCTGCCCTTCCCCGGCCAGGCCCCGCCAGCAGGTGCACCGTGCGAGGCGCCGCCGGGGATGGCGCGGGTGGGGCGGGGCCGGGCGCTGAGTCCCAGCATCCCTCCGGACCGGTGGGGCTCTCCGCTCCGCCGCGGGGCGAGCCAGGACCCAAGCCGGGCGGGCCGCCTCAGCAGCGCGTGTCCAGGCCGTTGGGCGCGGAGGGGCGGCGCGGGCCCGGCGGCCCCAGGGCGGCTCGGCTCGGCCCGGCGCAGCGCGCGGCGGCCCGGCCGTTACCTTGGGCTTCTCCTCGGACATGGCGGCGTCGGGCGGGGCCGCGGAGGGGCACAGTCACGCTCTCGGTTCCCGCGTCTCTCCCGGTCCCGCCGCCACTGTCCGCGAGAGCGCGCTTCGCCCCCCAAATCCCCGGCCTCTCATTGGCTCCGACGGGGACCATGTGCTGGTGCGCGCTCACGAAGCGCGCTCGCGTGCGATGCTCCTCGTCGGGGGCGCGCTTTGGGGGCGGAGGCAGGTGGTGGCTCTGGGAAGTACGTCAGCTGAGAAGCGGAAGCTGCGCACGACGCCAAAGCGGGGGGAGGGGGAGGTGACTAGGTGCGGGGGCTGGGCCCAGCTCCTCCGAAAGCCGAGGGGGAGGGGCAAAGGGGTGAGAGAGGAGAACTCCATAGGACCTTTGGGGGGGGCAGAAGTGAGCCCAGAGAGCGTGGGGCCCCTCCCCTGCCATACAGTCCAGTGCAGCCACCTAGGGCCTGGGAGCAAGGGGGGGCCTGTGGTGTGGTGTTTGAGTGGTGGTAGTTCTGACAGATCCTCAGGGCTACAAGTACAGGGGAAGTCTTGCTTGCCCACAGAAGCATGAGAACACTATTGTTGTCCCCATTTTAAAGATGGGAAAACTGAGGCTGTATATATGAATATGATGAGTTGGGTCTCCATATGTGCATTTATGATTTTGCCCCAGCACATGGAGAAAATATGCACACTCCTGGAAATGTTTGGCTCTACCAACATGTGGCACTAGTTGACACTATAGATACACAGAAGTGCATGCATGCATGCAGGTCCCTGCATAAATGTACCATCACCTTTCCATGCATGCAGGAAAACAGGCTCTCACATGTGCTTGTATATGGAAAGACACACACACATACACTCTGAACAGCCATCTTCAAAACCCATCTGCACACTCAAAAGGATGTATCTACCCCCACCATGCACACACCCCCACATAAGAAAACATTAATACAATGTGCGCACACACTTTTCCCGTGCAAGTCCAAAAAGCTCACCCATGTTATGGAACATATATTCATACATAGCTTTGCACACATGCACATATACAAAAACACACAACTGTATATGCTCACAAAACCAGGAACCACGTACTCTTATGGAAGTTACAGCAGTAAAATGCATATGGTGGGGGTATATTTGCCTAAGAATATATGGGCATGTGTTAATACATATACACAACATCAGACTAGATGATCACAGTGGTTCCTTCTATCCATGGATTCTATGGAAAGATCTGCATATAAACCACATGAATGGGTATACAAAATCATACATATGAATGCAAGCATTCATAACACCCCACACATAAGCAATAGCTCTCATACATTAGTGCCACATTCAAGCAATATGATAGCAGTTCCAGGCTTGATTACACCATAAATGGATGGATTTTGGTGAGAAGGAGAGACTGACTCCTCATTTCATGACTTTTGTATAGCAACCAAAATCATTCATTGCCCACCCTCCAAGATCCTAATGGTAATAGTCTTTCTTTCTACTTTTACTAAGAATTACTGCATGTGTACCAAATGATTTGCAGCAGTTATCCTTAACTTTCCTGAATTGGTACAGCGGCTAATGGTGGGATGACAAATGTCACCTGCAAACTGTTGAGTTATTTTAACAAGGATGGTTAAGGCCAGACAAGACTCAGTCCTAACAAATATCACAATTTGTAATCAGTGCTATAACATTTGTTGTCCTCCAAGGACTCACAGCTGCCTCTCTGCTGCACAGCCTGGCCTCTTTGAACTTCTAGAGTCAAACTACAGCTGGTGCCCGAAAAGCACAGGCCTTTAAGTCTTGGGAGAAAGAAGAAACTGAGCAGTAAATGGCTGATAACTGAACAGTTCTGGATCTCTCCAGTAGAGGACAGTGAATAGACATCTGTAGTATGCAATGTAGCTGTATGAGGTCTGCCCCAAGATGTTAAACAAAGTGAGTGAGGCAATATCTTTTATGGGACCAACTTCTGTTCTTTCTAACCACCAGAAGTTGGCCCCATAAAAGGTATTACTTCAGCCACCTTATCTATCTAGTGGGTCACACAGACAATTACCCAAAAGACAACAGAGTCCTGTGGCACTTTTAAAGACTAACAGATTTATTTATCGCATGAGCTTTCGTAGGAGAAAATCCCACTTCGTCTTTCTACAATAGACTAACACGGCGACCCCTTTGGAATTACCCAAAAGTTATTTTCATAGAAGATTTTCTTACAGGCTATTTCCTACACCCCATCCCCATTCGTAATTATGAAAACCACCCTTTCTACTTATTAAACAATACATACCTAGCTATTATGGAGCACTTTTTCATTCATAAATATCTAACAACATCTCTGGGGCGACTACAATTGTTTACATGGAAAAGTAATCAGAGGAATTTTTTTTTAATGTAATTTAGCATCAGGAAACAAGGATGGGAACAACCATCTTTCCATGGACAAATTGTGAGGCAGAGTTGGAGAATATCTGCACCAGCTAGTCTATTACAAAGAGAGAAACCTACTAATCTGTTATGTGTTCAATGCTGTTAAGTTCTGGATGCTGAAGTCAGTGCTCTATGACTCACTGATTCCACTACATCTTGACGCAGGTAAATCCAAGTCAGGCTTAGTCTAACTTCCCTGCTTCAATTAGAAAAAGTATCTTTTTCTTGGGATTGCCTAACCCATATGCCCTTTCTTTAAATAGTCTCTTTTATCCAGTTGTTTCTGATACTACTGAACCTATCCTTTCCTCATCTCAACTAGAGCAGGTTGGGAATTTTTAGATGAAAAGTTTTTTTGGTTAGAAAATGCTGATTCATTGAAACCAAAACTTTTCACAGAAACCTAAGTTTTCTCAGGTCCAGGAGGGAATCTCTGGTCAAAACCAGATCAAAATGCAAGAACCCAGAATAATCACTAAACCAGTGATAAAATGCACTCAACTGGGAGATCCAGTTTCAAGATCTTGCTCTGCTTGATTTGCAGCAGGACTTAAAGCTGGGTCTCCTGGATGAGTGCCCTAACTACCAGGCTATTCCCTTACTCTCACTTTCATTTTTCAGGAAAGGTCTTGGCTTCATCCTGCTATAGAATGGGAATTTAATTGCAGGATGGACAAAACGTGTTTCCCATCCAATGCTATTCCCAATTCAACTAATTGCCCTCCCAACCCATTTCATGACTTCTGGTTGCTGAATAGATGATGCCCCTATTACTCAGCCAAGCCAGGCATCAAGACTCTCCCCTCTCTGTTTTGAACCTTAAATCAGCTCTATTTTTCCAGTGGAGTGCACAGATCTGCCAGTGCATAATAAGTAACCTAAGAATGGCCATATTGGCCAATGGTCTATTTAGCCCAGTATCCTGTCTTGCGACTGGCCAATACCAAGTGCTTCAGAGGGAGTCAACAGAATAGAGCAATTATCAAGTGATTCCACCCATTCACATCCAATCCCAGCTTCTGGCATTCAGAAGTTAGGGACCTGCAGACCTTGGTGTTGCATCACTAACCATCTTGGCTAGTAACCTTTGAGAGACCTAAATTCCATGAACTTATCTAATCCTTTTCTGAACCCAGGTACACTTCAGGCCTTCACAACATCTCCTCGCAAAAAGTTTGTGACAGGAAGTACGAGTCCCAGAGACCCTGTTGGAGGCCTCTTGGTCCTACCATAACTTGAAAAAGGACAGTAGAGAACTGTCCTCCAAATGGTCTAGAGGGTTGCAAAGGAAGCAGCCAATCAGGGGAGGCTGCAGGGAGTAGCCAATCAGAGGATTGTAGAGCCATATAAAAGGAGCTGAGCAAAGCCAGTTGGTTCCTGGAGCTAGAGTAGGGCGGGTGTTTCTGGTAGGCTGAAGAACTTATAGGTATGTGACCAGAAAAGTGGTTGATAGGGAAGGGGAGTAGAGCCTGAATATAAAATTGTCCTGTGCCTAGGCTGAAGGAAAGTACTGGAGGTTGGGGGTAAGTAGCCTACTGAAATGTAGCATACAGGAAAGGGATGCAGCAGGTGGCTGCTACTTATAGGCTCTCTGGGTTGGGACCCAGAGTAGTGGGCAGGCCTAGGTACCCCCAGCCCTTAGGAAAGTGGTATATGCCCTGTGCAAGCAGAATTCCTAAAGGCCTGAGAGGGGACTGAAGACCCTGAAGAGGGCCACTAATTATGATACTGGTACACTGAAGGAAGGGGTGTAAGTGAACTGAATGATTCGGCTAAAGAGCTGGGGCCAGAAGGGCCCAGTGGGATGAAGACCTTGCCTTCTGGGAGAAAGACCTAGGGGCAAAGCCCTGTGTCAGGGTTCAGGCCTGAACTAGGGGAGCACTACAGGAAATCAAGGGCTATGTCTATACTAGGCTTTAGTTAGTTTGAATTAAGGGCTTCCTTAATTTGAACTAATAAATTTGAATTAACCAATGTGGCCATGTTAATTTGAACTAATGTCTTGGTTTGAATTAACTGGCCATTGAAATGAATGGGGATTGCTAATTTGAACTAAGCAAGTGCTTGCTTAGTTCAAACTAACATTCCAGTGTGGCCATGCTAGTTTGAATTAAGCTAATTTGAACTAACTAAAATTAGTTTGAATTAGTTAGTTTGAACTAACTAATTTGAACTAATTTTAGTAAGTGTAGACGTAGCCAAGGAGAGCTGAGACAAGCTATGTCAGTCAGATGGAGAACTGAACCCATAAGATCATCTGGGCATAAGTAGCCCCAGGTCAATGTGGGGAATAGGGGGCATCTGGTAGTGGTGTCAGGGTTAATGGATACAAGATTGTAAGGTGGTGCTAGCCCTGGGAGGCAGGGGGAAATGATCACCTTGTTCCATGTGTCTAGGAAAAGTGGCTGAAGGCCTTGAAGAGGCTATTTGGGGGTGGGGGGAAAGAAGCTGTTCCTGGGGACAGGCCTCCTCTGACAGAGGATAAAATAGGAACAATGGTCTGGGCCCTTTCTTTAAGGGGCCAGGAGTAGGAGCTTTATGGGGTGAAGTTCCCTTCTCCCAGCCAGTACAGACAGGTGTTAGGGATTGTTGGACACTCCTGAGGAGGATTAAGAGAATGATCTGATGTGCCGGGAGAGGTGTCAAAAGGAGGCTCCAGGCCAGTGAGCCCTGCTGGAGGGAAATATTTCAACCAGCACACAGTCCATGGAAGCAGGGCTGTGAAAGCCTGGCATTGAGGAAGGGCCAAAAGGGGCTCTCCTAGAAGCCATGTTATAATTAGTAAACTAGGTCTTGAGAGGGGGACTATTACTTTAGGGCAGGGCTTGACAAAACCTGATCACCATGGGAACCAAGGTTGCCTGGCTCCTAGCTCTGCTGTGGAAATGCAATGGAGGTGAGCCCTCTGGTGAGCAAAAAAATAAAACTGCTGGCACATTTTGTGGAGGCCTGCTTTAAGGATTTTTTTGTTATGTTGGGGACTTGAAGGAAAATTGAGGCAGGGTATCAAGACCAGCTCCTGGTAGTCATGCCTAGTGGTTGGAGTGGATGTTAAAGTAGGCTTAAGACTGGGTCCCAGGCAGTGCTGGAACTAGGGATAGGCTGGGGTCAACCAAGATCAGAGCCTATGAATGAGCCAAATCAGTACTTGGTGCTGGAGTATGGGTCTGGAGGTGAGACAGGGCTGGAGTGGCTCAAAAACAAGTCTGGAGCAAGACTTGGGCAGAAATCAGGTCAGGCTGAGTGTCTAGAGAGCCTGTGAGACAGCAGGAGGGACCCTGGCCAGGCAGGGCAGTACCTGTTGTACAGACTGATCTGCAGCCTGGAAATACCTGAGCCTGGAAGTCATGTGAGATGAGCTGCTGCATGCTGAAGGTGAGGACGCTGGTGGCTGTGTAGGAGGAGCAAGTCAGTGTGGGTGAGGAGTGACGTGCTGTGGTGCTGTCAGTCGGGAGCTAAGCGAGCAGCCCTGGTTTGGCTGTGAGTTGGCCTCACACAAGGTGCCTGCAGGTCTCACTGTGGTGCCTGGAGATGGCCCGGTCTATAGGGATGTTCCCAGGCCCTAGTCGGAGCAAATCTACTTCACCCACCACAAGGAGTGCTGCCTGGCACCATCTGTATATATTTCAGTACAGCATGCCCAGTCAGTACCCTCCTGGACACCCACCTTGTGTAAAGTCTTGAACACAAGCTGCAGCAGTCCAAGTGGGGAAAGATTCCCAAAACATCTTTGACTGCTGTGATAAGGGTACCTTGTCAAAGGTCGCTGTGTTTCCCATGAGTGTTGACTCGCCTGACTGTAGAACAAACAAGTGACATTCTTTTTCTAGGCACAACTTGTTCTTTGTTTTCTCATGTAATCTGTGTTCTGTGAGAAACCATCGCCCCTGACTGAGGAAAGAGGGCTAAAGTGTTTTGCTTTCTCTTCATTATCAACTTCACATCCCTAGCACTTAATAAAATCAGTTGTGGGGTTTTTTTAAATAGTATTTAACTTTCCTGCTTTTGAAATACACAGAATAGATTGATGTATAATTTCAAAACGTTAGCAGGCTCATTGACACTAATAAAGGCAGATTTTATCGTGTTTTTGGTAGTAAGACCAGGTTGCAGAGAGGGAGTCTTAGCTTTCGGGCCCTGTGCATCTTAACCATGAGCATTTTGCATCATATCTTCTTGCAGCTTCTCTGTCCTTTAAGGTACATTTTTTTCACATCATCTTTATTCCAACTTTGTCTTACAGCTGCCTCTGTTCTTACTGCTCATAAAAAATGTACTGCCCCCCTAGTTGGTGGTACATACGATTCAACAAAAGCAACTTAGATCTTTTGAAATAGGTTCCCAGACAAATAAGATTTGTCTGGTCAAATCCCAGCTTTGGTTGATAAAGGTAATGGTGTAGCTATAAGTTCCAAAGGGGTAGTGTGTCAATCTAGTTTAGTAAAACAAGGAGTCTGGTGGCACTTTTAAAGACTAAAAAATTTATCACATGAGCTCTCATGGGAGAAAAATCCCACTTTGTCAGACGGTTGAAGATCTTCTCCCATGAAAGCTCATGCAATAAATAAATTTTAGTCTTTAAAAGTGCCCCAGGACTCCTTGTTCATCTTACAGTAGCTCTAAACCTTGCAAAAGCATAGGTAACTTTACTTAGGCCTTGTACACACTACAAAGTTATCGTGCGGTAAGGCTCCTTACTGCCTGATAACTATCAAAGCGTCCACACACAACAGGTGCAAACGAGGGTGGTAAGGCTTACCATGGAACAGTTGTTCCGTGGTACAGCCTCCATGGACGCTTGTTGCGCCATTGACCGCCTCCGGAAATGTCCCAGAGTGCCAAACCGGGCCACTCTGGGACAGTGGAGCTCTAATATGTCAATTTCACTGCTCTAGCTGAGCAGTGAAATTGACATATTAAAATTGCCAGTTTCGGCAGCTGGGGGATTGGCCAGCTGGACAGGCAAGGGCAGCCGGTTCGGACCACCCCTCAGCTCAGCCCCGGGGCTGAGCTAGGGGGGTGCCCTGAACCAGCTGCTCTCGCTGTTCGGATGAGCCCCGGGGTTTTGGGTGGCGGCGGGAGCAGCTCCTGCTGCCATCTGAAGCCCTGCAGCTGGACTAGGGGGGTGGCCTGAACTGGCTGCCATCCTGCCGCCATCCGAAGCCCTGGGGCTGAGCTAGGGGGCAGGCTGTGGGCAGTGCATGGTGGGACAGGTGCCCGCCATGCACTGCTTTTGTATCGCAAAGGAGCATTCACATGGTTAACTAGCATCAGAACTGGCTGCCACATCTCAAAGTAGTTGTCAATAGGGATTTACCAGGGGAGGAGGGTTTCTAATGAGGTGGCTTCAGGGATCAGGGTTAGGCCAGCTGCTATTTAATATCTTTTAGTGAGATAGGAGTAAATACAAAGACATAGACAAGGAGGAGGGAAGGCTGAAGTTTGGGGGGGGGGGCCCCACAACAACTAGAATGACTAATTTCCCAAAAGGAAAACAAGACACCATGTGGGGTTTGCCAGAACCCTACACCCCCTACAGCAGGGGTGCACAACATTTTTTTTGGCCAAGGGCTAAATTGCATTTTCTAAGGCCACACAGAACATGCTTGTGGGCTGCACGCAGCCCAGGGGCTGCAGGTTGTGCACTTCTGCCCTCCAGTGATTCCAGGTCCATCCATTAATTTAAGGGGTCCTATTATATTCTTTAAAATGGTTTGTTTTAAAATTGGGAAAAGAAAATCAAACCTGAGAGGCAGGAAGCACCAAAAAAAAAAAATTCTCCTGTAGCCGTCTTGTGCACATGCATCTACGATCACAGCCTCTTCCTCCCAGGGATGGCCAGCAAGGGTCGTGCGCAGCCCATTCCGATCCACAGCCCAGATGCCATCCCATCATGCTGAAGGAGCAAATGTAGTTGAAGTTGGCAATTATCTGCTGCAAACCAGCCCACAGAGGGGGACATCAGCCACTCTTTTCTTACCATACAACTCTCTGGGGGGCAGTGGTGGAGATCACAGGGGTGGACTCTAGGGCAGAACATGCTGGGTGTCTCCAGGCAGGAGAGCCAAGTGCACTCTGGGTATATGCACTCTGAAAAGCTGCATGGCTGATGTCAAAGGTCTCAGCCTCACAGCTGCCTTCTACTAGATGGACACCAAAAAATCCAGAGGACACCCCATTTGCCTATACAGGGACCTCTCTGATATGTGAGTTAATTAGTCCCACTGTGGTTGCAGGGGAGTGGGGCTCTTGGCCCCCCCCTAAGCCCTTTAGTACAGCCCCACATTCCCTGCCCACAAAAAGAGTAGAGTAGCAGGACCAGCCACCTACAGGCTCCTCAAATCTGTCTTAGGCAGTCATTTGCCAATCTATTGTATCCTGATAGGCCCAGGCCCAGCCCCAGGGATCAGCAAATGGCCTTCCTCAGGCAGCTCCCCCGAAGGCTTCCAGCACCATCTCTTTGGAGCAGGACAGCTATGCCTAATCTCACCCTGAGCCACCCCCAAGGAACTGCAACCACCTACTTTTAAGCCTTTATTTAACTCTGCTGTAACTGACAGGGTTGGAGCGGTGGGGTCAGCCTTAAGCAGAACATCTCTTTACCTCTATCACCAGGACAGGGCCAATACACCCCATCACACTGGGTTACATTAGAAACCTGGGTCCTACTGAAAGCATCACTTTATTTGTAAGATGCACCAGGCTCTTTGGCAAGGCAGATGCAGCCACACCCACACACACCCACACACCCACACACACATTCTAATGCGCAGTAGAACAAGCAAGACCAGCAATCTTGTGCTCCTGGACCCCCCTCCCCCTAAGAAAAAAGCATTAAGGGACAAAGTGAATCTTTCCAATACATGCCTGCTTATTACCTGCAAGCTGGGCAGGTGTGCCCAATGTACGAGTCATGCATAGCCAGGGATAGCTGGCACGGCTGTCCGCGTCCTGGGCCTGTATGTCCGCCACTCTAAGCTTTCATTGTCATTCATCATAAACAAGCAGGAACTCTTTTTCTCGACCCCCCCCACACACACACACACTCTGGATTGCACCTGTACAGCACTGTAACATAGTGAGAAATGTTGGAGGTGAAACAATGGTGCAGTCCATAGCTGAGGAGGCAAGAGTTTCTAGTATAAACTTGATACTACCGATTCCTGACTTCTCTAGCATCAAAGGAAACAGGCCCCTATGATGCTTGATTAAACATGGGGAGATACGGCCTTTTTCCATGAATTTTGACAACTTAAACAGTGGCTGGATTATGGGATATTTAAATAAAACAAAAAAACTTACATGTTTATTGTAGGGAAAAGCCAAATGAAAGAAATGAATCCAGTGACCTATTTTGTCACAACCTAATGAAGAGGATTAAAGGCTAGTGGATTTTTTTTTTTTTTTATAGAGAAAGATTTTAATTTTGAAATAGAATAGAACAGTGGTTGCCACATGCTTCAAATAAGCCCTCACCTGACCGCTGGAGAACTTAGCTAGCTTTCATTTCTATTTTTTTAATGGAAGAGTCTCTAATCCTTTTCTCAGTATGGGGAAACTGTCCCGTGATCAATGGACAAAGGAGAGCTTTTCCACTAACATCGTTAGGCACCAGCCGTTCGCAAACCATAACATCATGAAAGAAATGAGTTGTTAGAAAAGCTTAACATTAGGAGACACCAAGGTTTGTGTCCACATGAGGAAATGGCGATTGTAGGATAAACGCTTTGGCAACAGCTCTACCAGAATAGCTCCTTTTGTGGACCCTGGTCTGCAATAAGAATACATCAGCACTGCAGCAGATATAGCTCAGAGTTAGCTAGAGTAACAATAGGGTGACACCATAGCAGCCCAGGTTAGCTGTGCCAATGTGGGGCTCCAGGTACCTACTGGTGCCTGAACCGTTGCTAAATTACAGAGTAGTTATATCAGTCCATTTCCTGTGTATGGACAAAACAAGTTTATCAGCACATGAGAGTACACTGGGTCCCTGTACCTTTCCCTCCCCTCCCCTCTGCTTCAGTACTTGCCCCTCCCAGGAGAGAACCTGTTTCCCAACATGCCTCTGGGACAATCAGAGTCCAGACACTAAGGGAAGAACAGAAGGTCTAAGCTCCACAAATGAGCAGTTGACTGCATGCTGTTTTAATGCACTCTAAGGCTATGTACACACGATCACTTTACTGC